>CM020179.1:18226769-18240241 GCA_009805545.1 Oryza longistaminata | reverse complement strand
TCTATGGGGTCTTAATATTCCTTATTTAAGTCTCTTGTTTGGTAGAGGTGGTGGAAATTGATAGGAAGTTTAGTTGGAGATTAGATCATTAATGAAAATAGATGGCTGAGATTTGTTTAGGCAAAGTAAAGGAGGAATTCCCTCCCAATTACCTGTCCCTACCCAGGTATTAAAAAGGAGGGAGTTCATTCCTCAATTCCCCATCCCCATCCCACCAAAATTCTCATGTCCCCCAACCAAACAAAACAGTTAATAGCCTCATCCCTCTAAACTCCCAATCCCTCCTAAAAACTCCCTCCAACCAAACAGACCGTAGAATTTTTTTACAATAATATTGGTCGTTCTAAACCTTTTTCCATCCTTCAAGTTTCTCAACTCTCTTCTGTGCGTGTGACCCAACGTTGTGTTCCGTCGTGCTTTTTTTAGGCAATTTCTATATATTCATGTTATTAGTACTATACCGATCGATCGACCAGCTATGATCGAGGAGGTTGTGTCGTCCCGTGTCAAGGATATATTAACACTTCAAAAGCATGAAACGGAGAACAAATCATAGCAAAAATAAAAGGAAACTAATGGCAGTAGTGTTTTAAGTTCAGAGGATTTCCCTACTGATGAGCATGCATACTCCAAAAGAACCAAACCTTTCAGCCGAGTACAGGAACATGAATGAAAACCATCTATCTACCTAGGGAAATTAACTGGATCATACCTGAAGTTTGGGAGTTGGTGGCGGCGGCGTCCCCTGTGCATCACGCAGAACCAAACATCGGCAACTTGTTATCTCGAAAGCAGAAATTAACAGAGATTAGCATGGTGATACATACATATAACAGCGCTGGAGAGTGCTAGAAATTAGCAAAAACATGGTTGAATTAACGCTTGCTATATATACTTACTAGTAAATACTACTAATGGATATATGCAGAGAGTGCTACGATTAACCTGATCAATTGCAATGCTGCTGTGCTCTTCTGTTAAGTGGTGAATGGCCGCCATCACTACCCGTTCCAAATCTGGGCACAATGGAGGAGTATATGAAATGGCCAGGTCAGGTCGAGTCTTTGTTTTGAAAAATATAATAAAACAAAAGTAAACCAAAAGAAGGACTCGATCAATGCAAAAGTAATTAATAACCTCGGTTTCTTTGGGTGTGAGACTGATAGTGGGTCCATCAGAGACACCAAACCCTGAATGTCCCCGTACTGTCAGTCTCTACTGTTTACGATGTCCTCCCGTAAACAGTAGATAACCGAGTAATACAAGCTTGTTAGATCAGAGCACGTTGTGCCCCCTAAAAAGAAACAATCAGACCACGCTGTGACAGCTATTTTATGGGTCCATAGATTCAATAAAGAATATAGCAGTCGGCGCAGTTCTTGGAGTATGAAAAATTCGACTGCAGCATCGATTTATTTAGTGTATACCACTTCTTGACAGCAGCAGGTCAAGAACACACTACAGCAAGGTAGTTTGAAGGCGTCTAATTAATGCTAGAAAAAATGCGTTGGAAACAATACACACCTTGTGTTGGGTACTTGGGTATTTTGTAGTGCAACTGAAATAGACTATTTTTAGAGAAATTGTTGAAAAACGCCATACAAATATATGAGATTTTGAGGCGTTTCTTAAAAAACGCCTTCTAATAATAATGATAACAATACTATTAAAAGACATAAATTCAACTTTAATTAATACATTTTACGAAATGGCTAAATGGCTGGCAATTTTTGAGGTCAAAATCATGCAGATTACTGACCTTGGGATTTTCTTCGCGATTCGTGCTCCGGCGACCTTAGCTCTTTTCCTCCAGCTTCGGCGACACCTTCTCCAACTTCGGCGACCCTAGATGAAAGCGATGGAATTGGGGTTTAGGGTCTCGGGTTGGGATCGAGGTGGGAGGGTGGGTCGGGGGAGGGGAAAGAAGGGGGGATCGCCGGGCTTAGAGGGATGACCGTGGGAGGCGGTGGACACGGGCTGGAATGGAGGAGGGCGGCGGGCCGGCGTCGGCGGCGGGGGCAAACGGCTAGGAGATGGCAGATCCGGCGGTTAGTGGTTAGGAGGTGGCGGCTAGTGTACTGCAGGGGGTCTTCCCCTTACAGCCAATGAGTTCAGCGTCACACAACGGAGCAGTCCACTCCATCCTCAACATCCCCGTGTTGTCCAAGGGCATTGTTCCCGGGCAGCTCGCCGTTCGTCGTTCGCCGCGCACCTGCCGGAGAGACCTCTAGTCCCCGGACGCTCACCGTCCATGTATTCCCCTCCTCTCGCTTGCGCCATTCCCCGGGAATGCGATCGAGCTCCACAGCTAGCTACACCAAGCCCGTCGTTCTGCGCGGCGCCGTCCACTGGTTCTGACGCACGTACTCGCGTTCCCGCGAACAGCCGCAAGTGGGAACAGCCGCCCTCGTCGTGAACGCCGCGACGTCGAGCCGCTGCCACCGAAGGTGTGTCGCTAGCTGATGAGACTAGCTAATTCCGACGCCGTGCCAGCCCGGGGTGCACGACATGTGCCTCGATCGATCGGGCTATCTATCGCCGGTGACGAACGACGTCGTCGTCGGCACAACGAGCCATCGCGCCGCAGAATCCCTGAGCGTGGTTGAGCTCGCAGGCAGGCAACCATATCACCGTCCAGGTGCGCGCCACCTCCGTACGTCCGGCGAGGGAGGTTAGTCTGGGATTCGCGAGGAGAGCATTGCGCGGCCGTAGGCAACCACATCACCGTTTTCTTAATTATTTTCTATGTGAAATTGACAAGTGGGTCCCACGTTTTTTATTTTTTTTTCCGAATCAAACTGCCACGTAAACGTCATGTCAATGTCACATGGGATGAAGATATAGTCAAAGGACCCGTAGTGTGTTCCATGTTAAAACTTTCTATATCAAAATTGCTTTAAAATACCAAATATATTCATTTGTCAAGTTTTGTAATAATCAAAACATAATTAATCATGTGCCAATGGCTTTCTCGTTTTACATACACCAACTTAATTTTTATCTTCATCAGTTTCAAATTAACACCACCTTGAAGAGAATTAATTCACATCTCAATAGGTGTGGAATTAATCCCCTCAATCCCTTCCAATTGCCTCCGTGCGAGGATTAATTATTAACCGAGAACAAGCCATAACGCGTGTAAACCTAGCTACATCCATCATTTCGTGAAATGGCATATAGCCTAGTGGTTGCAGTGATCTGAGTAGCACCCCAAGGTCCTGAGTTCAAATCTCTATAGGAGCGAATTTCAGATTGGCTTATTTGAGAGCTAAGTTCTCTATTTGATAGGCTAAGTTCCTAGATTAAAAAATGCTGCATATATCTGATTGGATATAGAGGCCGGATAAAAAATATTCTTTTCTAAAAAAAAAAGGAACTCCAAGAACTAACTTTTCAACCGAGCACAAGGCAGATCACATCATTTTTGGTGTAAACGAGACTTTCTACTGTGCTTGGAATGCACCACATCCGTTGAAGGACTGCAATCTACCCAAGGGTACTTAAAAGTGTGGGCCAGGTACTACTTAGAAAAGGTTAAATATGTAATTTGATTTCTAGTATTTCATTAGAAGAGGAAGAAGAACTCCAGTAAACGGGAAATTATTCCAATCGCGCCGATCGACGGACGAACTGCGAAGGCCGGACAGACGACACCATCTTCAGTCTGAAAGTGCCAATATGCGGTAGCTCGCACACCTAGGCGATCGATCTGCTAGTGCCAATTGTTGATCGTGTAACAAATTAATGAAGAAACTAACTAATTGATTATTGGTATTGGCATACCGTATAACTGAAAGATAATTGAATACCATGTAATTTTGGTTTCCCTCTAGGGCTCTAACCGATCGACTAACTGATTTTCACAATATTTACGGATGATTGTGGAGATTGCTTCTAAACAAAGACGGTATAAAGTCTAGTTTTGAATCATCCATCACAGGAGTATATGAACAGGCGAGAAGGAAGGCAAGACCTACAACCGAATGACTGATTACTATGGCTAAAGAATAATTACTAAATTACCCATCTTTATGTTAATTCTATTCCTAATTTACCCTTTGATAATTAACGGTGGATGTTTGGGTTGAGGAGAGGTACCTAGGGTACCTTCCAAGCACTGTAAAATATCTCTGTTAACCTGGTAATTAAGTAGATCGAGAAGAAGTTAGATTAATTAATTAGCAAGGTGACAGTACTCATGAACTGCACTGCTGAAGAGTAGAAATTAGTACAAGGAAACCAAGGATTAAGCTAGCGTACGCGCGTTTTGCTTGCTGCTCTAGCTAAGCAATATGGTTGAATCGATCCAAGAGCTCTCGCTGGTTATTCATGGACGATGCAAGCAAGAGTGCTACGAGCGTTACTTACCTGTTGCAAATGCTGTTGCTCTTCGATCGGTTTAGTGCTGAGCGGCCAGGTCGACTTTGTTTTAAAAAAAAATATGAAACAAAAGTAAACTTAAACAAGGACTTGAAATATAAAAGTAACTTAAAAGTCTCAGCTACTTTTACATTATTTCTAGTGGGGATCCATCAGAGACACCAAGCGGTATGTCCCCGCAATGTCAGTCTCTCTGTTTACGGGAATCTTCTCGCAAGCGTCGCCCCGGTGTGATAAAATAAAGTCTAGCCATAAGATAACCGGATGATACAACAAGCTCGTTAGATCAGACCACGTTGTGCTCTAAAATTAAAGAAACAATCAGACCACGTTGTGACAGCTAATTAAATGCATCCATAGATTGAATACAGAATAACACACACACCCCAGTCGGCTTGGAGTAAAAAAATTCCGACTGCCAGCATCAATTTATTTAGTGCCCACTACGCGCAGCAGGTTAATTAGAAGACTGGATGGCCCAATCTGTTACCGAGGGGTTAGGAATACCCCCGACTCTGCTGCCAGGTGTAAAATATAGGTCCTGTCAAAAAGTTTTAAACAGCAGTAGAATGTCTAACCATTAAAAACCATAACATTTAATTCCTTATAATGACCCGGTTTATTTAGAAAAGACCGGCACCAATAATTATTGGTATCGGTTTATTTACTAAACCAGCGCTTAAATTAGAGTTATAGGTACCGGTTTTTAAGGAAACCGACACCTACCATGAGCTGAGCCGAGCCGAGAAGTGGCATGGATGAGAAAAGAGAAAAAATACCTTTCAAAGTCTCATTCCACCTAGCCTTATCCTTTCCCCATCCTAATCCTCTCCTCCTCTCCGTCTCCCATCTCAGATACCTCTTCGTGGTCGGGTGGCGCCAGGCCACCTCTCCGGTGCGGGTGGTGGTTACTCTTTCCTCGACCCTCATCCTTGCTCGCCCTTGCCATTGTGCCTCCTCCTCTCCTCCGCCGCAGCCACCGCACCACGCGTCTTCTTTGCCCACGGCGCCTCCTCCTCTCCCGCCGATGCAACCGTCGATAGTCCTCTCGCCCACGTCTTCTCCTCCTCTCCGCTGTTGCAGCCACCGATGGCCCTCCTTCGCCCGCATTGCCTCCTCTTGGGTGCCCAATCCACGCGCAGAGGTAGTTAGGGCAATCGACTTCACTAGATCCAACGCCACCGTCCTTGACTTTTCCACCAATGGACAGTGGGAGGGCATCTACACCACTGCCGTCTCGCTCGACAAAAGCAAGGGCGACATGCCCTCGGATCCAACGTCGAGGAGTTCAAGACCGGTGCATATAATTCTTACAGTTGTTAGTTCCTCTTCATCTAGTTATTTTTCTCATTGTGTGGATGTTCTTGTTCTGTCTGGATGTTGATTATGTGGAGATTCTTAATTATGGATTTTCATAATTGTGTGTATGCTCTTGATCTTTGTTAATGTTGGTTCTGAACATGTGGATGCTATCTTTGGGGGACGAGAGGGGTTTGAAAGCAACCAGCTTGAATGAGCTGATTCATCAGCTTCCCCTATTTTTGTCCTCCCTTGAAAGATACAAGTGACGGTCTTGTTGACAATCGGCACCTATTGTAGATATAGGCTTCCCAAGGTTTGGGTAAGACTTGTCAATACGTTTGTATTGACCCACCTCTTGTTATCATTTTTAGACATTGATGTAGGAATTGAGATGCCTAGTGACGAGTACTTTGCACCGGTACCGGATGTTTCGAGAATGGTTCTTTCTAGAGTGATTCGTAGTTTTCGCTCCATATTTCACATGCGTACAAATATTCCACCAAGACTTGTTGAAATGGTTAGTAATAATCATTACCTCCAAGTAAATATTCACCAAAACTTGTGAAATGGTATCAATTTTTTATTCTTTCGTTTGCAATTATGCAGGAATTGACGGTCAGATTTGGTACTTAAGGACCGTCAACAGCCGCCCTGCTCACCGCTGACACGGTCGACGTGGACCCCCCACCAATGCCAATCCACCGCGGGAAACATCCGCCGACGTACGCCACCCCGCTCGCTGCCGATGCCGGATCTGCCTCAAAAATCGCTGACGACGCGACGTTGGACCCAAGACGACCGCCATCGCCATCATCTCAGGTAAAGGGGGGAGGAGAGGGAGCAGAGGGGAGGAGCGGGGGGAGGGGACTCGGAAAGGCGGGGGGTGACCAGGCGGGTAGAGAGAGAGAGAGAAGAGAGACACAGAGAGGAATCAGTGGCGAGTGGATAAGGCTTTCCTCTCACCCCCCCCCCCCCCGGTGCTAAAAAAGGGATGGCTTGGCTCGGTTTTCACGCGTCGGTTTTTTTTAATAATATGCCAATATGTTATAGCTATTGGTTTTTAATTAACCAACACCTATAATGTATTAAAGGTTTCGATTTTTTTAAAACACCGACACCAATAGTATAGGTGTCGGTTTTTCTATGAAATTGACACCTATAGTCATTTAAAAGTGCTAGTTTTTTGTGTTTTCAACCCGCGGAGGTGCGAAAAGGTTTACATGTGTCGATTTTAGCACTTCTGGCACATATAGTGCTGACCTCTATGTGTGTTTCTGTAGTAGTGTAGATTGCTACCTAATGATTAATTATTATTAGAAACTATGGAGAGGAATGTGATGCAGTTGGAGAGAGGCTAGGAGTTGAACAAGATCATCATAGTCATTCATATCAAGATGGAGGCATAATTCATATCAAGTTCAAGTCCACCTTGACTTTTAGAAGCAGTCCGTGCTAAAAATTTTGCCCAAGCTGCATTCGTACTCTGTTTTTGACGTTCTACCTATGTATGGAAAGCTAACGAGACCATCTTTCCAATGGGCCTCGTCTCACATCAAAACTCCCTCAAAGTCAATTGGAATCGTCAAAACAAAAGGCATCCAAAATCTATCCGGGTGCTGTGTCACCATCTTTAGGATTGTTTGCGTCATATATTGTGTTGGAGTCTAATAGGGACTTGTTCAGGGGTCCTTAATCGACCATAGAACCTATATATTCAGTAGCCATCATTGTGTTAGGTTTGAGTTTTTCTTAGATTATTTAAGCCATTGTATTTTGTCGGTTCAATCAGTTCGTGGAACGCCAACTTCGATTTCTTAATCAACCATCTGTATTGTATTGTGGTCTTTCTTGTTCTTGCTCGTGTCTTCAATTTGCATGCAGGGATTAGCCTTCTCGGCGAGACCAATCGGGTTTCGGCATAGTTGATAACCACAAAAGACGTGGTGCTGCGATTAGAGAATTCGGATTGTGTTAATCGAAAGCCGGAACGTGTGTGTCATGTTTTCACCAAATCAATAGTTATCTCTACTTGATGGAAGATCGAGCATCTCGTTACCATCAAATCACGTGCAGCCGCTAGTATGACTGCAACTTTAGCAGTCATACAACCATCATTGGATCAAATAAGAAGAGCCCAGATCACACGAAAGCACTGTTCATCATATTACTGTACCATTTGAATCCTATAGTACTAAGGTGTGTTTAGTTCACGCTAAAATTGAAAGTTTGGTTGAAATTGAAACGATGCGACGGAAAAGTTAGAAGTTTGTGTGTGTAAGAAAGTTTTGATGTGATTGAAAAGTTGGAAGTTTGAAGAAAAAATTTAGAACTAAACTCGGCCTATATTTACAAACAGTATTCTTCCTAGATTCGAGCCGTTGAAACCTCTGATCTTATGGTACCAGTGAAGACCTGAGACCGCTAAACTTGCAGTCCCTACTCAAACTGCATGGGATCTCCTCTCGCCTCTCAAATTAAACGGAGTACTATATAGCTACTTCATCTAGAGGGGTGTAATTCCTGGCCCCTCAGTCACAGATTGGGCCATCGATACAGTTGTCTTCACCTTTCTGCGACTGCGATGAAGAACTAGTGGGCACTAAATAAATCGATGCTGCAGTAAGAAATTTTCTTACTCCAGGAACTGCGCCAATCGAGTGGTATATTCTGTATTTAATCTATATATGGACCCATAAAATAGCTGTCACAAACGTGGTCTGATCGTTTCTTTTTAGAGCACAACGTGGTCTGATCTGTACGTACATGTACTATCCCGTTATCTTATAGCTAGACTTTTCATCACACCGGGGTGGCGCCGCTTGCGAGAAGATCACCGTAACAGAGACTGATTTCGGGGACATGCGGCTTGGTGTCTCTGAAGGACCCCACTGTCAGTCTCACACCCAAGAAAGCTGAGATTTTTAGTTACTTTTTATACATTTGGAGTCCTTTTATAGTTTAGTTTTATATTTCTAAAACATGGCTCGACCTGACCGGCTATTTCATGTGCTCCGACGATCCACATTGCCTAGATTTACAACAAAGCCATGGCCATTCAGCACTTAACTGATCGAAGAGAGCAGCAGCAGCACATTTGCAATCAAGGTAAGCACCCTCGTAGCACTCTGCCTTTGCATCCATGATTTACCAACAAGCTTTAATTAGCTTGCAATTAATTAGCACTCTGCTTTGCATCCATGAATTACCAGCGAAGCTAATTGATTCAACCATGTTTGCTAATCTCTGCTCTCCAGCGCTGTAATCACCTTAATTGCTAATCTCACTTTTCTGCTTTTCGAGATAACAAGTGTGCCGAATTGATCGAGTTATCTGATGTTTGGCCGTTCTGCGTGATGCACAGGCCGGCGCCGCTGGCAACTCCTAAACAGGTACGAGCCAGTTCCTTTCTCCCTACATATGTAGTAACAAACTTTAATTTACACCAAAAATTAATGAGATCATTCATCTGTCTTACTCGTCTGAAAGGATGGTTCTTGTAGTTTATATGGTTCCGTTTGTGTGTTCAAATGTTTCATGGATATGGTAGGCTTACGCACGTTAATGAATCAGCGAATTAAGAAACAGATGAAACTAGTTCTACTGGGAAAATCCATTAATTCATGGTCGAGCCCAGAAAGCAGATAGAGTATATATATAATAGCCCTATATGTACGACTAGAAAAGTTCAACATATTTTTAACCAAAGTTACATTTTAAGCAATTAACAGGGCGCGGGATATTAGAATCAAACTAACATAAGTATTAATTACCAATAGGGCCCCCTTCGTTTTGCTTCGATTTGTTCTGTTAGTTTCTTGATTTGAAGAAGTTAATCCTTGACGCTCGACGAACCTCTTGATGTCTAGTTGTCGGTATTCTAACATGATATATTAATTATATTTCTACAAACATCGAGGGTGTACTGCAGTATTGCCTTTCCCATTATAAAATTAAGCACTATACTCCCTCTGGCTCTATATTAATTGACGTTTTGAATAAGGTTGGGGTTAAACTTTTATAACTTTGACCATCAATAACTTTAAAATATTTAGTTTAAAGAAAGTAGAAAAACATATATATATTTGTCTTTCAAAACACTATAATAAAAGTAAACATGCATTTATTTATTGTATATATTATAATAGAAAAATAAGGTCAAACGTATATCTTGTAGAGCGTGTCATTGTCTAAAGCGTCAATTAAAATGAAACCGGAGGGAGTATATATTTACTACCTCCATCCCAGAATATAAGAATCTAAAACCGGAGGGGACACATCCTAGTACTACGAATTTAGACTAACCCTTTGTCCAGATTCGTAGTATTAGGATGTGTCCTATCCTATACTAGGTTTTTATATTATGGGACGGAGGGAGTATATATATATTTGTGAATATCAAGAAACAACAATTAACCCAACCCTATCCAATGTAGGGGGTGCAAGGCCCAAAGGCGTTTAATAAGGACTTATTGTTTAGTTAATTCGCCTAAGAGAACGGGATTAGGTGGGATTTTGTGGAACTAATTCCAGTGGCTCAGACTGCCCAACTCATCGGAAGCCCATGAATTAAGAAAATCTGGTAGGCTTGCAGCCCATAAAAAAAAAGGAGAAGTGACCAGGAAAAATGTTTTAACCCTATGGCGTGGCATGTGGATTTTGCTGAACTTTGGTCTCCTCGATTTATCGATGATGAAGTATTGTTGAACTTTGTTTAATATTGTTCGTCAAACTTATTATCATATCATTAATCATCATATAACGGTGTTATGTGGAGTGTGATGATGCAAGAATAAAGTTAACGTGCATAGTTAAATGTGTGCTATGCCACACTCCGCTGATTCCGACATCAATTTCGACATCTGATCAATATCGGTATATTTCGTTCCGACGGTCCCGTTTACGATATACCGATATTACCAATATCGTTACCTTTTCTGGGTCTACCGTTCCGATTCCGTTTTCGAGAAAAAAATATATGAAAATGAAAATGGTATAGGGTTTTTCTGACCGTTTTCATCCCTACTACCAAGCACATATATAGTACTCTCTAATAAATGAGCTACCAATTAAATTCCACCCAACGAAAGGGGAGTAAAAATATTACTACCAATAAATAAATGTGCAGTAAAAAGTAAATGGGCAGTAAAATATTACTACCTTTTTTTCCAAAGGTGGGACCTAAACAATTAATTTGATCCGGTGGTAACTAAGGGAAGGGGATTGGGAGTTTACACGAGGGAATTGATGATGAGATTAAGATGGGAATTTGATTTTTAATCCTAATATCTTGTTTGGTAGAGGTGATGGAAATTGATTGGGAGTTTAGTTGGAGATTAGATCATTAATAAAAACGGATGGCTGAGATTTGCTTAGACAAAGTAAAGGAGAAATTCCCTCCCAATTCCCTGCCCCTACCCAGGTATTGAAAAGGAGGGAGTTCCTTCCTCAATTTCCCATCCCCATCCCACCAAAATTCCCATGTCTCCCAACCAAATAAAACATTAGC
The DNA here is from genome assembly GCA_009805545.1 of Oryza longistaminata. NCBI lineage: Eukaryota > Viridiplantae > Streptophyta > Magnoliopsida > Poales > Poaceae > Oryza > Oryza longistaminata. The sequence continues at coordinate 18,229,053 of CM020179.1, read as the reverse complement.
CTCATCCCTCTAAACTCACAATCCCTCCAAAAAAAACTCCCTCCAACCAAACAAACCGAGAGAGGTTGGAGGGAGGGACTGCCAGTGAGGACCGGGAGGACACGCTCGGCAAAGGGACTGTGGAAACGGAGAAACGAAAATCAAGGACGTGTTAGGCACACTATTTAGGGCGTGTACGGAGAAATGAAAATCATGGACATGTAAGGCACACTATTTAGGGCGTGTCTAGTACACGAACGTTCGTGGCCCACGAACGTTCCAACAGCCTATCGCTCTTTTATATGCCTAATTACGTGTCTAATGATGATTAGCGTTGATGTTCAGTTAAAAACCAAATCTACGTATATACTTAGCATGATTAGCGTTTATTCTGTTACGAGGTTTGTTTTGGTGATAAGATTATATTTTTTCCAAAAATATCCAGTGTTGATTAGCATATTTTTTTATTTTCACTGATATTTATAAACTAAAGTTCCTAATTGCATATATAAATTATATATAAAATTTATAAGCAGAATTTATTTTATAATTTATTTTCATTAAAACTTTCTACATATAGATTTTATATGTACAAACTTTCTGCATATAAACATTTTATATTTAAAGTCTATATAAAGAAAATTTACATATAAAAAGGGTTATCCATAGAGATTTTAATTATATATGTAAAAAGTTTCCACGTGAATAATTCATATAAAAATGTCTCCGTTAATAAAACTAGGAAATCTAAAAAGAAGGTAAAAGAAATCTTGATACGTACCATGAGGACCATGTAAAGGAAAACAAAAAAAATTGGAAAGAGAAGAATATATATATATGCTTGGTACGTACCAGGAAAATCGCGTAAAAAGAGAAATTAGGAAAGAAAGAACCGATACCGCTCCATCCCGCCTCCTCTAATCTTCCCTATCCGAGCGATTCGCTAGATTATTAGTCAGGGAACGTTCGCCCACTAGCCATTTCGCACTATTTAACGTACGACACACAACACGCTGATTAATTAGCGTGACCAAAGATATAGTACATTTTATGGTGATATGTGTAGTGTTCTACTACATATATTGTCTTCATTAGTAGAATTGATCTCTAAACCATTTATCATGAGTTACCAAATTTCCAAAAAGAATATTTACTTCCTAGTTGAGGTAGTATACTATTATAAATAGAAAGACCCAATAAAAAAATATAATTAACCGGCATATAGTCCATCTCACGAGAAATAATAATAAACATGAAAGGTCCGACTTGTATATATACTACATACATATATCACCGCAAAATTCGCTCTTGGTTTTACCAGGTTCAACACAGTACAAAAATATCACGCACAGGTCATCTTAATTAGTCATCATTCAGCTGCTGCAGCTCGATGGTTTCCTGTCGTCGCCTTGGCAGGCATATACAACAACTACCGTTGTTGAAGCAGCTGCAGCTGTTGTTCACCGTCACTAGCGGTGCTGCTTGCTGCTGTCCGCCGCCATCTGCTCCAGGGAAGACGGCGGGTAATACGATGTAGGAGACGCACCACCAGATAGCCGGGCTAATAATAAGCAGCAACGATGGTATTCCACCATATACCAACACTTTCTTCAGAATTGACCAGTGATGAGCCGGGTCAGGAGGAGAAGGATGCTTTCCAATTCCAGCACGGCACAGAGCGGGATGGACGAGTCGGTAGACGCCCATGGCAGTGAGGAAGACCGCGGCGGCGTCCCCATTGTTGTCGACCTTGCCGATGAAATGGACGACGAACCCCGGACCATCGAAGCTGTTGGGGTCACAGGCCATGGGAGAGCTCACGGAGCAGCCGACCTTGATCCTCTCTGAGGTATAGTGGCCGCTACCTTCCGGGGTCTCTGTGACAGTGCATATGCTGGAGTTGTAGCTGTAGATGTACCTGAAATTTTTTTTGAAAAAAAAAAAAGAAGAAGACCTTTTCATCTTTGAAACCAAAAAAAATGATCTGATATATGCTAAACCTCGAATTAATAAATATAAATAATTCTATTATTTTACTACATTAAAATAAAAGAGATATAATTATAAGTCGCCACCACATGCATTCTCCGAAATGAATAGGGATACGTAGTATACTTGTTTCTCTCTCTGTATACAAAGTTTTTTCAGCAACTAGATTTCATGAAATGTTTTATCAATGGTTTCATGTGCTTGTGTAAACACATTATCTCACAATAATATATTTTAATCATGATTGGATAAAATTTAATAACAATTACATGGTATGATTAACGGAACAACAACTAAAGAGCCATATATATATATA
>CM020179.1:18212686-18226711 GCA_009805545.1 Oryza longistaminata | reverse complement strand
ATGTAAACCTAAAAAAAAAAGTTGTCTAAATTTCTAAAAGAAAGTTTGTCCATACTTGATTTCGATTGTAAAAATATAAAAAATAACAAAGTTTAAACAAATCAAGACAGTTTTCTGGCCGTTTTGAAATTTTTTATTTTAATATCTAAAACCAAAGTCAATTTTGGACGAGTTTTTCTTCTTGAATATAAACAACTTTTAATCTGTATTTGCACGAGTTTTCATGTAGGTTAGGGTTTGCACCACATATTTACCCTATATATTCAAATGAACTTACAATTGTCATGGGCAGTGAGAAAACCATATAATATCAAGTTATTAGCTACGGTGAATAAAAGGAACAGAAATAACATGATCAATGTGACACCGGTTGTACGTACCATAATTATATCATACAATTGATAGAATAAGAAAGGTGCATGAAAATCACTAACTACAGTAACAATTAATTAATGACATACTATTCCATCTCAAAATAAGACAAACCTAGCTACGAACCTGGACACGCATATGTCCAAGTTTATAGCTAGGATTGGATTTTTTTTTTCTTTGGGACGGAGGGGGTATGACAGTTAAAATGTTTCTGTATTTGTTGTCACAAGGCCATTAATAAAGGTTTCGAATTAACAAGAGTGCGTTTGAATTGGAAGCAGAGCCGATTGAGAGGTATTGAAAAATTAATTTCTAAATAGGTGTCTTTGAATGTCAAGTTTCTAACATGATTATTGTACTATAGTCGAATTAAATATGTTGACAAAATACTAGCCTTAATTAGCATGCCATATGTGTATTATTTATTTGTTTAATATTTTAATAAACATATATTATACTATATATATGTGTGTGTGTGTGTGTGTGGTTATATACATATATACACACATATATCTTAAGTATCAATAGATATAATAAAGTAAGTTGTAACCATATATAACACAATATTAGGGTATGTTTGACTATCTCCTAGAGCTGGAATTGGAGCTCTACTAAACAGACCCAGTGTCACAAATCTATATATCACCATGCTAATTTCGACTAAAATGTGAAGAAATTCAATGCATCTCAAAATTTTGGCTGGTAGAGAAGAAACAATAATATTGAGAGGATCTAAGATTTTGCGACAAGGTGCATGGTTCTGAGTACTACGCCGTCAATACATAATAAATCTAAGGAGAGGTTTATATGCCCCTCCATGCATGGTGGATTAGTTGATGCAATGCATGATATACTTACGCCAGATAAACATTTTTTCACTGTTTCAAATTAATTACTGCTAAATAATATGTTGTAAGCAGAAAATATGCACTCGTCCTAATTTATAGTTATGTTATAAAATTATAAAATTCAATATTAGTTTTATATATTTTGTGTATAATATTCAGAAACGATAATTATCACATTACTAGCTTACTTGTGTAGTATATAAAAGGTGCTCAATCTTTTTCATTGGGTAAAACAAATGGCAATAATCAACCGTTAATGTTGGCCAAATTAAAGCTTTTACTAATCCCTCCATTCTAAATATAAGGCAGAACTATTGCTTTTCAATGTTACAGTTAACTAGCATCTTCCCATCCTTAATTTAAAGTTACCCACCCTCAAGATCTCTAATCCTTTTAGGCTTATGAATTATATTTATTGGGACGATCCAAACTAGAAGATAAAAATAAGTATGTGTTTTTATGTTAGTGATATATAGTTACACCATATTTTACGATGGAGTAGGTAAAAGGCAAGTGATAATGCCGTAAACCAATAGATAGAGTAATTTTATCATTTTTAAGAAAGCACTGGGCCGGAGATACGTACCATATTTTTTAATATAAAATTTAGTACCTTCATATACTTAGTATCCTGAGGTACCAAAAATTTTATTATAAAATTTAGGTACATCGAGGTTTAATTTTTAAGGACCATAAAATTTCTCACTAGCTAGATAATATTGTGAAAGAAAAGATAATTAAACATACATGATCGAGAGCTAGCAAGGCAGATATAGAGGCATACCTTCCTTCCAGAGAAGGATCCGTGGAGGCTCCATCGAAGTTGAAACCGCCAGTTATATTCTCTAGGCTGCCGCGGTAGATGGTCTTGTAAGTTCCCTTCTCGATGTCGATCAAACGAATCTGCGCCGTTCCGTCGACGAGGCCGCAGCGCATGGACCGCCTGACGTCGCCGGCGTCGATGCTACATCCCTTGGGGTCACCGACGCCCATGGCGATGATCTCGCGCAATATCCCTGGAACGCGTGCAGACACTTAATTAATAGGTAATTTAGTGCTGACGAAAGCAAATTAATTACTATTTGATGTATATCCAAATCCAACATATTATATATTCCAGAGTTAATTGCGGATTAGGCTATGTTTGTTACCAAAGTGGCAATTTGGATCAGGTCTGAAGCAATGTTTTCACTTTCCACCATATTTTGTTACCATATGTTTTGACTTGGACCATTGGCCCACTAGTTAGAACAGGTACAATAGTAGGCTATAAGTCAGCTGTAAATATATTTTTAAAGAGATAAATGAGGAGAGAGAAGAGCAGCGGGCTACAGATTTGTAGCCAGCTGTAGCACGTACTCCAAGACGCAGCGTGTGTATGACAGGTGAGACCATGCATTAATAGTGTAGTATGTAACTATTGTATAAATGAGCTATTAGATTGGCTATAGATGAATTGGAGCTAGTAGTTGGCTATACTATTAAACTTGCTCTTAGTGATAAAATAGAGAAAGCACGGAGCAGAAATCCCAGCCCCCAGCCAGTAAGCTTTCTTGTTTCTATCCCATAGCCGGTGGCGCTAGCTCAAGTTTGAGGACGGCAGGACGCCATAGGTGGAGATGAAGACCAGAGCAAATTCTCAACAAATTAAAAAGAAGCAAATTTTCTACTCTCTACTAAATCTAGTATAGACGCCATCTGGGCCGGCTTCGAAGCCGTTCTTCCCGGACACTTGCGTCTGCTCACGCTAGCCCTGTGTCCGTTAATTTGCGTCTGCTCATGCCAGCCCAATATTCTGTTGGAGCTTCACCTCTGCACCGTCCCCTTGCTGAACTGCTGGAGCACGAGCTCTACTGGTGGCCCCCTTGCTTAGGATCCACACCAGCTCTCGCGCTCGCCCTGCCCTTGAACTCGAGCTCCAACTCCACCTGTATTGCACTGGGGATGGCCGGATGGGCACCGTCTCGATTTCCAGGATAGGGCGCCGGTGTTTTGGAAGAAAGAAGAACACGGAGAGATAGAGAGGAAGTGATGGTCTAAATTGAAACACAGGGTGAAGTCATCTAGTCCAAAGTTAAAACATTCTTCAATAGGTGGTCCATTGTGAAACATAGGTAATCATAGGTGGCCTAATATGAAATTCACTCTATATTCCACATACAGTATATTAGTATAAGGATCAACGTACGCTGCTGTGCAATATTTAGATTTTATAATAGGACCTAGATACATCTTAATTTGTTTCACCGCAAGAAAAAATAGATATGCGTGTATTCAAAAAAATGGCTGCATTAGTTAGTAGTATAGTTCTGAAAACAATCAATATATACTTGTTAAACAAATAAGCACATTGCACATAAAACAGGATCCTCAACTTGTTAAGTGACTAATCTATATATACTCCCTCGTCCTAAATTATAGGACACCATATTTTTAAGGAAAATTAAACTAATAATTAATCATACTAATCATATATATGCCAAGTATTATGAGTGTTATATCATTAGCTAGATGCATATTTTAAAGTATTTTCCTGTGATGTTATAGATTACCTGGTGAGTCGTTGATCTCCACTCGAATAACCTTGCCGTTGAACGCGCTCTTATCCCAAGACAAATCTACGTAGCCGCCGGCTGACTTTATCACACCGTGTCCAATAATGATGTATAAGTATAATCTGTTATTTTTGTGCTCCAATAATATCTGGCCTCCCTGGTTGGATAACTGGGGCAACTCCATAGTGAGGATCGTTTTCACTTTCTTTGGCTTTTCGGCAGTTTTAGTCATTCCCTAACATTTCATGATTAATCATATAATTCAAAAAATCATTGTCAGCAGTGCACGTGTACGTTCAAAACTACTCCATCGGTCCCAAAATATAAGCATTTTTAGCTATGAATCCGGACAACTGTGTGTAAAAGGCTAGAATTAATTAATATCCTTGGAGGACTTTCAGATCAGGAGAGCCACAAGGAAACCTAATGAAAACTAATTAAGAGGATGTAAAAGTCTTTTGTCAATTACGTATGCATGCATCGCCTAGCTCTGGTGTTCTTTTCTTCTGAAGATGAAGATAAAGTATTACAAACTTGAAACTAGGTTAATATAATATGTTAGAGCAACTTTTATATAGAAAGTTTCCGCATGAAGCATACCGTTTAGCAGTTTGAAAAGCATGCCACGAAAATCTTAATCTTCATCCAGCTCTTGTTAGAGAAAAGAACGGGTATATATGCACGTCATACAAATTAGTTATGAATAAAAATTAAAAATATGAAACAGTTTATAAATAAATTGCAAAGTTAAATTCAGCCATGCATATGATTGTACGGAACCATGATCATATCTACTCGGCATAAATATTTGAATAATATACGGCATGCGTAAAAGCTGAGAGTACGTGTGTTGTGCTCACCTTGGAATAATCTTGTTGGACAAAGAATTCTTCAACGAGAAGCCGCCGCTTCAACGACGACCGTTCGATGCAGATGTAGGAGAGAATTACCCTGCCATTTTCGGCGAACTTGGGGTGTACCACGATGCCCTTGATCTCCAGTCCGTCGGCGCCGTGCGGCACTATGTCGCTGAGGCTGAGAAACGGTAGTGTCCTTGCTGCCTTGCCGTCGTCGTGGCCGGTGGTTCGTCCATGCTCCGGCATGGTCATCTCCCGGACGTGCTTGCCGTCTTCGCTGATGGGAAAGACTCTGCGTGAGTCGCCCGGGATCACGGCCATGTCGGTGTAGCTACCCGCGTTGATCCTCTCCAAGCATATCGCACGAGACCACGACTCGCCAAGCCCATGCGCCACCAGCGTTCCTTCGACCAGTACCAAAAATCAGAGCAAAAATTCAGTGTAATTGAAATAAAAAATAATTGATTCACATTAATTACGACTCTATTCGTCTAAAGCCATTCTCAACCCAATGATTAGGATGGTGTCCATAGTATTAAATAAGCTGCCACTTAAGATGAAAAATGATGTGGTAAATGAGGAAATATAAAGAAATCAGGTCTTAGCTTGCATGAGACATAGTTTCTACACATCATCCAAGACATCATGTGAGATGAGTAACATTAAATTTAAGTATGGAAAAATGGTGTTTGCATTAAAAGAGTAGTTTCTTGATGATGTGTAGTTTATGGAAACTATGTCTAGTGTGTCTTGGGTTGGGAATGGCCTAAAAAGTGTCAAACTTAATTTTATATTTTGTTTTTTTTTCAAATAAGTTAATCATATCTGTATAGTATCCATGAATGTATCTAAGACTTGAAGAAGAGATAAATTAAATGGTTCATCGAAACCCAAGTAGTTATTAGTGATTATCTTAATACTCATTAGTTGCAAGTATGCATACACTGTTTGTTTTTAGTGATAAAAGCAATATGTCTCCTTGGTCCATATATATGATTTTGTATCGATGCCGGTAGTTATATACAGAATGCGTTAATGTCTCATTCGTTTTAGTGATAAAAGCACACTACAACAAAAATCTTATGTAGATACACTTTTGTAGAGGCAATTTTTAAATTCCCTCTAAAATCTGGAGCTCTCTAGTCTAGAGACACTTTTTAGAGGCACTTTTAAAATCGTCTAAAATACTTTTACTCTAGAGACATTTTGGAGACACTTTTAGCACATTTTGTGAAATTTATCTTGTAGAGACATCTTTTCAGCACTTTGAAATATGCCTCATATGTAAAGGCATTTTCTTGAGACATTTAAACCTCTGTAGAGACACTTTTCTATTAATACATACTAAGTAACTAGATATAAGTAACACGAAGCACATATTTACATGTAATCATGTGAGGATGAGATGGTTAGTGCATTGAAGGTAAATATGGTTAACTCAAGAGGTTATGTGTTCAAGGATTAATAAGGGATTATTTTTTATTTTTTTTCAAATTGATTTGCTATAGTTCCTGCACAATTTAGTGTGTCTCTATAAAGTGCCTATATTTTGCATAGAGACATTTTATAAAATGCCTCTTAGTTGATAGAGACAATTCACCAAAAGACACTTATAAGACATTCTTCAAAATGTTTCTACAACACTGTAAATGCATTTTAAAAATGCCTCTACAATATTAGGAAAATGTCTCTACAAAACATGTTTGTTGTAGTGGCAATATATCTAATTCTTTTAATGGAGGGAGAGAACCGGCCATTAGCTAGCCAGCCAGTTGTGTTAATTGAAAAAATTAGAAAAAGGGAATGAAATATATATTTGGGTCATTACAAGTAAGAGTTTCATTCTTATTTAATAGGGTGTCATATCAACACTTTTAAATAAATGAAAAGAGAGATCAAATATTAGTTTTATCTAGATGAAGCTATGTGTAAACCATACCATTTTCAATGTAACTTGTCTCTTGTATGCATTGCTTATGAAATAACAAAATGAAACATATATTGTATGTGCTATTTCAACCATCAATTGAATGTCTTATTATTTATGTGGCATACTAAGGAGCATAAAATTAAAATTTCCCACTAAGAATGACCTACGTCTTGCAAATTTGTACAACAGATGAATGATAATGTCCTCATTGTTTGGCTTATGATGATGCTTATAAGCCAAAATTTAAATTTTAGAACTTAATTTGGAATTTGATTTTTTTATTGTAGTTTAGTAAAAGTTTGTCAAAAAGCGTACTTAAAGTAGACGTACCCTTTTCACACTAGCTTAATTCACGCTGCATCACTGCTATAATTAACTAAAGGAGGACAAATTAAGGTTAATTAATTAGTTGAATCGAATCATATATAACGATATATGGCCATGTCGCGGCTTATTTGATATAGTATCGCTTTCTCTGTTGATATCACTACCGTCCGTTAATCTCTTTTCTTCTTCGAGAAGGCATTGATAATCAATCGTGTCTAGTGTTACTAACAGACTGCACACAAGGGTTAATTACCTAGTCACTGTCCACATGATCGAGAAAATCGATTTTATTACAAATCCGTCGGCTAGCTCCAAATCTTTTTCACTATATATCCAAGCTACTAATCACTTCCTACCGCGCTTGCAGGGTGATGTGTTAGTTAAATTGCTGATGATTATAAAGAAGAAACAAAACCCATATAGCCGAAGAATCAAAAGGAAAAAGTAAAAGTACTGGCCAGCATATTATCACCTGCAAGCTAGCTAGCTAGCACCGAACAAATTTTGTCCGCTTCATGTTAATTTTCTTCTAATCAGAAGAAAGAGAGAATTAGGAACTACCGGCATCGACACAAAATCATATATATGAACGATGGTTAGTAAATGATGAGTGGAGGGCTATATAATAATTAACTAAAAATTGTATACTTGTATGTACATATGCTTGTTGGAACAAAAAGCTACTAGGAAACATGAATTTCTGAGCGAGCTTAACATAAATATAAAAAAAACAGGTGTGGTTAAGCTAAGTAAAAAACTAGAAATATGTACACTAGTGTGCAATCTCGATCGATTAATATTCCAGCCGGCAGTGAAGCAGGTAGTAGTTCAGTGGAGTAGTTGCATGCATAGAGTCATAGAGAGCTAGCTATAGCCATGGCGTCCTAGATAGCTTGACTCCCACCTTCTCCGATCCCCACGCAGATCCACCAACCGCCCCGGCCCTCACTGACATGTGGGCCACCCACATTGCCTTTCCCCACACGTTTCCGCATAAGATAAATTAAAGGAAAAATTGCAAAAGCGACCTCATAAATCACTTGAAATTTGACATTCCACCCCATAAATTATTTTGTTGCAAATGTCCACCCACATACTTAGTTTTGTTGCAAAAACCACCCTAATGTGCACACGTACTTAATCAAATCAATTTGTTATCGGTGATGTATGGTTATCACGAGCTAAGCTAGCCAAGCCAATATTGTCCAAGTGTTTGCATTAGACTTATTTTCTACTACATATTTGATTGAACGTTTTTTTCATATAGCAAAACTCAGTGCGACAACGTTTAAGCTCTCTTCTGCAATTTTATTTGTAGAATCTCACCAAAAGGTATGAAGAATACTCTACAAGTATTTAATTTTGGTAAATACCACATTAACGGCACATACTTTATAAAATCATATTGATTTGGTTAAACATGTGTTTATCGGGGTGGTTTTTGCAACAAAACTAAGTATGTGGGTGGACATTTGCAACAAAATAATTTATGGGGTGGAATGTCAAATTTCAAGTGATTTATGAGGTCGCTTTTGCAATTTTTCCTTTAATTTATCTTATGCGGAAACGTGTGGGGAAAGGCAATGTGGGTGGCCCACATGTCAGTGAGGGCCGGGGCGGTTGGTGGATCTGCGTGGGGATCGGAGAAGGTGGGAGTCAAGCTATCTAGGACGCCATGGCTATAGCTAGCTCTCTATGACTCTATGCATGCAACTACTCCACTGAACTACTACCTGCTTCACTGCCGGCTGGAATATTAATCGATCGAGATTGCACACTAGTGTACATATTTCTAGTTTTTTACTTAGCTTAACCACACCTGTTTTTTTTATATTTATGTTAAGCTCGCTCAGAAATTCATGTTTCCTAGTAGCTTTTTGTTCCAACAAGCATATGTACATACAAGTATACAATTTTTAGTTAATTATTATATAGCCCTCCACTCATCATTTACTAACCATCGTTCATATATATGATTTTGTGTCGATGCCGGTAGTTCCTAATTCTCTCTTTCTTCTGATTAGAAGAAAATTAACATGAAGCGGACAAAATTTGTTCGGTGCTAGCTAGCTAGCTTGCAGGTGATAATATGCTGGCCAGTACTTTTACTTTTTCCTTTTGATTCTTCGGCTATATGGGTTTTGTTTCTTCTTTATAATCATCAGCAATTTAACTAACACATCACCCTGCAAGCGCGGTAGGAAGTGATTAGTAGCTTGGATATATAGTGAAAAAGATTTGGAGCTAGCCGACGGATTTGTAATAAAATCGATTTTCTCGATCATGTGGACAGTGACTAGGTAATTAACCCTTGTGTGCAGTCTGTTAGTAACACTAGACACGATTGATTATCAATGCCTTCTCGAAGAAGAAAAGAGATTAACGGACGGTAGTGATATCAACAGAGAAAGCGATACTATATCAAATAAGCCGCGACATGGCCATATATCGTTATATATGATTCGATTCAACTAATTAATTAACCTTAATTTGTCCTCCTTTAGTTAATTATAGCAGTGATGCAGCGTGAATTAAGCTAGTGTGAAAAGGGTACGTCTACTTTAAGTACGCTTTTTGACAAACTTTTACGGCCAAAATTTTTCGCCGAAATTAAATCTCAGCTAGCTGTGTATCGAATTCCGCATTTCCGGTGAAAGCCAGATGACGCATCATAACATGCGCATGTGGTGTTTGTTTTGGAGATCGTCTGATCCATCGATTCACGGGAGAGTTGGACACGGTTTGTTTTGTGAGAATGATCGACGCTGCACGCTGAACGAGATGCATATGGTACCTAATTAATTGTGTCTATTGATTGTGTTAGTGCCTCGTTTCCTGATCGATCCTTTTTTCTGTGAGTGCGCCGTGTTTCACAACCCGGTTCTAGCTAGCTATTCTGATGAAGCAACCACTTTAGGTGTGTGCTAATATAACATGAAGAAAAATACGTACTAATTAAGATAAACTTTGCGCTCATTTTTTAAAATATGCTTTGTTCTTAAACTCAAAACTTTCTGCTCAATTTGCAGAGCATATTGCAGGGCCCTACGCAGCAGCAGTGTGTTCCTCAGCATTTTATAGGCGGTGACCCCGTCCACAGCCAAAAATATATATGCTGACCCAGCCCACTCATGATATATATAGACAGAGCTAACTAAAAGCAAAACAAGTAAACAACCCATCTAAACTTAAACTCATGTTACAAGTACTTGCGGCGATTTCCAACAGCTTGGTTAATTATATATGTCGTCAACTGATTCGGACATCACTGGCTCGAATATAACCATACTAATGTTACACATCAACAAACTAAAAGTGTATACGTTCTATATTACATTTACATATTAACTAGTATGGTAGCCCGTGCAGATTGCGCGGCTAGCATCATTATATTTTCTCTCATATAATAGTATATATGTTTTCTTATTATATTATTCAAATATATTAAAATGACAACATAATTTTAAATTTTGCAATAACTTTACAAAACTACTAATGTGTAATATTCATATTGTATTTTATATACGTGTTAGTGACTATGAGAGCGAACGTGGAGACTCATTTTTCTATTCCTTTAATAATATAATAGATTATATGTTTAAACAAACGTTATTACACTATAAGTTTTGTATCTTATCATTTACAGAAATACTTGCGCGGATGAACGAAATGAGTGTGAGCTCACGAAGTAGTTGGATGGTTAAAGAAGTTGCTTGGAGATCTGCATGACGGGAAAACTACTACAGAATGGCATGGACCAAACAGCTAGAGAGTGGTGTATATATATACTTGCACAAGATTATACTCTAGCTAATTATATTACATCATCTGAATAAATCTAGGTCATCACTTAATTTCAAACTATATTATTAATGATGATATATAGGATAAAAAAAACCAAATTAGACTTCAGTGTGTTTGTAGAGCTTCACACTCAATTCCACACAACCCCCTGGAAGTGCCAGGGCCCACCTAGCCTTGCAATTCATGATGGGTTTACTACCTCCTTTAGCCCAAATGCAAGTGCATTAGTCAACAATGATGGGTCCACAAGTAAAGGAAGTTTGGATTATTATTCTTCCTCCACCGTTTCTTTCTTCTTTATCCTGCCCACTAAGCTTTCTCATGTCCTAAATCTCCCATGAAGCAAACAACTGTTAGGGCGTTTAATGCATCTTCAGGAAGTAACAGTGATGCAAGTAATACGCGAGCATGAAGGTAGAGAAACCAAAAGCAATAAATGCACAAATTAAACTTACTTTTTTACAGCCAACTTCTTCAATACTCCCATAAAAGAGTCACTGCATGCAGTTGCATCCATGCAGTCTCCATATCCATAGGCTTGCTATGAAGCAATGCTGACATGAGAGTCATCCTAAAATTGAATAGAGTATTTCCAATGTGCAATAACACACTTGCATGGTACTTCGATCATATGAAGTTGCATACCACTACATGTTTGTGCAATTTCTATTGTAAGTGTAAGCAAGTAGCTAAGTACCTTCTCTGTGATTCGACAAATTAGTTATTCAAGCTCATGATTCAGGTGCAAAATGTACTAGTTCCAGCAGCTGGCACACATAAGTTTGTTTTAACACAATTCCGACCATCACATAATTGTATAATACTAGTAATACAAAATAGTTATGCATGTATGACGACAATCTTCTGAAGATCATATAATCACCAGTTCTAACTCTCAATGGTTGCCGTGGCCTACAGAGTTAAAACGTGCGTAGACATGAAGTTATAGTAAAAAGACAAGTTTCGATTATTTTTTTTGGACTTTTATTTTTGCGTGTGGATGATATAAGCACCCGCGTGTGAAAATCGGAATTTTGCATACGGGCATGCCACCCACATTGAAAAATCGCTATATATTTTTGCAGATATTTCTAGGTAGATGGGCCAGCGGCCCAACCGCATAAAAAAATGTTTTGACCACATGGGAAAATGTTTTTTTTAGTAGTGCCTAGGGTAGCTTTGGCTTGATCGAGCACTAGACTTGCCTTCATAAATAGGTCTAATTCTTTTAAATCACCATGTAATTTTTTTTTGGAAAAATTAACACACTATTAGTTAATAAGCTCTAGTCGAGCCTTAGGCTTAATTAGATAATTCCCGCCACCGGTTCATCATGTATATATGGGAGTGCACGTCTAAGATGTTAGAGCATTAGTTGACGAAAAATGTGTTGATCCACGCTTTCTATTGGTTAGATGCTTAATTAATGGAATATAACAATAATTATTAATCGATCCAACAATTATGGTACGCAAAGAGCAACAACGAAGTATTCTTTTTTCTCCAAAAATCAACACCGGTATATAGCTTGTACCACTCAGGAAATAGGTGGCTGAGCTTCCCTGAAAAGGACGGGAAATTTCCTTCGAGAGCTTCGTAGGCCCTTTCTATAGTACGCCCTGATCTCTTACGCATGGGATCATGATAATTAACCCACTTTGCTAATTAAGCTAACTCTTGTGCCCATTTCCTCTTCATAAGCACATGTACAAACAGATGGTTAGTGGAGAAGAATTAAAAAGTTAATAACTAGTATTGCTAGTGATGGTTTATACTAATCAAATGATGATGCTTTGGCCATTGGCTTGTCCGTTTTTGCAAGTGGCACACGATAATGCTATAGCTGTACTACTACTACTATAGGTTACTCCTAATTATGGGCAGAATAACAATTAAATTTCCTCTCAAACGTAGTAAGATTCCCTTCACTGGAAGAGTACGTACATGCTTTGCGCAATAACTGGGCACTGTCATGGTTGATCATCAGTTGCATGCATGCATGGAGACTTAACTTCACCTGTATACTTACTCAACTATTTAATCTTGCTATGTCGTTTATGATTTATCTATATGAGGCCACCCGCAATGGTTATCTATAGGCTTTCTACAAGAGATCCATGTCAGCATATTTTTCTACTTGGAAGATATTAAATGAAGAGAGAGAGCAAAGCTATCTACTAACTTAGAGATAGTCTATAGAGAAAAACGAGGCAATGCATGAAAGAGTTATAGATACTCATGTAGACATACTATTTTTTTTTAAAGAAAGCACTGTAGGGGAAGCCCCCACAGTTTAAATTTTATAAAATAAAACAAAGAAATTTACAACAGATTTATCCAATTTACAAGAACATCTCTCTCAGACAAATTAAGCCTATGGACTAAAAGGGAGAGTTCATTCTTAAAGAAAGCTCTCCAGGAGACTATGGAAGGTACAACATTATTAAAAATTAAATCATTCCTCTGCTTCCAAATACTCCAAGCGGCATAGAGCACCTTCTCCACAAAGTGTGAGGACCTATAAGAGTTTTTGGCAGTATACAACATCTCCTCAAAATTCAGAGACAAATCCCAAACCAGCCCAAATTGCGCCCAACACTGAGAACTGAAAGGACACTGGAAAAACAGATGCAAAGTGGTTTCTCTTGCACTTAACGAGCATAAGACACAGGTTAAAGCAGCATTATGGGGTGTACAATGGCGCCTGTCCAGCATGTCATAAGTATTCAAACGATCAATCAATAGGAGCCAGCCAAAAACCTTAATTTTCATGGCACATTTGCTTTTCCAAATCCTGTTAATAGGGTTAGGGACCTGAATATGCATAAAGTTCATCGCATAAATTTTCTGCGAAGAGAAAATTCCATTTCCCCAAACATAGGTCCAAAGATTTCTGTCACCATTGAGATGACTTAAAGGATCAGAAGATGACATTAACAAATATTCACTACACCATGGCCTAGTGTTTATAGCAATACAACTGCCCTTAAAAATAGTTTGTATGGCAATTCATCTGCCGGTAAAAGACTTTCCTGGCACTAACTAACTGCCCTACAAAGTCCTGTAGGGAATGCTCTTTGCCGGCAGATAACAAGTTCCCGGCAGTTAACTGCCTTAGTTGCAATTCGGTTTCCCCGGCAGATGTTCAGACTACCGGCAATTAAATGCCCTAAATGATTAAAACATCATCAGCACATCATTTAGGCATCCCTAGCAGTTATATGTGTTTGCTGGCATGATTTTTCACAAGGCATGCATGCACGCACCAAATCAATTGTAAAATAGATAAAAATTCAGATTGCAGACATTAATTCATCATGCATTCAATAGTT
>CM020179.1:18090100-18193473 GCA_009805545.1 Oryza longistaminata | reverse complement strand
TCCGCATCTTGTCTGGCCGTCTTTGTTCCACACTTCCACTGCTAACCGGATTTACTTCATCTGTTCCATGTAACCACTCCGTTTCTGCATTTTGTTTTTTTTTTCTCAACCAGTTTCTGTCCAGGAAAGTTCTTATTACTACAAAATAATTGCGCAATCCACATGTTTTTCTTTTTCTGGGTTGTCATGAGATCTCTAATGCCATGTCTCTTATGTATTCTTTCATGCCCTATGGGGTGACAGGTGTGAGCAGTTGACTAGCTGATGAGGCTTGATGCGGGTGCTTACTTAGTTGAGTGACAATGCCGCAGAATTCTTCGGAGGTGCCAATCTGAATGCACCTTGGCACATTTCAGTTTCAGGAATTAAGAGGAAGCCAAGCACCAAAAGGACCTCATGAGCTCATGACACATATCGTAGGTACTTTCTTTGTCTCAATTATGAGTAGAATAAATTACCATCGATATGTCATTTGATCGATCAGAGGCTCAGCATGGACGACGGTAAGAGTAAACTAAATGCAATAAATAATCTGATGGAGCTCTTATCATTTAGTTTTTGCAAGATTAATCCCATGTACGTACAACTTGCTATTTCTTAATCCAGTTGCAAAATTGCTTTCTTGATTTGTGGTAATTATAGTACACTAATTTTATTATGTAGATTTCTTTCCAAAAGCATAAGTGAACACTTTGGTCTCCTTTTATGTGGATAACAGGATGGGCACATTACGCCGCCCCTACCATATGTACTTTACCCCTCATTGTCGACCAACATGGTGCTGCCAAGCATGTACTTTATTCTATTCAGATTCATTATTTAGCATACCAGTCAGATACTGTGGTTTATTTAATTATTTAGCAGTTAGATAATGTCGTTTATTTAGTTTTTGAGAAATTTTATGGTCGTTGAAAAATTACCTCGAGGTACTTAAATTTTATTTTGATACCTCCAGATACTTCAAGTAGTTTTCTACCAAATTTTAAACATAAAAAATATGATACCTCTTGATATCTTCTCAAGAATAGTAAAATTACCCTTTGTTTTTTTCCTTTTTGCGGTGCTTTTCGGTATTGATGCTTGTTAGCTTGTTTGAACAGAGAATCTCACCTTTTGGTTGTTTGATTTTATTACAATCTTAAGACAACGTTCCTGTAGTTATATAGAAATTTCTTAAGGAATTAGATTGCTTTAAAACATATAAAAGGGTGTAATGGTATTAAGCACATATGTATGTAATATATATTAAAATGTTGTCGTAGCGTTAGCACGGGCATATTTCTATGTCACTAAGACGGAGGTTGGTCACCAAGGAGAGGGACGAAGAGTAAAATGGGTATAGAAGAGAGGTCTTGTACAAAGGTGAAAAAAAATACTGTACATGTGGGCCTCAGTTGATTAGTTCAGACCAAAGGCTCATTTTTCGCCTTGATTTCATTACTAGCCCTATGTTTCCAAAGGTCAATAGAGTTGGTGATTTGCTAACAAAAATTGTGTTTGATAGCTGGGATTGTTGTCTTTCGAAAATCTGGTTTTTTTTTTTACTTCCATAATGTGTGAGCGCAGGCTGCAAACCAGATTGATTCTATGCCCTGGATGTTGTTATTGTTATCGATAACTATCTCCACGAAGCTTGAAGCTGATTCTGAAGTATTGGCGAGGTTTAATAAGCCCAATTTCTCCCACAGCCTCATCGCAGCCTTGTTGTCATGGTTAATAAATTATGTTAATATTACTTTGGATTAAGATACACCATGTAATATCAATATACTTTCTGCTGACATATCAAGTTTGACGGTTATATTTCTGCCACTCTGGACGTGCTCCAAAGAAGCATTTCAAGATTTTCATCCTGCTATGCATTTGGTGTCTCTGGCTTCACAGACACGACGTGGTGTTCCGCAATGCTCAACCATCACTACTTTCAGCCCTGTCAAAATGCCAACAGGAAGTTAACCTCTGGGCGGTTCGCTTTGGTCCGAAAGACCGTGATGTTATTCTGGCTTGGAAAAATGTAATTTCATCCTCTATTCATGCTCTAAATTAGCTGTAAATCTGGACTGTAATCCTTCCTGTACTCAAGTTCCTTGCTTATTGCCAGTTTGAATGAAATTCAGGTGGGGAATCTCTCCCCTCCGGTGACTTGGTAAAAAATTTTTTTTGACGGTTATTATACTTCCTACCTGAGTATGGAACCTCGGTTCGTTAATTTGGATATGGGCTGGGGCCATAGTGCCTGATATAAGTTGATTTGTGATGCTTTCATGGCATTGCCACTTAGCAAAATAATTTATCAAGATTCTCTTTTGCTCAACTATTACTTTGGGTTGCTAAATGGAATCATACTCCAACCCTTTTTATTAAGAGAGAATCCAATTTGTTTTCTTTAATTCCAGGTAGTATATCACCTTTTTTGAGTAAGTAGAGATGCTGAAAAATTCACAGTTTATAAACTGATTCTTCTTTTGCGATTCCATGTCTCTCGGGAATGTATTTTTTGTGTGCTCCGTTGTATGCTCTGGTTGCTCCAAGCCACCAACTGCAGCTGATTTATTTTTTAATTTTAAGTTTGCATTGACACGTAAATGAAGTTTGAACACATATTTTATTAGCTTTGTTTCTTAGCTACTCCCTCCGTCTCATAATATGATTTTAATTGTTGGTATGATTTTAATTCATCCATCTCTTTTGGTTGTTTGATTTAGATTAAAAAATATTACCGTAGCGTTAGCACGGGCATGCTACTAGTATATTAAAAGGTGAAACAATTTAATCAAGTGAATTAATGAGGAAACTAAAATTTTCCTTTAAAAGTCATGCCCGAAAATATTTTTATAATATTCTACATATTCTAAATTATTCTCTAAAATTTTACGTGAATTTTCGGAGCTCAATAACAAATTTAATACCAACAAAGTTCATTTAACCTATTAAAATAAATGGAAAACAAATTAAAATCCCTCTCTCTCCATGGGTCTTTTTAGGCCCAATTGTTACTTTCTCCCTCCTCAGCCCACAGCCTCTCCCTCCCTCCTCGGGCCGGCTACCCCTTCCCCTCCTCCCTCTTTGGGCCACCGGCCCAACCCTTTTGCTCCTCTCTTGCCGAGAAGTTCATTTTGTCTCCCTCCTCTCAATTCAAATAAATTTTCGGGTAGTAAATAATTTCAAATAAAAAAATTCTCAACAACAAAGTTGTATAACTTGTCAAGATCTACAACTTTTATTTTGGTTATTTTGCTATATAACTCTGTTTCAATAATTCGAATTTGAATTTCAAATTATGACAACTTCAAACAATATTTTTAAATACTAAATGATTTCAACTGAAAAATTCATCAATAACAAAGTTATATAACTCATCAATATCTATAACTTTTATTTTGGTCATTTTGCTATATGACTTTGTTTCAATAATTTGAATTTGAATTTCAAATTATGACAAATTCAAACAACATTTACAAGTACTAAAATATTTCAACTGAAAAAGTCATCAATAACAAAGTGGTATAACTCATCAAGATCTATAACTTTTATTTGGGTCATTTTTTCATCCGACAAAGTAATAGTAACATTATTCATAAAATTTACATATCTCTCTTATAGTTTATAAACTATATAAGAGATATGTACATTTTGTGAACAATGTTACAGATCACTTTGTCGGATGAAGAAATTACCCAAATAAAAATATAGATCTTGATGAGTTATACCACTTTGTTATTGATGACTTTTTCAGTTGAAATCATTTAGTACTTGTAAATGTTGTTTGAAGTTGTCATAATTTGAAATTTAAAGTCAAATTATTGAAACAAAGTCATATAGCAAAATGACCAAAACAAAAGTTGTAGATATTGATGAGCTATAGAACTTTGTTGTTGATGACTTTTTCACTTGAAATCATTTAGTATTTGAAAATATTGTTTGAAGTTCTCATAATGTGAAATTCAAATTCAAATTATTGAAACAAAGTCATATAGCAAAATGACCAAAACAAAAGTTGTAGATCTTGATAAGTTGTACAACTTTATTTTTGATAAATTTTTCATTTGAAATCAGTTACTACTCGAAAAATTATTTGAATCATTTACAACCACATATGTGTTCACTTTATAAAAATATATTTATGTACAAATATAGTAGTACTGCTTATTTGCTACAGTAATTATTTTCGGATATCATTTGTGTGAATATTTTGTAAACATTTCACCACATGTCTTTATTTTATTAAAAATATATATTTATGTGTTGCTCTAGAACTATGTTTGGATATTATTTGTCGAAAACAAAGAAACTAAGGCTGTGTTTGGAGATGGGTGTTGGAACCCATCTCCCATACACGGAAAACGGAGCGGTCCATTAACATGTGATTAATTAAGTATTAGCTAATTTTTTCAGAAATGGATCAATATGAATTTTTTTAACAACTTTTGTATAGGAACTTTTTGCAAAAAAACACACCATTTAGCAGTTTGAAAAGCGTGCACGCGGAAAATGAGGGGGGAGTGTTGGAAACTTGCTCTCGCAAACACACCCTAAGGGCCATAGAGGCACCAAACCTTCTGGAGCCAAGGCAGTGTTTGGCAAATGTCTAAGGAAATGATTTCCCACCCCTCTTTAAATCTTAACCATTCATTCTCCTTCATCCATTTAATCCTAACCCTTCATTCATTTCCCAATCCCAATCCCACCCCTCATTTCCCGTTATCCAAACACACCCCAAAAGTTTCAGCGCCAATCTTGGGCTGTGTTTAGTTGGATCCAAAGTTTGGATTTTGGTTGAAATTGAAGATGATGTGACTGAAAAGTTGTGTGTGTATGACAGGTTGATGTGATGGAGAAGGACTGAAGTTTGAATCCAAACTTTGGATCTAAACACAGCCTTGGCGGTCATGCCAACAAAATTTTGAGGTGAAATGTCCGTTTGGTCCATACAATTTCGTACTACCTTCTATGACACACTATGGACATTTTGGTAAATTCGCGTCATGTTACTTCTTATCCTTCGAACCTGTTCTCCAAACCCTAGCCTTCCAACCACTCTGCCGCCGCCGACACCATCCGTGCAACGCCGCCACCGTCCCCTTCCTCACCGGCTCATGCGACGGCGCCGCCACCATCCACTCTGCCACCGCCACGAACCACTCCGCCGCCACCACCATCCCCTTCATCGCCGGCTCATGCGACGCCGCTGCCTCCATACACTCTGCCGCCGCCAGCATCCACTACCCCACCGCCACAATCCCCTTCATCGTTGGCTCGTGTGCGATGCCGCCAGCATCCACTCCCCCACACCAACCAGCCCCACAACCACTAGTCCCAGCAGAGGACACGACTATGCAGATCCCTTTCCTCTTCTCTTCCTATCTCCACCCATCCGCCTCATCTCATGGCAAGCTCTTGGTTGCTTGATTTGGTGGCATCAGCCTTGTCGGGAACAGATCGGGCAGCTCATGCCTTGTCGGCGACAGACCGGGCAGCCCCTGCGAGGGATGAGGCTGACGACTGAAGAGGCGAGGCACTGAGGCTGGGCCCTGGGGACGGCGAGTGGAAGCGGACCTGCTGCGCGTGCCGCGATGCTCCTCCACCTTTCACGTGCACGGATTGCCTTCTTGTCTTCCTCCTCCGTAATCCGGCCACTCCTCCTCTCCCCCGGGTAAAGATCGCTCGTATTAGTGTGATACGGTAGCATCCTTCCGTCTGAGTACAGGAATCTGTGTGTGGTTTTGTTTTGCTGTTATGCTAGCGTAGTGGGCTGTTATGTGCATCTATTTTGGTTAATTGAAAGCATTTTATTCAACTAACACCATGTGATGCGATGCATCTGTTGGTAGCACATCTTTGCATCGTGATTATGGTACCGACTGCAGATAGTAGGTTATATTTTCCCCAAAATGTGTCCCCGTAGTTTTGGCCTGTTCATCACCATACATACTAGGTAGTTAATTACAGAGGCAGTATACTCTTTAAATCATGCCAACTTTTTTATGACCACTTTGTGGTTTTGTCTTATGGACGAATAGTTAGTTCTGCTCTGTGGGCTGGCACTTGCAGGGGCTGATCACTGTAGTTGTGATTGTACTCGTCAGTAGCAGGAAGAATTCTGAGTCTTGCAAGTAGCAGGAAGAATTCACAGTCTTGTATTCAGTGAGGACCTCTTCTTCATGTATTGCTTCCATCAATTATATTTAATGCTGGGTGAGTTTTCTGTGTTGCTATAGTTCATCTAGTTAGCTCCCAACCAAAGTGGAGTTTACTTTTTGTTCTTCCATATCTTATTTTAGTTTGGCTTTGGCTAATTTACTCTTGAGGACAAAATTCAATGCAATAGAACTCGCTTGAGAAATCCATGTATTTCTGCAGTATACATATGTTTGTATTATTTTCACTGTTCTATATAAAATGTTTTTTTATATATGAATTTATTGAACCCATCGCAAATCAGACTGCATCTGTTTGTCTATGTGTGCTTGTGATACTGTTTGTTTGGTCTGAAAGCAACATGCATGTCTTGATTTATTTCTCAAATCTCTTTATGTATAACACATACCAGTGCTCTGGAGCTATTCTTATGCAGCTTAATAGTGAAATCTATTGTAGCCAACGATATTTTTGGGTTGCCAATTAATTTCTTCCTGTATAGTTAAAATTTTATGGAACTCATTTATCGTACACATTTGACCTCTATAATTTTTGTGTTTGCATATTCAGTAATTGATACCCATGGATATACGCAGAAGTGAGTACGCTCTTGTATTTGCTAGATTAATTTCAAATTGTTTATGTGCCATATATCCCATTGTATACGTATCTGGTTTACAGAGTACTGGTCCCTAGATGTCCATATCATCCAAACTCCAGTGTTTATCATTCTTTCTAGCTCCTGCATCAGAAACTTTCAGATTTTAGGATCAGTAATTTGTTTTTTCATGAGTAATCATGCTAATAATGAATGTACAAGAGATGTGGTGGTTCTAATTCCTGTATGTATCCGGAACATTGTTCACACAAAAAAGTTACTCTATTGATCTTGTTTTCTTAGGCTCATGGTGTTCGGTAACCCACCGTTAATTGCTGCTTTGTTAACAAACAACAAACTACGTATATTTTGAGTGTATAAGCCGTTTGCACTATGATATATGTAGACATATTTTTTTTAAGTTAAATGGAACTACAGATTCATATTTGATCAGTAATAGCTAATACTCCCTCCGTCCCAATATGTAGTAACCTAGGATGCGATTAGACCCATCCTATGTTGCTACATATTGGGATGGAGGGAGTATGTGTTTAGCGGTTGCTTCGATTAAGTCATGCTTGTGTGTGCAGCTGTGCGCGGCGTGGTGCTGCACATGTCCTTCTAGTATTTCTTAAGAGTAATGACAGTTTCATTTGCGTCAAAGATAGATGCTTGTCTGTTTTTCCGTCCACAAAGTTATCCTGCTGCCTCTTATCATGTTTCATTTCTAGATTTCCTAACTACTTGGAAATATTACATCTTAGATGCTATTTGTTTTCTTTCATATTGCTTTATTTACTCCCAGGTTGAACACATGCTATTTGTTGTATAACTTTATTCTTGTCTATGTCTTTCATTTTGCTTGCTAATTTATAGAGATATGTACTTATTTTTTATTGACATGTAATAAGTTATTATTACAAGGTTTATAATGTTGCTTGTAATATGCTTTTAATGTTAATTTTCTTTTGTGTTTGCTCTTGATTAGGTTCAATTTGCTATAGATGAAAACGATCAGTCAGTTAAAGATGCAAGTGCTGATTTGCTCAAGTGTGGACAACGACGAATGGGATATAAGTTGAAAAATACTTTCTTTGATGGTATATCAGCAAACGAAGTGAGAACAACATCACCGCTGAAGAGTATGATTGGTGAGCAATGGCAGGCACTAGTGAAGATGTGGTTAGATCCAAAGCACAAGGTAAACTTGAATGTTGGAAATCATGGCACTGTTTCAAAATCTTACAAGTTGTTGGCTACTAGAATCTGACTGTATTGTATTGGTGACTCTATTTTGGTTTGTTAATTTGTGTTTGTATTGGTGGTACATGTGGATGCTTGTGATATTTGTTTTGTGAATCTATATTAAATGTGAGCTGGTGCATGTGGGCTGAATGTTGTTAATTGGGCTATAAGATGTGAGATGTGGATATTAATTGGGCTGTGTATTGGATTTTAACTGGGCTAAATCTGTTTGATATATGGGCTTCTCGAGTGTGTGAGTGTGTATGGCCTAGATGCAATTTTGTTGTAATGCTTGGGCTGCCTATTGGGCCTTCTGAATATGTGTGGCCCATTCAATATTTCATTCAATATAGATGAATTGGGCTGAATTTTTTAAAATCTAATTGGACTTACAATAGGCCTAGCCCATTAATAGGTTTCTCACTATATGGGCTTTAAAAAGGCCTAGCCTAAAAACAAGTTTCTCACTACATGGGCCTTAACAGGCTATATGGAATATCATGACGTTTTTTAGGCTAGATAATGACAAATATGAGCGTCACAAAGTTATGACGACAGAAGGATCGTCACTAGATTAATGACGAAAAAAATAAGGTTTCGTCATAGAACGCCATTAGAGACGCATGATAGGTGACAAATGAATTTTCGTCACGCGAGCGTCATAGATTACAAAACGTGACAAAATTTTATATGTTTGTGACGTAAATGAAACGTCACCTATCATAAGATCTCTTGTAGGGCCCTGCGTAGTAGATCGCCGCTCTACCAGTCTACCTCCACCGACGGCCTTCCTGGGAACGCGTGCATCCTGTGTTCATGACCTTTCACTGCGTGTTCCTCGTCCTGCTGCAGAGATATTGCAGTTTTTTCTTCAGTTTCTTCAGTCAACGGTGTCAAACATTTTGAAACGGAGGGCGTAGAAAGGTTATCAAGTTCTATAGTTGATCTGCCATTGGTTTATGACTTTCTGTTTCTCTGAACATTGATGTTTTGATTCCTCTACTAGAGTTTATGGAGATGAACGGGCAGGTAAGGCATTGGATCAGCCCTGATAAGGAGGTAATAGAGATCCTGCAGGCTGATTCGGAGCCTATTTCTTTTGGATTGGATTTTTCACCTCAGCTCATGCATGAACCTAAATTTCCCCCAGCAGTCAATTAGCTAATTTTTATTTGCTTCCAGATATGCAGGACTGCAGCACAACGAAAAGGACAACTGCCTACGGGATGCTCGTGATAATGCCTCGTGGCAAGATAATATTCATATATTTCTTCTTATAAAAAAATATTCATATCTTTCCCTGCTTTTTCTTCTTTGGAAATATTGCAGGGAGATAAAGAGAACTTTTAATGTTACATGATGCCACTGTTCAATGTGAAATGACACCATCAGTAGTATATATCAAGGATTTCTAATATGTTTGCTATCTAAGCAAAGGAGTGAACAACAATTGTTGGTGTATGATACTCTACGCGAAGGGGAGTAACTTTTGGATTTGGTAACAGGGAGCTGCCAAGCACAAGAGAGTATGCTGGCACCTCATCTAGAGTCAAGGGTTGTCGACACAGTCACTACGATGATCCACCGTGGTCTCCACTGGTGGTTCACTGGTATGCCCTAAAATTTCCTTAAATGATTGACCATCATAGTTTGTGTCTAAAGCGATGATACACTTACTTTAGAATAGCTTATATCTGGCAAACTGCTTAACTTTTATTTTATATCAGCAAGAAAAAGGTTCAGACTGATGAAGCAAAGCTGACAGGACACCATGGCAACTACTGTTGTTTATTGTATAACCAAGGGTTTTTTTTCTTTTGCTTATTCCATATTTCTTTTCGGTTGAGTTAATTTTCTTCCATAATGGCTGCAGCACTAACCCCGCAACTTTTTAATTACCTTACATACTTACTCCTAAATTCCCAACTCGTGACGCAGTCGTGCTATGGCCTTCGATTTGTTCTGGTTCGGTATTACCAAAATACATTTTTTTTTCCCTGATAACATTTGCAGGGAATGAATCACCAATTTAAATTAAATGCTTGCCGATATTACTAATTTAAATGTAGAATTCTTTGAATTTGTGAAGTAAAATAAGGAAGCTCCATCTGAACAAAGCACTGACAAGAACTGAACTAATCTACAAATGTTTCCTCACAAAGGTGGATTGTGGCTTCCTGATGGAAGCTTGTTTACAAAGGCAGTATATGTCTTTGCGTGCTTCTCTCTTTCTATATATATGTTACAATCGTTTTTTCTTTTGACCTGAAATGTTGCTCTTCCTGCTCATATACCAAGTAGACACTATCACACTAGGCAGGCAGTGAGAGAAATGTGAACAAAGCTAGGCTGGTGCAAAGGTACTATTTTAAACCATGTAATCTATTAGCTTAGACATTTAGACAGATGGGATACTTCACTCAAAATGATTTTGGGCTCAAATGTTCTATTTGAAATAATGAGTTGTGTTGGGTTGGCATTAAACTATTTAGAGCTGCAGATTTTGGGCTGTTCAGTGAGGAAAATTGGGGGTACATATGTTGATTTGGGGGTTTAACAGTGTAGCCCTGATTTTTTGTTGCGGCATGACAGAAATTTAGGATTGTTAAATGGTTTTCCTCGGCTAGCTGCAATTTCAGCAGAGAAGGCAGTCTTTGTTGTGTATGATAGATCAAGTTTCTTGGGTCAGATTCTCCTGTGTACTTCTTAGGAAGATCCATGGACTGACTTGAACCGAGTTTTGCTGAGGTCCAATCCCTATAACTTCTTATTTACTTTGAACTTGTGTATGCAGAATCTTTTTTTATTTTTTGGCAGGATGGATGTCTCATGATTAAAAAGGATGTGGCTGCATGTTTGCTTTATTTTGTTGCCAAAGTGAAAACCGCAGCTCGTGTCCCTGGTGCAAGCAGGGAATGAGATCACCAGGGAGAGTTTGAAGAGTGAAAGTTGTTTTTCTTGTGGAATTCTTGTGATACATTGGGGTTCATGTCTGTATGCGCGTGTTTGTGTGGAGATCGAACTTTCCGGTGTTTTGCAGACCTAAGTAGCTTGGATTTGTATGTCAAATATAAGCATTTAAATATATCGGATTTTATATATTTAAGATACTTATATTGCTAAAATGTCTTCTTTGACTATTTGATTTGTATTGTCAAATATAGCCGTAGCGTTAGCTTGTGCGTCCAACTTGTTTTACTCGTTTATTGTGTGACAACCAATGATGCGCATGCCGCACCTCCCTACACATCCACGCCTCTCCCGTACCTCCTCTCTCCCGCAACCGCCACCAGAATCATCGTCCTGTTTCTCGCACCCCTCTGCCCATCGCGTGGAAAAGCATCGGAGTTGCCGTCGCTGTCCTTGAGCCTCCTCCCATCGCACTGATCCGCGCCTTCACGCCGCCGTCCGCCCATCGCACCGATCCGCACTGCCAGGTCAGTTCCCTGCCACCAGAGTCGTTGTCTCCGCCCCCAATCTACGAATTATTTTAGACGATCTATGTCCCCATTTCACCGCTGGCGAGAGTCGCCGGGCTCGTCATATCGTGTTATATATTATATATAAATGTTTAAATTTTAATGGCAAACGTTTTTTCCTACTAGACGATGGGTATGAGTCATATCGTGTTGACGTTGAGGTTGTTACCAGTATTACAGGTGATGATCCGTATGACCATATATACCATAAACTGCCAATGGCACCACATTTTAAAGAAAGTGTTTGATTACAAATTCTGCAACGTGGTAAGGTTTCAGTTCGAGCCTCCAGGATTCTGTTGTCGGCAGGGGAAGATAAATGTGAAGGCCCCAACAGTTCATCTAGAGTTAATATAGTTATTTACAAGTCAGGTGCATAATGATGCAAAGTATTTTAGAAATCACATCCGATACTTCAACTTTCATTTCTCCTTCACGAGTGTTGACAAAATTAGAGAGGAACTTAACGTGACGGTGGACCAAGACCATTTAGATATATATACATCCCTTAATGACGAGCAACGTGCAGGATAAGAATAGTCAGGTATTTTTCATCGACGGTCTAGGTAGCACTAGAAACACGTTTTTGTACAATGCACTTCCTGCTAGAGTGTGGTTCGAGGGATTAATAGCCATTACAACTGCGACGTCTGGTATAGCAACGTCGATATTGCCAGAAGGACATACTGCGCACTCGAGATTCAAAATCCCCATTAAGATTGCTCACAATAGCATGTGCAACTTCACGAAGCAAAGTGGCACCGCGGAATTGCTTCACATGGCGTCCTTGATTATTTGGGATAAAGCTGCAATGACAAAGCGTCAAGCTGTTGAGACACTTGATAGGTCTCTTCAAGATATTATAGGTTGTTCATTGGCATTTGGAGAAAATGTTATTGTCTTTGGCGGTGATTTCACACAGGTTCTTCCTGCGGTGACACGTGGGACAAGAACCCAAATAACTGATGCCATCGAAAAATTTTAATAATCGTGCCATGTAGATCTTGAAAGAAGACGTTAGCGAGATGACCAATAATTGTTATATTATTATACTTTGTGAAACTATTACTTTAATATATATCATATGATGGTTTATATTCACGCCCTCATGATATGTCCTCAATGGGTTGCGACCGGCATGTGCCTTGTGTGACAAATAGAAAAATAAAAATGAAAGGAATTAACCTAAGAAACATCCAAATCATTTTTTTATCAAATGCTTTATTTTGGTACTTGTTTATTTATGCCTGCAACAAATTAATGGAATAACTCTAAACTTTTTAAACATATTTTTTAAACGTATATTGCCCTTGTATGTTGTACACTGAGGTGGTTATATATAATTAATTCTTGTTAAGATTTATTGCGCCCACGCAATAACATATATTGTACTTTGCATTAAATATATTTGATGTATGACATGAATTGAATTAAATCTCAAATGCACATATCATATAAATATATTTTTGCTAACATGAAATTTTAAAAATTATTAAAGACTAATAGAATTGCCCTGTAGCGTTTAGCACGGGCATATTACTAGTGAGTAATAAAACCATTTGTTCAACTATAAGGTAGATGAGTTGCCCCGTTTTACGTGCGGGAATAGACTAGCTCTCAACACCATCTAAATAAAACATCCTTATGAACAAATCTTGCTCCTCGAGTTCACGTCAGGGATTTCAAATACCTATACCAAAATGAATTATGTGTATACCAGAGCTGGAATTTGGGCAAATCAAAGTACCTGCAAAAAATCATCCTAACATCTAGACATTCTCTCTCAGGATACACAATTACATATATCAAATTGGATGTGGAAATCAAGGAGACTGGTTACTAGTAATTCCATTCAAGACTCCACACAAGAATCGTCAAAATTTCTAGAACTACTCTCAAGGAGGTAGCAGCATATCATCATGTCTCCCTCCACTTATCTACTGAATTATAATGTCGAGAGAAAGAAAGACGAACGAGAAAAAAGCTCGCATAAAAAAACTGAAAATTCCAAGGATAAAACCAGAAAAATGCAGGACATTACTAGCATTAGGGGGAAAAAGGGGATGAAGAACCAATGGCTAATTAAGATTTATTGTATCATCTTTTACAGTCCACAAATATCCACTGAACGTTTCAAATCATTGACTACCTGAGGTCATATATTTCCTAGGATTTGCCCTTCTAAACTCCCAATACAGGCCAGTTTCCAAACGACCGATGCTAGTTTTACAAGGAAAAGAAGCGCAATCACACACACATATAACAATGTACAGTCTCACTCTCACCTTGGGTTTCACTCTTCTGGAGATGCAGTTCTTCACTTCTAGCACATAGACAACTCATAATCTTAGCAGCTAGCACAAAAAAGGCCCAGGACCACCTTGTACTTTTCTGGTGGCCTAAGTGAGATTTCATCAGCCTGTACACATGTGTGGATCACAAGGCTCTAGTGCTGTACCAAGCATGAGCTGATGAGCAAACAAACAAAACACAACAATCTACACTACTAGTACTACCTCACATGCACTCCAGGGGCTCTTGGCTCTTCCTCCATGGATGGAACCATCACAGGATCCCATCCAAAGCTGCTACACAGTACTGATGGTACACACCTTGGGAGGAGTCACAAGAGCTGAAGCTACAAATGGCTGCATTCACCTAACATGGAGGAGAAACATCCAACCTAATCGATGCAGTAATACCAATACAACATTAGCATGATACAAGATGTTCAGGATCCTAGGTAGGTCATTAATTCGTTGGCACCTCAATCGGATGTGCTTCTAAGATCAGTGATTAGTGATCCTAGGTAGGTAGGTTACAAATTCTCATGGCACTGTCAAGGCATCTGACTCGCGGGAACAGTTACAGGTGGATGAGGCCCATGATCAGAAGGTGCACAGTTCTTGGATCAACTCTTCCATTGTAGGTCTATGATCTGGATTTTCACTGGTGCAGGCTGATGCGATCTTCGCCAGCTTAGCTGCTTCAGCTGCCGAGTAACATCCTCTTAGGTTACCATCGATGAGATCCTCGTCGTTGCTGGACTCAAGGGGCAGCTGCATAATCTTGCTTTTACCGGTCAGTATCTGAAATACGATTACCCCAAATGCATAAACATCACTCTTCTCCGAGAACCGGCCGGTGGTAGTGTACTCTGGGGCGAGGTATCCCATGGCAGCGCTCGCTTTGAGGGTCGAGAAAACCAGGTCATCGACAAGGAGCTTGTGCAGGCCAGAACAAGATATTAGAGGCCTGTAGGTGTAGTCCACCAGAACTTTGTCTGCCGATATGTTCTGGTGAACAAGAGGGGGCTTGTTTGCTCTAGTGCTGTGCAAATACTCGATTCCTGAAAAAAGAAAATTGACCATCAGTTTATTGCACAAAAAAACATTATTGACCATCAGTTTATTGCAAGTTGTTAAAATTTCCGTGACGAAAAAATTACAATTACGACAGAATCTGAGATAAAATTGTCAAGTTTCCACAAATTTAGACATGGCACTATCTACAGCAGGCAGAACCCTTTCAGAGCATAGACAGCTCAGAGAAAATGTAACCAGTGGTGCACATCACAGGTTTCGGCAAAACACGTGAAGAACCAGGTAACCAGCACAGATCACAGTACAAGCATCAATAAATTGGACTTTTCTTGCAGGGGCATGCATCACATGTAGTACACACTAGGAAAATGTTGCAAGATGAACCATAATGTTGCACGCATACCATGTTGTTTTTTAGACAAAGTGACAACTAGCTAGCACCAAGAACCCAGAAGCATCATTTTGTGCATTTCTCTTTTATGGGCAGTGTGAATGCAAAAAGAGTTGGTCATTAGCACCATCCACTACAGCAGTGATAACTGATAATTAGACAGAGACAGGGGATACAGCTCCACTATACCTTTAGCAATGCCCCTGATGATGGAAATCCTCGTGGACCATTCGAGAACGCGGCCATTGCTGCGAGCAACATCGTCAGCGTCGATGTCCAAGAACTGCGACAAGCTCCCGTTCGGCACGAAGTCGTAGACGAGGAAGCACTCGCCCCTCGCTCTGGAGCAGCAGAAGCCCCTCAGGCCAACAATGTTCTCGTGCTGCAGCTCGGCGAGCAGCTTCAGCCCCTTGAGGAACTCGGCCTCCTCTTGCTTGCAGCAGGTCTTGCCGAGCCGCTTGACGACGACGGATGTCCCATCTCGCAATGTGCCCCTGTACGTGGCCGCGAAGTTGCCGTTCTTCCCCAAAATGTTCAGCTCCGAGAAGTACTGCGTCGCCGACTCCACATCCTCCATGTTGAACCTGAAGCTCTGAGCCACCTCTTGGGAGAACCCAATGCCGCCCCTCCCATCGGCCAATGGATCCCAACCATTCGAGTACTCGAGGCTCACAAGCGTGGATGAGGCGCTCTTGCGAAACGAGTCCTTACCAGCACCGTCTGTACTACACCGGCCACCAACAGCCGCCGGCGAGCCTGCAACAACCCGTTGCTTGCGCCACCGGTACCACGAGAACGCGAACATGCCAGCCCCGGTCACCGCGAGAAGAATTACGGCCACGACAACGACAGCCGCGAGCGCCTTCGTCGATGGCGGGCAGTGAGTTCCACTGCAATGGCCATGGCCATCGGAGGAGGACCCCGGTGTGATCTGCGGCGATATGCCGGCGCTGAACGGCTGGGGCATGTCGGGGCTGATGAGGTCGGCCGGAGTGCACGGCCGCAGCGCGGGCAGGCCGGTGCCGCACAGATCGGTGTTGTTTGCATACTGGAATCCACCCTGCAGCTTCGCCAGTTCTTGGTGAAGCAACACACAAATCAATCAATCAATCAATCAATCAAACAAACAAACCCCCAATTAGAGCTGAAGCTGACACCAATCGCGGTCGAGTTAGCTGATGGATTACCGGAGGGCACGCTGCCGGTGAGGGTGTTGTTCCTGACGTCGAGGGCGAGGAGGCGGGGCAGCAGGGCCAGCCTGACCGGGATGGAGCCGAAGAGGTTGTTGAAGCTCAAGTCCAGGCGCACCAGCTGGGGCAGGTCGCCGAGGCTCGCCGGGATGGCGCCGCTGAGGTGGTTGGACTGCAGCTCCAGCACGGTGAGCCTCTTCAAGAGCCCCAGCTGCGTGGGGACTCCCCCGGTGAGCTGGTTGTAGCAGAGCTGCACCACTGCACACCACCACCACCATCAGCATTGATTCATGTCAGAGTCTCACAAATTATTCAGCTGCAACTACTACTACTACTAAATTATTCAGTGCTCCATTGAAGTAGCAGCTGTTCTAAGGTATCACAGCTACACAGGACGGTCATGGCGGCGCAAGAACAGTGTCCCGGAAGAGGGACAAACAGACACAGAATGCGGCGAGTGAGTGAAGCAAAGCTCAAGCGCAAAATCCGAACGCAAATGATAGGTATCGGCCAAGAAAACGTTGCAATCGGGAAGAGGCGAGCTGGGGCTGCGTCGATGTATTATTGGCGCGACAAAATCCTGCCAAGAAAATCCCATATTTTGGTAGGTAACCATTTTGGAGTGGACAAACGCCAAGAAGACCAAAATAAACAAAAAACACGTATCGTGCTGGTGTAAGGCTAAATCATGAATTTTGGAAAAGCTTTGTTGCGGGTAATAAATCGGGTACTTATGTATCGCGTGCCATGCTCTTGCATGATTATTATTTCGCATCATGTGGGTAAAGTGTACAAACTCTGCAGAGTTAAAACTAATCGATTAGCCGTGCTCGCGGTCATGAGCGGCATGTGGATATATATTGAGTATAGACTTGTGTTTATTCTTCTAAATGCTGAAATTTACCTTCAAATTGTGATGAGATTTGAGAATGATCTCCTTGCTGCCATGGAAGGCAATGAGGTGCATATTTATACATGATTAATGCCTACCTTGATGCCCAATATGTCAAATACTAGCTTGCTGAAATTTATTTGAAAGTAAACCTGATTTAGAAATGTTTTATGCAAATAAAACTTGCTTTATGCTAAAAAGAACCATATTATGCCTTCCTTGATTATATGCCTTGCAAGTAGGGTCTTAGGCTTGTGTTGGTGCTTGCCAGTACATTAACTCTTGCTGTGGAATTAACCTTCTGCTTGCAGGATTTAGACTTAGCCTTTGAGTGATGCGGGTGATCGACTGCTTCTTCTAGGACTTGAACTTAATGGGGAAAACCCCTAGTCGGTGTGCTTGTGGATTGGGTAGACAAGCTTCCGCTGTTCTATATATTTATTTGGCCGGTCGACCAATGTAACTAAAGTAGATGTAATTTATAATCGTTTTCATCTTATTTGTGTTTGCTATGTATAATCATGCTTGAGATGAAAGTGTGAATCTAGTGCACATCCTGGGAACTAGATTCACATGAGTATGCGTTAAGAATATTTGAGATGTTGTAGATCTTTAGCCATTTTTGTCAAGTCTCCTGAATGTGTAACACATCTGGTCGCCGCCTTCGAGTGGTTTGACGGGCACATCTCAGGCTGAAGTTGACTGGCAGGTTAAAGGCCCAGCAATGTCTCCAATATTCTTCTCTCGAGGCGTCGGATGTTTCATTACGTTTGTTTGATGACTTGAATTATTCACTTCATCCCTCAAATATAATGGAAGGTCCGGAAAGCCTACGACAGTAAAAAACAGGCATTTAAGTAGACAATTCATAAACCTGTATGAATAGTCTACTCAAACATTGTTGATAGACAATTGATACACTTTGGATATTACATAAAGTTAACCAAATGAAAGAAAATGTGCAGAAAAGAGAAGAAGCTAATGAACAAAAGACATGAATAGTTTATACAGTCAGAAGGCATACAATCAGTTCCTTTGTTCTAGGGTGCTTCTTAGTAGTGAAAAGAACGCCTAAACAATAAAGTTATTACTCAGTGTACGAGAAAAACTTCAAACCACAGAACAGTCATTTAACCAAACTATTGTACCATGAGTAATAACTTTATTACTCATACAGGCAAATAGCAAAACATACCATTGTGATTACACAGGGTGATTGATGGTCTAATCCAATAAGGGCATCTAAATGCTTATTGTCTTTGACATTGTACCAAAGCAATACAGGCCCATTGTTTTACTATCACCCTAAGGAATAATACATGATCAATCAATCACCAAGTTGTATGGAAACACAAAACTGCCATCCACATTTTGATGAGAAGATGAATGTTGAATATGTATAGACTGCAGAGGAAGAGGTAACAACTGCTAACACAGATATATGCAGACAGAATACATATAACATGTATAAAGGCTTTCCAAGACAATGTTCTGAGAAGATCTAATAAGTCATCAGTGCAGCATGCTAAGGAGAAATAAATATAAATTGAACAATCTTCATGATGAATGCTGGAAAATTTGTTATCAACCACACAACGGAACAGATGAATGCGCTAATCATGAATATTCTGCAATAATCAGCTAGAGACTGAACTATGAAGAAATAAAAGTTCAATCAAGCTTAAGATAACAAGCATATAAAATGCACCTGATATCGTCTTTTACTCTGTGAGACCATGTGGTGAGCCTTGACTTGCACTGCCTTAACAGCATTCTTAGAGAAATCCACGATGCCTTTAGTAAAAGAGCCAAAAACGCCAGATTGTGCTGTTGTTGGGGTTGTGCTGCCTTCAGCACTCTCATCTTGCTAAGGAGCTTTTGGAGACAAGCGCAACCCAAGGCCACTCGTGAGGCGAGAAAATGTATTCTTCCCCGTTGGTGATTCTTGACCTGAAGAAGGCTGTGGTATTTTCAGGTTTTTTGCCCAGGAGGATAAGCCAGATGTAGAAAATATGGAGGGTTGTGCCTCGCGCCCTGCAGCATCTTGTATTGGAACAGCATTTGGAACAGGTGCAGGTGAAGGGGCTACATGGAATGTACTGGCAAACTGGGTGGCAGAATCATTTGAAGTAGCCTGAGAAACAGGGTCAGGAGTTCTGACAGGAGGTGCGGTTGAATCCTGGCTGTCCACCGGAGTAGCAGGTGGTGGATGTGAATCAGAGGGCTTTACTTGCTGTTCTACCATGATCGGCTAACAGATTTAATAAACCTCAGAGTTTTGAAGCACTAGTAAAATTTGCAAAATCATTATATACAGATATAAAACATGCAGTTTGACCAGCAATCATTCAGACAAATGATGATTAAAAAGATTAATTTGTGCCTGATTGCAACAACTCCTGGTTACAGAGAATATGAGTGCACACTTCAGTTTCTACGCTATTTACTAACGTGCAACACCTGATTTGACAACTAAAACAAAAAAAAGCAAATTAGTGTGTCATGCTTCTAAGAGTAAAACAAAATTGAAAAGGATGAATTTACCGTGAGATATGGTCATTATTCATTGTATACAATTAAAAGTATACCCTTGCACAATAGAATATCTCCTAGACGATAGATATCTTTAGCTATGTGTTGTTGATATACCATCCATGAGTATTCTCTATTGAAAAAAAGGCTGTCTAAGACGGTTTATCCAATAAAACTTTCTTCACAAAACATAAGCCTAATGTACCATTGATACACTGCCCATCAGCATTTCTACAAACAATAAAGAGCTTTCGGACTATGTATCCAACAGAATCTGATTCTCCTTATTGGCAGCTTCATCAGTATTCTTCCAATCATTTAGTTTTTGTAGGGACCTTTTAGCATCATAAACACCATAAACTTTATAATACCACACCATCCTTGATACATCATCCTGCGGTGAATTTATCTCCTTCCTTTTGATTGTCTTATGAAGTTCACAGAAGAATTTTGGATCTTGCAATTTAATATACTCACGCAATACAAGCTCGTGGTGAGGCACCCAGTTTCTAGGGAAAGGTGTGTAGTCACACGATGGAATTGATGACATGCGTGCAAATTGTACACCCTCAATAATATCAACTAGTCCCATTCTCAAGAGATCAGAGTATTCTGGTGCATCATTCCTTGTGCTCTCTCTCAATGGGCGGCTAAGATCACGTGAGGCAATCTTGTAAACTTTAGCTCGAGACTTGAGTCTATACCTTGCCGCATAAAGCTTTGCCAAGGAACTCCTAATGACATATGCACAGAACCCTACAATCTTCTTCCGGTTGTCTGCATATCTGTACCAATCAGCCATGGTCTCAAGAAATTTGTTCATCTGAGAGTTAGTGTGTGCCTGCCCAGAGTACAGCATTGGTGAACACGGCAATGGCTCAGGATCCCGATCCCCCTTTACAAGTTCAAGCTTCCTGAAATGCCTTATGCACCTCTGAAGACTTGCTGTTACTGATAATAATGTCCCAATACCTTTCTCACTCACAATGTTCCCTCCACTAGCGGTATATCTTAAGGTTGGGTAGATGACCCGGCGGGTGATCACATGATCCAAGAACTCAATCCCTCTTGTGATGTGCTCAATCTCTACCATCGAATTCTCAGGCCTCAAACCAAACGTGCTCTCGCAGAACTCCATCAGTTGTCTCCTTATCTCAACTGCGTCCTCCCTTGGTCCCCTGATCCCAATAAGAACATGGGAGCCAAATCTAAGGTAATCCATCTTCCTTGTCTTCTCCTTCCCACTTGATGGGACAAACTCAGGCCAGGCAGGATTATGGCATCCTTCATCACCCGCCTCCTTCCAAATCGAATCATGGCTTGACGGGCGGAAGTACTCATGAATTCTCTCCTCGAGCCACCAATCCAGTTCGTTAAGGCACACATTGGCAAGCAAAGGGCTAAGTATCCCACAATGCCCATAATTCGGTGCATGGCACGCCTGTTCTGGGGCAAACCCGAAGAATAACCTCAACCAATACGGATCAGGCTTGGGCTCGTTCTCATTGAGCACCTTCTTCTTCCTGCTTTTCCTGAGAACCTTCCTCTTCAGCCTCTTCTTAGCTAGGCCATCAAGCTCCTTCTCCCGTGGTGGCACAGACCCAGGCCGGACAGGGGCATTGAGCGCCGACTTCAGCAAAGATAAGACCTTGCGGTCAGAGACGGCCTTCTGGACGCAGGAGAGTATGGTATCCGGCGAGAGTGCGTCGACCACCCCGGTGAGGTCCGCGGAGATGAACCAGAGGTAGGCGGCGAAGTGGGAGCGGACGGAGCGGATGGCGGTGTGGGGCCCGCGGCCGGGGCGGAAGGCGTGGGACTTCGGAGAGAAACGGGGCTCGAAGACGGGCTCGAGGAGCAGGAGGAGGAGCTCCTGGACGACGCGGTCCTGGAACGGGGGCGGCGCGTTGGCGAGGCGGGCTTCGAGCTTGCGGCGGGAGATGGGGACGGTGGAAGGGGGGTCGGCCGGGGAGCGGATGAGGAGGTGCGTGGAGGCGCCCCAGGGGAAGGCGGGGTGGCGGCGGAGGGCGGCGGCGCGGAGGCGGAGGAGGGAGTGGAGGGTGGGGAGCTGGACGGGTGGCGTGGGCGGGAAGGAGCCCGTGGCGTGGGCGCAGGCTCGCTGGTAAGAGAGAGCCAGAGATCGAGGCGGGAGGCGACCCGGAGAGGTTGGGGAAGGGCGCCGGGAGCGGGGTGAGCGAAGGCGCGGCGCCACAGAGAGGAAAGGAGATCGATGGGGTCGTGGACAAGGAGAGCGTAGGGGTCCGGGAAGGGCCCTCGTCGGCGCCGATGGCGGCGGCGGCGGGGCGCGGCGGCTGACCGGTTGGAGGTGGCTAGGGATGAGGCGGCGGAGCGCCCCGCGTGCCGTCATCGCGGGCTCGCGGCTGGGGTTTCCGTCGAACAGGTGGTGGGCGCTTAGCGGGGAAATTTTTTGTTTTCCCCCACGGTGGATATCAGCAGCAATTTCTGAATTTCCTTTCCTACGTAACGAGAGTTAAGCGTAGCTGCTTGAGTGGGCGGGTTAAGTGTAGTAGTACGGATGGGCATTTGGTTAGACCGAGAAATTCAGTTGTCGGTTTCTCGGTCTTTTTAAAAATTCGGTCTTTAGAATCTCAAAACTGATCTCGGTCTCCAACAAAACTTAAGACCGAGCAATTCGGTCTTCGGTTAGTTCGGTTGGTCTCGGTTATAGACCTAACTAACCATAACAAAATTGAACAACACAAAAAAACAAATTAAATAATCAGTAAGATCGATGAATCAAGCAATTAGGCCACATATGACACACTATAATTGTGTCACTAGCAAACGAGCATGATTTAGAAAAAAAAAAAGCAAATCGAGCACGATTTACAAAAAAAAAAGCAAATCGGCACAATTTAGAAAAGAAAAAAAGCAAATCGATACTGTCAATCTGCCATGACTTAAATCCATTGACTTGAATCTGCAATCTACTCATGGCTGTCCTCTTCCATCACTGAGCTCACAGCATGGCTGTCCTCTTCCATCACCGAGCTCACAGCTCACAGCGAATCGGCGATGGAGGTTGGCTGGAGGCGGACCCTACTTGCAAGGTCTCTCAAACCATTGGGGGAAAAGTGTAGTTATACAAAATTGGTAGTCCTTATTTAAAGAAGTGCAATTTTGTACCAATTTTGGCAATAGAAGTGAATGCTTGCACAAAGATTTATTAACACATAATCTTGCTCCTCAAGTTCAGGTAGGAATTGCAAGTGCAAATCAAAATGTACTGCATATGCATACGAGAGCAGGAATTTGGGCAGCTCAAAGTGCTTGCAGGTTTGCAAACACACAAAAACCATCCCACCATCTAGGCATTCGCTCTCCGGATCCACAGTTACATAGGAGTACCAAATTGAATGGAAATAAAACAACATCATCTGTGTAGTGTGTAGGTGCTGTCTAGCTTTTTAAATTTTTCCTACCCTATTCAATGAAACAAAGCATTATCTGGTGCATTCGTTCAAAGAAAAACATCTCCCAAGAATCTCCCAAGTAATTCCTTTCAAGACACATTACAAGAATCGACAAAATTTCTGAAATACTCCCAAGATCATGTATTCATGTTACTTCCACTCATCTTGCACTGAATTTACATGATGAAAGAAAGCGAGACGATAACAAATTGCAGAGAAGAAGCACAATTGTTACGCCTGCAAATTTACAGGATGCAAACGAGAAAACAAATCGGAGCATTTCACCAAATTAATACCACGAATTATATGATTACGCAAGTGCTAAACCTGATTAGAGATGCAATTGGAAGAACCGTGCGAGCCGTTGTCTCCTACTGCCGCCACCGCCGTCGTCGTCGTCTCTGCTGCTGCTGGCACGGTGGCGGACCGTTGGCATGGCCGTCGAGCTTGGCCCTGAGCTCCTTGAGCGCCCTGGCGAACTCTGGCAACTCAGCCTCCCCGACCTCGCCCACGTCGACGTCCCACCAGAACCGCCCCTCGGCCTTCGCCTGCAAGATCTTCGCCGCGACGCCGCGCATCCGCGCCTTCTCCGCCGTGACCTCCGCCCTGGTCTCCTCCACCGCCTGCCTTAGCATCTCGAGGTCGACGTCCTTGCCTAACCCGCCGCTGTGGACGGGTGCGGGCTCAGCATCCTCCCCGGGGACGGGGCCGTAGGAGAGGAGGACGGCGTCGACGGATGGGTCGCCGAAGGCGTAGGCAAGGTTGGTCTCGGAGAAGACGACGACGGCGATGCTCGCGCCGGCGAGCAGGGCGAGCTCCGACGCCTTCTTGAACAGCCCGCCCCACCGCTTGGTGAAGGTGACCTGCCGCCTTTCCTTGTTGTCGATGTGCTGCCTCCCCTTACTAGTCCTCCCGAGCGGACGCATCGTCCTCGTCGATCAAGAGACGCGGATGAGGGCGACGGCGGCTCTGCTTCTTGGTTTCTTGGGTGCTCTGGTTCTTGCAAGTGCTGCTTCTCCAAAATGAAAAACAATGCGATGATATCCCACTACAAAATGGAGATCGAAATTTTGGGGGCTTCGGTTGCCCACATTTCCTAAATATTGAGGTGGGATAAACGGGGAAGTGTGCTAGAAGAATATGTGCGGAGAAAATAAAAAAAATTCACTAAATCGCAATTGGAACCGGGAAAATTGTTAGAAGAATAGGTGTGGAGAAATTTTTTGTTAAGTGAATGAAAATTGTCAAAAGAATGCTACGTACATGTATATATTTGTTAAGTGAAGATGTTTAATAAGGCCTAAAGATTACACGGAGAAGACATAAAAATCCGAGAAATGAATCAAACGGGAAAACAAAGAATAATCAATCACAAATCAAGTTTACAATGCAAAGATAGCATGTCTCATGCCCACATCGTGTCTTTACGTCGCATCCTAATCAGTGTTTAATTTGGTAAAATTGGCTATGACATGTCCTTTTGGTCTTGTTTTGCATGCATTAGACAACTTCATACACCAAAGCAAACATTTTAAATTCACGTACTAAAAAGCATTCACCTAACAAGTTTGTATATCATCGATACAATTTACTCAAAATTAGAATTTCATTTTTCTAGTTGCACTCTCATGGATCATTCAAAATTAGAATTTCATTTTTCCAGTTGCACTCTCATGGATCATTGACAAGTGATGGATCCACCAGTGGGTCGTAGAGACAGCTATTATTCTTAGACTATTACTAAAGCCTCATTTCAAATATAGGTCATCTTAGTGTTATATACAGGATTAAGAAAAAAAATACAATAATCATAGAAATAAGTTTAAATTCCCTAGGATCGCAACTCGCGTGTCTCGCCGGGGGTTTTTTTCCATACGCACACGTGTTCGTGTATCCTGAGTTCTACCCTCTAAAAAAACAGTGCCTCACTTGTACCAAGGCCGTGTTTAGATGCTGTAAAAATTTGGCCAAATTTTTTTTTACGTATACGGGCACATATTTAAAATATTAAAATATTAAACATAGACCAATAGTAAAACAAATTACAGATTCCGACTGTAAACTACGAATCTTTTAAGTCTAATTAATTCGTCATTAGCACATGTGTTATTGTAGCACTTATGACTAATCATGACATAATTAGACTCAAAAGATTCATCTCGCGAGCGATTTAGACTGTGCAATTACGAGCGATTTAGACTGTGCAATTAATTTTTCTTTTTGTTCACATTCAATGCTCCATACATGTGACGAAAAAGTTGGAAGTTTGAAGAAAAAAGTTAGAATCTAAACACAGCCCAAGTACCCTTTCGCAATAATCAATCAGTTTCGTAAGAATCCATGTATAGAATCTCTGTAAACAAATAAGCGAAGTATCAACAAAGTTCTGACATTTTTGGAGTTACAAAGTTCACCATTGTACAACATTACAGATTGAAAAAGGGCTACAATGAAACATAAAACGGTAGAACAAAGCAAGTTCTTTTCATCTTTTCTACCTGTTGCTTCCAGGTGGTATCCTATCATGATCTGGAAAGCACCAAACTATACAATGGCGAACCAGGCGCCCACACAAGGGTGTGAATTATTCGCTTTCATAGTCGTCTTCATCTCCGAACGAGAAGACCGAAGCGTCTGCAGCAATTGCCTTGAACTCGCTCATGCTGGAGTCAGCAGCCGCTGGGGGTGGTGGTGGTGCTGTGGTGGAGCTGCTCTTGCTGCTAACTCCACTTTTGAGAGGTGCAGCATCAGGTGTCCTTGCACTTCCTTGTTCGCTGGTTATTGATACTTTTTCAATTCTGGAAGCAGCAGCAGACGCCTCCTTTTGCACAGAGCTTGTTTCAGACGCTTTTGCAGCATTAGTAGTACCCTCAACGTTCCTAGAGACCTTCTCCCTTCT
Source organism: Oryza longistaminata (assembly GCA_009805545.1). Classification (NCBI taxonomy): domain Eukaryota; kingdom Viridiplantae; phylum Streptophyta; class Magnoliopsida; order Poales; family Poaceae; genus Oryza; species Oryza longistaminata. The sequence goes on along the minus strand of CM020179.1, from coordinate 18,167,355 downwards.
GCCCTTGGATGATCCATCTTCTGCTTCACTGTCAGAGAAGACGTCATCCTTATCATTGCTTGCAGATTCCTTGTTGGACACTTCTGCAGATGAAGCATTATTTCCTTTTGCAACAGTTCCAGTCGAGGAATCAGCTTCAGACTTCTGATCAGTAGATGCGGCAGCTGGTTTTGGTTTTGGTGGTTGTGAACCATCATAGTCTACCAGGACAACCTCAACCTGGAATCCAGGTGATGGTAATTTCCTCTGGATGACATACAGTTAGTGTTAGTATGTATAAATAAAAAAGAACTATGAACGAAAGCGAAAACTCAGTAACAATAACTCATTGTTGGTAGAATTTCTTTTTCCCTTTCAACAACTGCTAATAAATTGTTGCAATTCAGAAAGACAGAAAAAAATGACTTTAATATGACATAGCTCAACTAGAAGCGAAAATTGTTAGCACGACAACACATGGTTCAAATAATGAAAGGGTAGAAGCAGAAGCATATTCCAAATAAGGCCACTCCCGATCATAAAGAACGGATTCAGGGAACACGTATCTGATATTCTGATCTCATCTCAGAAAAGTGATGTACAATCATGCATCATGGTGCTACGAAACTACAAATATTACCGTGTGGATTTAAAGAGTTCCATATTCAAATATCTATGTTATATCAAAAAGAGAACCTTGACAAATGATATGTTCAATCTGTCAGAATAGTTATATAGTCAATCAACATCCTACCATATTAATGATCAAAATTCTGAAATATCTACTGCACAATCCCATATAGTCAATCAACATCCTAACATATTAATGGTCAAAATTGTGAAAGATCTACTGCACAATCCCATAGCAACCTACAATCGACGAACAAACAGGAAAAACAATCTACCTAAGGATTAATATCATTATAGAGAAAATTATACGACCCTTCATCTATAACATATAGACTCAAACTTTAAATTCGCATTAGCACTCAATGCATACTTTCTGGTTGCCATCCTTGTTTAACTCAAAACATTTCATCATTCATGTTAAATATTTGCATCATTGTACTCAGACAACACAAACATAGTGACCAACTGACCATCATACTGTGATGTACATCAAGGAAACATATCTGCCATGGGCAACAATAGACTAATATTTATTATTCACTGAAGATCAATTTGTTCAACAAGGCTGAGGCCGCATGGCTTGATAAGGGCCTCATGTGCTCTCTATGTGTGAAACATCATATAGACTGCAAGAAAGAATTTTGGCGAAAGAGCACTTATGTATGTATTTGGCCCAAAGGGATTTTAGGGTCCTTTTGGGCCCCATGACTTCCCTACAGCTTTCAGTCTCTCTTTAAGTTGCAATTGTCATATCTCTACAGTAGATGTTAGAACAGCTTTCATGTGACTAACAGTTCAACACTGAAATCTATTTGTATGCACTATTCTGACTAGCCTTGCCTGCAATTGCTTGAAAAACAAGGCCACAGGTGTTTGATTTGAACTTAAAATGCTTGGCAATGTTAACATATGAAAATTTGGTAGATTTGATCAAGATTTGGCAATAACTTGGTTTATGACCAAAGTTTGAAGGGGTCAATTGGATCCCTAGTCCATTTTTTATAATCAAACTTATTTTATAGATAGATGGGCTTTGTAGTGTGCCTAGTGGAAATAGCTTGATAGAGGTTTTGACAAGCATATTCATAAAATAGCTTCAAAAATGAAGTGACAATTACCTTGTCAAAATCATCAAGATCAGTTGGATTCAAAGTCACCCTGTTCTCCATCATTGTTGTATTTAACCAGCTGAAGGAAACAGGTTAACAAATGGAACTTAGAATTAAGCCAATTATTTATTTAGTTTCAATATAAAATTTTGATACTATCCAATCTAAGTTAGATCTAAACATACATATATGCAACGAAAACATTGTTCCAGTAATAAGAAAATGAAACCATTAAACACGAGAAAAACATATACTTCGTTCAAGGAAATAATACTATCATAAAGAACTGGAGCTCACCAGTAGAAATCCCCCTGTCGATCATGAAACTGAATCTTGAAGTCACCAGCTACCTCTGTTAATCCAGGCTCTCCAGGCAACGCAAAAACCATGATCCCTTTCTTTGGTGCACTAAACCAGAAATCTTCTGGCTGAAAATAAATAGTAAAGTTAGTTCCCAATGGAGCTCACAAAGTAATAGCCTTCACAGATTAATCACAACCAACAAACAAACAGGCCAACTGATGGTCAAAGATCCATAGTGTTAGAAAGCTTCGATAGATCATACCATAGCTACAGCTATGGTAATATGAAGTGAGGTGGCAGAACTAAGGGTTAATCGGTCATGTGGGCCAGGCTGGTGAAAGTAAATGGAGTGGTCATTACTCTAGTAAGGTTGAGAGGGTACAAAAACCAACTACTGTGTAACAAGAGGGTAGAAATGAAACAGAGATAGTGCTAGTTCTCCCCATCTGGGCTCTGTTTCCAGTCTCCTCCCTTCACTCGATCCCCAATTTCCTTGTGTAAGCTAATGCATTGCCTATTCCTTTGATCTATGTAAGTTTATTCCGGATATAACACACATGTAGCAGGAAACAAGTGGGCTAGACTGTCTTATATGATTATGGAACCTTGTTTTACAGGAAACAGCAAGAACACTACTATAATATATGAAAGAAAGCTGGAAAAATTGAAATAACAAAAATAATAAGTATAGAGAAAACAAAATAGGATGCTCAAACAGTAACATTCACAAAACCCACAGACCACATTTCATGTTATACATTCACTAGATTCCTAAAGTATGTTCATTTGTCATCATGAGATGCATAAATAATGTAACCCCTGCGACAAGTGAAACTAAGCTATTTCTCGAATAGGATATACTGCCAACTCTAAAAGATAATTCCTTACTTAGCATTAATACCTAAAAGCTTCTGTCAAAATTTGGATGATATCATTAGGTATTACATAAACTTAACCAAATGAAGGAAAACGTGCAGAACTGAGCAGAGGCTATTGAAAAAAAAAAGACATGGGTAGGTTACACGGTCAGAAGGCATACCATCAGCTCCTTTGTTCTAGGGTGCTTCTTAGTTGTGAAAAGAACACCTAAACAACAATGTTATTACTCAGTGTATGAGAAAAACTTCAAACCACAGCAACAGTCATTTAACTAAACTATGGTACCATGATTTTTTTTAACAACAAAATCAATTTCAAGCAAATAGCAAAACATACCATTGTGATTAGACACAGTGATTGATGGTCTAATCCAATAAGGGCATCTATGAAGGCGAAATCCCCTGAGCATGCACCTGCAAAATAAAATTGCATATTAATAAGATATACATGTAGCGCATATCCTCATACTGAAACCATGGTAGAACTAGAATGAATACCTGCGTGGAGGCTGATTTTCACCATTGAAGTAAGTTAAGATGCGCTCAAAATATTTCACATATCTCTGTAATTTTGGAACACATTCAGAACAACCACTGTTAAGTTGTATGAATAAATTTGAATAATTTTGGAGTTACTTACAATCTGACTTGGGAGAATAAGCCCTTTTCCATCTACACATCTTTTCTGATTGTAGTATTCAATGGACTCTTCCGCAGTTGGAAAGAACTGTCAATTGTATAATACACAGGCTTCAAATATTAAGAAAATTTGATGAAGATTCTCTTGGGCAATGTATCATAATTATCATTTAATTTAATGTGAAACCAATTTTACCTTCAGGTATAGTAGCAGACTGGAGATCATCAATCCTGTCCTCGCCTTTCCAGCTTTGCAATGAACAACCACTACATTTTCTATATCTTCCTTCAACCAAGAGTAAGCACTATGGCAGAACGATATGACAAGTTGTATCGGAGGGCAATTGTGATCATCAAAAGGGAAGCATGCAACCTGAAACATGGCTACTAAATTTGACCACTATGTGCAATATGCAATTAAATTGATTATTACACACCATTTAAAATACTGATACAAATGAAGGAATATTCAATATACCACCGGATGATCTGCGGACATTAAAATTTTCGGCAAGTCTTTTTCTAGCCTTGATAAGCTTAAGTGCTAGACTAGTCACTTGGAACTTAGAAATAAAACAAGATTTTGGATTCCACCTAGCCTAGGTGACCTAGATTAACGATTACTCCATCCTAATCGTGTCCCACTCCTCTTCAAACTCTAATGGTTGCTGCCGAGGTGAATAACTGAACATGCAGCCAAGTCAAACATGGCAAACAATCTAGATAGCTCAGCTAAGCTATAGCTCATCTTAGCAAAGAACCAAGCGTACCCTTTGTTGTATTCCCATTTTTGGTGGTTCATACGTGTATCACATGGTATGGAAATGACAGAACAGAGGACCTAGACAAAATTATAAGCTTCCCATACCTTTCCCTCAAAAAGAGATGCATCATACAGCCTTTCCGAGCAAAGGTTGTACACCTTATACTTTCCCTGTAACACAATATGATAAGGGGTTGAAAAACACAGATAGATTATATAACACCTCTAAATAATGCACCAATCAAGTGATTTTACTACAATGATATTTCTTCAAATGTAACAGAAAAAATCACATATCAACAATGTAAATAACATGTGTGCGGTATGTGCATCACATATAAAACCAGAACATGTACTTGTACCAAAATAATATTGCCCCATGCTCATAATCTTATGAAAAAATACATCTATATAGACGATGACAAAGTTAACCAGCATAATCATCAATGATAGAAAAGATTAGACTTCTTCAATAGTTATACTAAGTCATGGTTTTAACACAGAAAATAATACCCTTTATATGTGATGTTGAAGCTGATTCATTCCATGAAAAGTCAATTTAAACATACTAATAAGTCAAGGCAGCATGATCAAGGTATCCAAGACTATAAAGATGCATCAACAAGCAAAAGGAACCAGATATCTGTGAAAAAAAGTTATAACAACAGCCTGAGATGAGTTGTCAGGTGGCATATACATCAACAAACTCAAGAGTGAGTCAAAGCTACCTTGTGGTGCATTTCAAAGAACCTGATGACTTCCTCCATGTGGTTGCGGTAGAAGCCCTGCAATAGAAGTATTACCCTGTTTTTGTCTACAGAGAAACGAAAAGGTGCCATAAGTAATTTGTGTCTTGTCATTATACTGACCTCAAAATATCCAAAAAGCCCTGAGCTCAAATCTCCAGCAGGGAAACCCATAGCAATGATGTTCTCTGTAATATATGTCATATCTAAATCAAAGCCGCCTTCCTGTCACAGCAATGAGAGAATCAAAACAGCTGTTATCCCTGGTATTAGGTCTACAAAAAAAGTATACAAATAATAAGACCATCTTGTTCACTGTTTGTCATGTAATTTCTCAAGGTGATGGAAACAATAATCAATTTTCAAGGAAGCTAATACATGGAATCAAATTGGAGACCATTGCTGTGGTACAGAAGTTTGAATCTTCTCTAGCAGTCTAAATGCTTATTGTCTTTGACATTGTACCAAAGCAACACAGGCCCATTGTTTTACTATCACCCTGGGAATAATACATGATCAATCGATCACCAAGTTTTATGGAAATACAAAACTGCCATCCACATTTTGATGAGAAGATGAATGTTGAATATGTACATACTGCAGAGGACGAGGTAACAACTGCTAACACGGATATATGCTGACAGAATACATATAACATGTATAAAGGCTTTCCAAGACAATGTTCTGAGAAGATCTAATAAGTCATCAATGTAGCATGCTAAGGAGGAATCTCTACTATTATAAAAATTGAAGATGTTTCCGCATCGCATGCTAACTTGAGACGATCGGACTCCTAACTGCAGCTCATGATTTTATAAAAATATATATATCCAAGCGAACTCCCACAGTGAATTTCATCTTAACTAAACCATATAACAATAATAAGATTAAAATAGACTTCACCCGTTACAACACACGGCATTTTTCCTAGTAAATATAAATTGAACAATCTTCATGATGAATGCTGGAAAATTTGTTATCAACCACACAACGCAACACATGAATGCACTAATCATGAATATTCTACAATAATTGGCTAGAGACTGAACTATGAAGAAATAAAAGTTCAATCAAGCTTAAGATAACAAGCATATAAAATGCACCTGATATCGTCTTTTATTCTGTGAGACCATGTGGCGAGCCTTGACTTGCACTGCCTTAACAGCATTCTTAGAGGAATCCACGATGCCTTTAGTAAAAGAGCCAAAAACGCCAGATTGTGCTGTTGTTGGGGTTGTGCTGCCTTCAGCACTCTCATCTTGCTGAGGACCTTTTGGAGACAAGCGCAACCCAAGGCCACTCGTGAGGCGAGAAAATGTGTTCTTCCCCGTTGGTGATTCTTGACCTGAAGAAGGCTGTGGTATTTTCAGGTTTTTTGCCCAGGAGGATAAGCCAGATGTTGAAAATATGGAGGATTGTGCCTCGCGTCCTGCAGCATCTTGTATTGGAACAGCATTTGGAACAGGTGCAGGTGAAGGGGCTACATGGACTGTACTGGCAAACTGGGTGGCAGAATCATTTGAAGTAGCCTGAGAAACAGGGTCAGGAGTTCTGACAGGAGGTGCAGTTGAATCCTGGCTGTCCACCAGAGTAGCAGGTGGTGGATATGAATCAGAGGGCTTTACTTGCTGTTCTTCCATGATTAGCCAACAGATTTAACAAACCTCAGAGTTTTGAAGCGCGAGTAACATCTGCAAAATCATTATATACAGATATAAAACAGGCAGTTTGACTGGCAATCATTCAGACAAATGACGATTAAAATATCAATTTGCGCCTAATTGCAATAACTCCTGGTTACAGAGAATATGGGTGCACACTTCGGTTTCTACACTATTTACTAGCGTGTGCAACAGCTGATTTGATAACTAAAACAAAAAAGCAAAGTAGTCTGTCATGCTTCTAAGAGCAACAGCATCCAGACATTGGTATAACTATGGCCTCATCACATTATCATTATCACCAGCTACCTGTGTCATCGAGGATCTATAGCAAATCCAATGGGACGCATTACCACATGGAGACCTAAATACCGTTCAAAGTTTTGCTAATATAACAAGAAGAGGTACAAGAACTAAGTCTAGAGAGGAAGGTACTGTGCAAGAACGACGCGTGAGTCAAGAACAGCTTCATCCACATCTACAAGAACCAGACAACACAAGCACCACAAAGCTAACTTGACCCGCCCCCGCGTCGAGGCCACGCCTCAAGGCACGAATGGGACAAGAACCTTACAGGTGCGGATCCAACTTGGGACATGGTGGGTTTGGGGGAACAAACAAACTGCTACGTGTATTAAGGTTAAGGCTCTGAGATTAAGAGGAGAGCTTCTTCCAGATCTAGAAGAGAAGCTAAGGTTAACGCAAGCAAATTCGACGCGAAAGTAGGTGGGAGAGAGAGATGAATCAGAAAGAGGATGTGGATGCTGACCAGGATGCAGCAGGACGACGGCGCCCCCTCCCCGCTCTGCTCGCCAGATGGAGATCGGCGCCCCCTCCCCTGTTCTGCAGCGAGATGGCGCAAGGAGCGGAGGAGACGATACGGGAGATTTTCTTTCGGGGGGTGTGAGGGGGGTGTTGGGGTTGGGGCCTGGGGAGGAGATACTCGATTATTCCACCTTTCTGTACCAGGAGTACTCCCGTGCGTTGCAACAGGAGATGTTTATTTTGGTTTTGACCATATTGTAGTGCGATTTTATTTTGGGCCTTCAAACTTTCAAAAATTTCGTCACATCAAGTCTTTAGAACATAGTACTATACGTGAAACATTAGAGATAGAAAAAAAATCAATTACACAGTTTTATATGTAAATTGCGAGACGAATCTTTTGAGCCTAATTACGCCATGATTTGATAATGTGTGTGGTGCTACAGTAAACATTCGCTAATGATGGATTAATTAGGATTAATAGATTCGTCTCACAGTTTACAGGCAGAATCTGTAATTTATTTTGTTATTAATCTATGTTTAATACTTCAAATGTGTGTCTGTATACTTAAAAAAAATTGAAAAGAAACTAAACACGTCCCAAAGTTAAAAACACATTAGGCAATTATGTTCTTAAGGGGTGTTTAGATCCATGGGTGTAAAATTTTGGCGTGTCACATCAGATATTATATAGAGTGTCGCGTGGGGTGTTTGGGCACTAATAAAAAAAACTAATTACAGAATACGTCGGTAAACCGTGAGACGAATTTATTAAGCCTAATTAATCTGTAATTAGTAAATGTTTACTGTAGCACACATTGTCAAATCATGGAACAATTAGGCTTAAAAGATTCGTCTCGCAAATTAGTTGCAAACTGTGTAATTAGTTATTTTTTAGCTTATATTTAATACTTCATATAGATGTTTAAACGTTCAATGTGATAGGGTGTAAAATTTTGAGGTGGGATCTAAACACCTCCTAAAGTCTGTTTCTACTTTCTACGTTCAATTATAATTCTATCCTTGGTTTTCTTAACTAAAGCTCAAGTTGGCCCCATTTCGTTAAGATGACCTAATGGTAAAAAGAAAGGCAAGGCTTTGTTAATTTAGCTCTATTTATCTGAAGAATTATGGTTTTGGTCTTGTTTTGACACGAAATTTTCCCAATTTAAATTTTTCACGTATTTTAGATATGAATGAGAAATTGCTTGATGGGAAAAAAATTCACCCGTAATGAACTTTAACCACATTTTTTTTTTAACACGAGATACAAATAGGGACCAAGACAACGAATCTGGGAGGAGTTCGTTGGAGTTGCACATGAAATTCTCGACAACCTACGCACTGGTCGACGGCCACATCCCCGCCGTGTTGCTTGACGCTTTCTGCCCGCTCGCCGTGCACTGTCTACAAGACCTTGGTATGGAAACAGGCACCAGATGTTGTCCTGGTTGGCTGAACTCTATATGCGAGCTGACGAATAGCATGAGAGCAGGAGAAGGAGACGCACTAGCGCAATCCGCCGCGTGCTAGAACGGGAGACTAACACGCACGGGGCACGATCTCTTGCACGCGATGGACGTAAAGTAAAGGAAACGAACAATCTGATCCAAAATAGATTACGCACGCACAAAGAAATAATCGTGAGCCGATTTGGACTCCCGCGCGGATTTTTATATGATGGGCGAAGGGAGGCGTAAGTACAAAATCAACTTCAATTTTTATAATAAACAAAGATAAGAGCGGTTCATATTTTTGCTACATTTACCCAGGAAAATGTACACACATAAAACAATACATTTTCCTTGTCGTTCGATTATCTCATCCTACGACTACAAACCGACTACTGTGTTCGTGACTAGAGATCCTACGGTGAACACACCGAATCCCCCACACACGGCCGGGCTACTCCATCACGCTAATGTTGTTGTGATGCCACCCCCGCTATCCCCGGCGTCGTGCCATCCACCCTGGATGATACCTCCTCCCGCCACTCCTCCTATCAAAAATCTCTTTCTCTCACTGAAAGTCGCATCGTCCCATCGCTAGCACTTCACACATCCTTCACGCGTCGTCAGCGTCGCGATGGTCTGACCTTTCTGCCGACAGGGCTGCTCCCGCCTCCGTCGCCACCACAAATCAGCAATGGTTGGCACGGGTAGAGCCAAATCGGGGGGGAGTAGTCTCAGGCGTCCAAATCTAGAGGCTACACAATTCTGCATCGCCTAGGACATCACCTCTACTTCTCGCCCCCTACCTGTTGCTGTTAGATTAATGGGCTAGGCCCAATTAAATCCTAGTAAATTCCATTGGCTCACATTAAGTGCTATGGGTAATAATACCACCTTGGAAATCGGGTGAAGAGGTCTCAACTTAAATACGGAGCTAGTAGAGAGTCTCTGTTGACCGGTTGAGATGGTGCGCGGAGAGCCAGAAGGGCGGGGCGAGGCGAGGCGAGGCAGGCAGCTGCTGCTGCTGCACTCTCTCGTTTTGTAACGGATGGTAATAAACAAATAGAATTGATTTCGTATCAATGAACGCGTCGATTACGGAATTAAATGTCGTGAATTGATTCTGTCGGTTACGGAATTAAACATGTGAATTGATTCCGTATTAACGAGCGTGTCGGTTACGAAATTAAACACCGCGGTTGATGACTCCGAACGTTACTCTCGCACTTGCATATATATACTCCGCAACGATTAGAAGGACAGAAGGAGTTCTTCTTCCCGACGTCTCTTGCACTTCGAGTTCCTCCTCCTCTGTTCCTGAGCTGCAGAATCCTTCTCCGGTTCTGTTCACCTGCGCGCACAGGTGTACGGGACGAGCAGGTGCCTCCGGAACTCCGTCCGCTTGAGAACTTGCACGGGTAGGCGGGCGATCAAGTTTTTGGGTAGCGCTTCAAGCGCGACTGCTCCGGTTCTTCGACGACAACGTTGCATCTTCCTCTGCTTCTGCTTCACCATGGCTTCTACTGGAGAGAACGAAGGAGACAACATCAACGGAGGCAATACGAATGCCTCAACATCTTCTGCACCATTCTCTGGGTATAAGATTGTAGCTTTATTTGATTTTCTTCTTGTTACATCAACAGAGACAGTTTGTGACGGTTCGTGTACGTCTAACTATTGCATCGATTAACAGTTCAACGTGTTTTTTTATCGATCCCGGTGCCAATCTCATGTAGCGATTCTTCTTCTGAATATACTACCTTTGTTTTCTAATAGATGACATTGTTGATGTTTTGTCACATGTTTGACCCTTCATCTTATTAAAAAAATTTGTAATTATAATTTATTTTGTTGTGAGATGTTGTATCACTCAAAGTACTTTAAGCATGATTTATATCTTATAAATTTGCATAAATTTTTTAAATAAGACGATTGGTCAAACTTATGTTAAAATTCAATGGCATCATCTATTAAAAAACGGATGGAGAATGTATGATACTCTATTTGATTCAGCTCACAAATATGTGGTATGACATGCTTTTGAGAAAAAAGTATAGTTCATAACTTTGCCACTAATGTAATATTTAGGAAGGTACAGTTGGAATGATCTTAAAATGCACATTGTATTTTTAGCGTACGTTTAAATTTTGGGATTCAGTTTGTATGTTCTAGGTTTGGACATTTTGTGCTCCCTGGCCGCTATCCAATGTGTCTGGTAGCTTAAACAATACCTATATAAAAGAGAAAATTCCTTATGTATACATGGGTTTTTGCTTAATCCCTTACGTGCCCCTGAATTTTGCCTCAACCTCTGTATGCCCCTGAGTTTTTATTTTGATCCTTCCATACCCATGTTGTGAGTTGATTGTGAATTGACCGTTAGAATTGTCCCAAAATAACTATATTGCCCTTCACTTGTACTTTATGCTTCCTAATTTAAAAACATAAGTCTCGTTATAAAAGGTGCCGGCGAGGTGTGATCAAATGCAGGGTGAGGCACAACCAAGGGCGCATACGTCCCGTCCTTCATGCCAGCGTGTGGTTGCGCCGCGGGCGAGGGTACGACCGTCGCGAGTGTGCAGCCGCAACCATTACTCATTCGGTGATCGCTTGTTAAGGTAGTCGACGCAATGATCATGCTTGAGCAGTAGTTGTTGGCAATACTCCAGTTGGCTTTCACCGGTGAGTCGGGCGGTAATGGTGTTCATCTGGAACGGCTAAAACAAAACAAGAACGGGAAGGCGAATTCATTTTTGCGATTAAATTCAACAAGATTCAAAGAGATTCAAGAGTTCCTCTACCTTTTTCTACCTTAGTCTCCATTCAAAGAGATTCAAGAGTACCTCAACAAGATTCATGATTCAAGAGTTCATCATGATATTAACATATTTCCTCCTGATATAGAGTATCCTAAAAGGGATTGCACAATCTACATAGTAAACAGAGACACAAGATGTAGGGGTAGGACATTCTCTCTTTCATCCATCCATTGCTCAAGTGTATAATAGTGAGTCTCCTCTCCTCTATTTATAGGCTAGCCGCATACACCTTCCATATTTAGTGATGGACCCAAGTAACTGGGATGAGCCTTCGTGGGCTGCCAGTTTCCTAATAGTCCTCTTGGTTGAGTGCTGACCTAGAGGCGGTGGCAGCGCGAGAGTTGACGCCTACCGGTCGACACCGATGGAGGAGGTCAGGTCGCTAGATAAGGTGGCTGCCGACCAATCGACGATGCACGTGCTAGTGTGATTCCATTACCGCTTTTAGGGGAGAGTTCCAAGCTTTCAGTTGTCACGGGAAGAAGGAAAATCACCGAGGTGAGCTATGGTTGTGACGAAGATAATGAAATCAAGCGACTGCTCGGGCGGGAAGGGCATTTTCAAGCTCTTTAACTCTGTGAAGGCCAAACTTGAGGCTATGGTAAAATCAAAGAAAATAACGCTGAGCTGTGGTACAATCTACAAGAAGATTTATGATATTTTGTGAATTTGACTCCCTGCCCATGCTATAAACCGAAAATGACAGAACAGAGGACCTAGACAAAATTATAAGCTTCCCATACCTTTCCCTCAAAAAGAGATGCATCATACAGCCTTTCCGAGCAAAGGTTGTACACCTTATACTTTCCCTGTAACACAATATGATAAGGGGTTGAAAAACACAGATAGATTATATAACACCTCTAAATAATGCACCAATCAAGTGATTTTACTACAATGATATTTCTTCAAATGTAACAGAAAAAATCACATATCAACAATGTAAATAACATGTGTGCGGTATGTGCATCACATATAAAACCCTCATGCCAATGCAGAACATGTACTAGTACCAAAAAATTATTGCCCCATGCTCATAATCTTATGAAAAAATACATCTATATAGACGATGACAAAGTTAACCAGCATAATCATCAATGATAGAAAAGATTAGACTTCTTCAATAGTTATACTAAGTCATGGTTTTAACACAGAAAATAATACCCTTTATATGTGATGTTGAAGCTGATTCATTCCATGAAAAGTCAATTTAAACATACTAATAAGTCAAGGCAGCATGATCAAGGTATCCAAGACTATAAAGATGCATCAACAAGCAAAAGGAACCAGATATCTGTGAAAAAAAGTTATAACAACAGCCTGAGATGAGTTGTCAGGTGGCATATACATCAACAAACTCAAGAGTGAGTCAAAGCTACCTTGTGGTGCATTTCAAAGAACCTGATGACTTCCTCCATGTGGTTGCGGTAGAAGCCCTGCAATAGAAGTATTACCCTGTTTTTGTCTACAGAGAAACGAAAAAGTGCCATAAGTAATTTGTGTCTTGTCATTATACTGACCTCAAAATATCCAAAAAGCCCTGAGCTCAAATCTCCAGCAGGGAAACCCATAGCAATGATGTTCTCTGTAATATATGTCATATCTAAATCAAAGCCGCCTTCCTGTCACAGCAATGAGAGAATCAAAACAGCTGTTATCCCTGGTATTAGGTCTACAAAAAAAGTATACAAATAATAAGACCATCTTGTTCACTGTTTGTCATGTAATTTCTCAAGGTGATGGAAACAATAATCAATTTTCAAGGAAGCTAATACATGGAATCAAATTGGAGACCATTGCTGTGGTACAGAAGTTTGAATCTTCTCTAGCAGTCTAAATGCTTATTGTCTTTGACATTGTACCAAAGCAACACAGGCCCATTGTTTTACTATCACCCTGGGAATAATACATGATCAATCGATCACCAAGTTTTATGGAAATACAAAACTGCCATCCACATTTTGATGAGAAGATGAATGTTGAATATGTACATACTGCAGAGGACGAGGTAACAACTGCTAACACGGATATATGCTGACAGAATACATATAACATGTATAAAGGCTTTCCAAGACAATGTTCTGAGAAGATCTAATAAGTCATCAATGTAGCATGCTAAGGAGGAATCTCTACTATTATAAAAATTGAAGATGTTTCCGCAGTCCGTCATCCGTGTTTGAGTTGGTTATAAAAATTAAAGATGTTTCTGCGGTTTGTCATTCGTGTTTGAGTCAGTTTTAATTTTATGTTTTGGTTTTAATCTATATCTCTTCTCTACTATCATAAAAATTGAAGATGTTTTTGCCGGTATTTCGGTACGTCATCCGTGTATGAGCCGGTTTTTAAGTTTGTTTGCTTTTGGAAATACATACCTGTAGTTGAGTTAGTTTTTAAGATCGTTCACTTTTGGTAATACAGAAAGAATCATATAAGAAATCTGTTTAAAAATTCACATGCTAACTTGAGACGATCGGACTCCTAACTGCAGCTCATGATTTTATAAAAATATATATATCCAAGCGAACTCCCACAGTGAATTTCATCTTAACTAAACCATATAACAATAATAAGATTAAAATAGACTTCACCCGTTACAACACACGGCATTTTTCCTAGTAAATATAAATTGAACAATCTTCATGATGAATGCTGGAAAATTTGTTATCAACCACACAACGCAACACATGAATGCACTAATCATGAATATTCTACAATAATCGGCTAGAGACTGAACTATGAAGAAATAAAAGTTCAATCAAGCTTAAGATAACAAGCATATAAAATGCACCTGATATCGTCTTTTATTCTGTGAGACCATGTGGCGAGCCTTGACTTGCACTGCCTTAACAGCATTCTTAGAGGAATCCACGATGCCTTTAGTAAAAGAGCCAAAAACGCCAGATTGTGCTGTTGTTGGGGTTGTGCTGCCTTCAGCACTCTCATCTTGCTGAGGACCTTTTGGAGACAAGCGCAACCCAAGGCCACTCGTGAGGCGAGAAAATGTGTTCTTCCCCGTTGGTGATTCTTGACCTGAAGAAGGCTGTGGTATTTTCAGGTTTTTTGCCCAGGAGGATAAGCCAGATGTTGAAAATATGGAGGATTGTGCCTCGCGTCCTGCAGCATCTTGTATTGGAACAGCATTTGGAACAGGTGCAGGTGAAGGGGCTACATGGACTGTACTGGCAAACTGGGTGGCAGAATCATTTGAAGTAGCCTGAGAAACAGGGTCAGGAGTTCTGACAGGAGGTGCAGTTGAATCCTGGCTGTCCACCGGAGTAGCAGGTGGTGGATGTGAATCAGAGGGCTTTACTTGCTGTTCTTCCATGATTAGCCAACAGATTTAACAAACCTCAGAGTTTTGAAGCGCGAGTAACATCTGCAAAATCATTATATACAGATATAAAACAGGCAGTTTGGCTGGCAATCATTCAGACAAATGACGATTAAAATATCAATTTGCGCCTAATTGCAATAACTCCTGGTTACAGAGAATATGGGTGCACACTTCGGTTTCTACACTATTTTTTTTTTTTTTGAGAAAGTTTCTACACTATTTACTAACGTGTGCAACAGCTGATTTGATAACTAAAACAAAAAAGCAAAGTAGTCTGTCATGCTTCTAAGAGCAACAGCATCCAGACATTGGTATAACTATGGCCTCATCACATCATCATTATCACCAGCTACCTGTGTCATCGAGGATCTATAGCAAATCCAATGGGACGCATTACCACATGGAGACCTAAATACTGTTCAAAGTTTTACTAATATAACAAGAAGAGGTACAAGAACTAAGTCTAGAGAGGAAGGTACTGTGCAAGAGCGACGCGTGAGTCAAGAACAGCTTCATCCACATCTACAAGAACCAGACAACACAAGCACCACAAAGCTAACTTGACCCGCCCCCGCGTCGAGGCCACGCCTCAAGGCACGAATGGGACAAGAACCTTACAGGTGCGGATCCAACTTGGGACATGGTGGGTTTGGGGGAACAAACAAACTGCTACGTGTATTAAGGTATGGACGTAAAGTAAAACAAGGAAACGAACAATTTGATCCAAAATAGATTACGCACGCACAAAGAAATAATCGTGAGCCGATTTGGACTCCCGCGCGGATTTTTATATGATGGGCGAAGGGAGGCGTAAGTACAAAATCAACTTCAATTTTTATAATAAACAAAGATAAGAGCGGTTCATATTTTTGCTACATTTACCCAGGAAAATGTACACACATAAAACAATACATTTTCCTTGTCGTTCGATTATCTCATCCTACGACTACAAACCGACTACTGTGTTCGTGACTAGAGATCCTACGGTGAACACACCGAATCCCCCACACACGGCCGGGCTACTCCATCACGCTAATGTTGTTGTGATGCCACCCCCGCTATCCCCGGCGTCGTGCCATCCACCCTGGATGATACCTCCTCCCGCCACTCCTCCTATCAAAAATCTCTTTCTCTCACTGAAAGTCGCATCGTCCCATCGCTAGCACTTCACACATCCTTCACGCGTCGTCAGCGCCGCGATGGTCTGACCTTTTTGCCAACAGGGCTGCTCCCGCCTCCGTCGCCACCACAAATCAGCAATGGTTGGCACGGGTAGAGCCAAATCGGGGGGAGTAGTCTCAGGCGTCCAAATCTAGAGGCTACACAATTCTGCATCGCCTAGGACATCACCTCTACTTCTCGCCCCCTACCTGTTGCTGTTAGATTAATGGGCTAGGCCCAATTAAATCCTAGTAAATTCCATTGGCTCACATTAAGTGCTATGGGTAATAATACCACCTTGAAAATCGGGTGGAGAGGTCTCAACTTAAATACGGAGCTAGTGGAGAGTCTCTGTTGACCGGTTGAGATGGTGCGCGGAGAGCCAGAAGGGCGGGGCGAGGCGAGGCGAGGCAGGCAGCTGCTGCTGCTGCACTCTCTCGTTTTGTAACGGATGGTAATAAACAAATAGAATTGATTTCGTATCAATGAACGCGTCGATTACGGAATTAAATGTCGTGAATTGATTCTGTCGGTTACGGAATTAAACATGTGAATTGATTCCGTATTAACGAGCGTGTCGGTTACGAAATTAAACACCGCGGTTGATGACTCTGAACGTTACTCTCGTGCTCGCATATATATACCCCACAGCGACCAGAAGGACAGAAGGAGTTCTTCTTCCTGACGTCTCTTGCACTTCGAGTTCCTCCTCCTCTGTTCCTGAGCTGCAGAATCCTTCTCCGGTTATGTTCACCTACGCGCACAGGTGTACGGGACGAGCAAGTGCCTCCGGAACTCCGTCCGCTTGAGAACTTGCACGGGTAGGCGGGCGATCAAGTTTTTGGGTAGCGCTTCAAGCGCGACTGCTCCGGTTCTTCGACGACAACGTTGCATCTTCCTCTGCTTCTGCTTCACCATGGCTTCTACTGGAGAGAACGAAGGAGACAACATCAACGGAGGCAATACGAATGCCTCAACATCTTCTGCACCATTCTTTGGGTATAAGATTGTAGCTTTATTTGATTTTCTTCTTGTTATTTACATGTTCACAATGTTATCCATAGGATTTCAATCCTATGTGAATATCAACGATGTCTATGCTTATTTTACCTTAAGCATGCTCATATTTATGTTTAACCTCACCACCAGATCGCTTCTCATTGTGTATGCCATGTTTATTATCTTAATATTTTGGATTAAAATATACCGAATTATGACCAAATTTCCAACAGTTGCATGGTTCCTTTAAACCAGGTAACTACTCTCCTCAATCTTTCCCTGCAACATGTTATTATGTTTGGTTGATTTCTCAGCAAAATTATGCTGCTCGAAGAAAGGTACTTCAGAGAAGGATTGAAAAATTAAGCTTGCACTTGCACATGGTAACAATACTTAACTCTAAGGTATTGTTTCACTTAGGCTCTAAATTAACGTGACAAATTTTAAAATAAATTATAGATGCAACTGTTGATTTGCTGTACATGATGCAAGACTGAAGTGAAGGAGCTAAAATCTTTCTTCCCAGGTTAAGAAAGAACATGAGCCTTAATTGTCAGGCATAACCGCAAGTTTCTATATTATGTTTTACCCATGATGGATCATGTGACGGTTTGTGACGGTTCGTGTACGTCTAACTATTGCATGGATTAACAGTTCAACGTGTTTTGTTATCGATCCCGGTGCCAATCTCATGTAGCGATTCTTCTTCTGAATATACTACCTCTGTTTTCTAATAGATGACATTGTTGATGTTTTGTCACATGTTTGACCATTCATCTTATTAAAAAAAATTTGTAATTATAATTTATTTTGTTGTGAGATGTTGTATCACTCAAAGTACTTTAAGCATGATTTATATCTTATACATTTGCATAAATTTTTTAAATAAGACGAATGGTCAAACTTATGTTAAAATTCAATGGCATCATCTATTAAAAAACGGATGGAGCATACATGCTCTATTTGATTCAACTCACAAATATGTGGTATGACATGCTTTTGAGAAAAAAGTATAGTTCATAACTTTGCCACTAATGTAATATTTAGGAAGGTACAGTTGGAATGATCTTAAAATACACATTGTATTTTTAGCGTACGTTTAAATTTTGGGATTCAGTTTGTATGTTCTAGGTTTGGACATTTTGTGCTCCCTGGCCACTATCCAATGTGTCTGGTAGCTTAAACAATACCTATATAAAAGAGAAAATTCCTTATGTATACATGGGTTTTTGCTTAATCCCTTACGTGCCCCTGAATTTTGCCTCAACCTCTGTATGCCCCTGAGTTTTTATTTTGATCCTTCCATACCCATGTTGTGAGTTGATTGTGAATTGATCGTTAGAATTGTCCCAAAATAACTATATTGCCCTTCGCTTGTACTTTATGCTTCCTAATTTAAAAACATAAGTCTCGTTATAAAAGGCGCCGGCGAGGTGTGATCAAGTGCAGGGTGAGGCACAACCAAGGGCGCATACGTCCCGTCCTTCATGCCAGCGTGTGGTTGCGCCGCGGGCGAGGGTACGACCGTCGCGAGTGTGCAGCCGCAACCATTACTCATTCGGTGATCGCTTGTTAAGGTAGTCGACGCAATGATCATGCTTGAGCAGTAGTTGTTGGCAATACTCCAGTTGGCTTTCACCGGTGAGTCGGGCGGTAATGGTGTTCATCTGGAACGGCTAAAACAAAACAAGAACGGGAAGGCGAATTCATTTTTGCGATTAAATTCAACAAGATTCAAAGAGATTCAAGAGTTCCTCTACCTTTTTCTACCTTAGTCTCCATTCAAAGAGATTCAAGAGTACCTCAACAAGATTCATGATTCAAGAGTTCATCATGATATTAACATATTTCCTCCTGATATAGAGTATCCTAAAAGGGATTGCACAATCTACATAGTAAACAGAGACACAAGATGTAGGGGTAGGACATTCTCTCTTTCATCCATCCATTGCTCAAGTGTATAATAGTGAGTCTCCTCTCCTCTATTTATAGGCTAGCCGCATACACCTTCCATATTTAGTGATGGACCCAAGTAACTGGGATGAGCCTTCGTGGGCTGCCAGTTTCCTAATAGTCCTCTTGGTTGAGTGCTGACCTAGAGGCGGTGGCAGCGCGAGACTCTTGCACTTCGAGTTCCTCCTCCTCTGTTCCTGAGCTGCAGAATCCTTCTCCGGTTCTGTTCACCTGCGCGCACAGGTGTACGGGACGAGCAGGTGCCTCCGGAACTCCGTCCGCTTGAGAACCTGTATGGGTAGGCGGGCGATCAAGTTTTTGGGTAGCGCTTCAAGCGCGACTGCTCCGGTTCTTCGACGACAACGTTGCATCTTCCTCTGCTTCTGCTTCACCATGGCTTCTACTGGAGAGAACGAAGGAGACAACATCAACGGAGGCAATACGAATGCCTCAACATCTTTTGCACCATTCTCTGGGTATAAGATTGTAGCTTTATTTGATTTTCTTCTTGTTATTTACATGTTCACAATGTTATCCATAGGATTTCAATCCTATGTGAATTTCAACGATATCTATGCTTATTTTACCTTAAGCATGCTCATATTTATGTTTAACCTCACCACCAGATCGCTTCTCATTGTGTATGCCATGTTTATTATCTTAATATTTTGGATTAAAATATACCGAATTATGACCAAATTTCCAACAGTTGCATGGTTCCTTTAAACCAGGTAACTACTCTCCTCAATCTTTCCCTGCAACATGTTATTATGTTTGGTTGATTTCTCAGCAAAATTATGCTGCTCGAAGAAAGGTACTTCAGAGAAGGATTGAAAAATTAAGCTTGCACTTGCACATGGTAACAATACTTAACTCTAAGGTATTGTTTCACTTAGGCTCTAAATTAACGTGACAAATTTTAAAATAAATTATAGATGCAACTGTTGATTTGCTGTACATGATGCAAGACTGAAGTGAAGGAGCTAAAATCTTTCTTCCCAGGTTAAGAAAGAACATGAGCCTTAATTGTCAGGCATAACCGCAAGTTTCTATATTATGTTTTACCCATGATGGATCATGTGACGGTTTGTGACGGTTCGTGTACGTCTAACTATTGCATGGATTAACAGTTCAACGTGTTTTTTTATCGATCCCGGTGCCAATCTCATGTAGCGATTCTTCTTCTGAATATACTACCTTTGTTTTCTAATAGATGACATTGTTGATGTTTTGTCACATGTTTGACCCTTCATCTTATTAAAAAAATTTGTAATTATAATTTATTTTGTTGTGAGATGTTGTATCACTCAAAGTACTTTAAGCATGATTTATATCTTATACATTTGCATAAATTTTTTAAATAAGACGAATGGTCAAACTTATGTTAAAATTCAATGGCATCATCTATTAAAAAACGGATGGAGCATACATGCTCTATTTGATTCAACTCACAAATATGTGGTATGACATGCTTTTGAGAAAAAAGTATAGTTCATAACTTTGCCACTAATGTAATATTTAGGAAGGTACAGTTGGAATGATCGGGGGGTGTTGGGGTTGGGGCCTGGGGAGGAGATACTCGATTACTCCACCTTTCTATACCAGGAGTACTCCCGTGCGTTGCAACAGGAGATGTTTATTTTGGTTTAGTGCGGTTTTATTTTGGGATGTGTTACCTTCAAACTTTCAAAAATTTCGTCACATCAAATGTCTAGAACATACTATATATGAAGCATTAAATATGGAAAAAAATCAATTGCACGGTTTTACATGTAAATTGCGAGACGAATCTTTTGAGCCTAATTATGCCATGATTTGATAATGTGTGTGGTGCTACAGTAAACATTCGCTAATGATGGATTAATTAGGCTTAATAGATTCGTCTCACAGTTTACAGGCAGAATATGTAATTTGTTTTGTTATTAATCTGTGTTTAATACTTTAAATGTGTGTCTGTATACTTAAAAAAATTGAAAAGAAACTAAACACGTCCCAAAGTTAAGAACACAGTAGGCAATTATGTTCTTAAGGGGTGTTTAGATCCAAGGGTGTAAAGTTTTAGCGTGTCACATCAGATATTATATAGTGTCACATGGGGTGTTCGGGCACTAATAAAAAAACTAATTACAGAATCCGTGGGTAAACCGCGAGACGAATTTATTAAGCCTAATTAATCTGCCATTAGTAAATGTTTACTGTAGCACCACATTGTCAAATCATGGAACAATTAGGCTTAAAAGATTCATCTCACAAATTAGTCGCAAACTGTGTAATTAGTTATTTTTTAGCTTATATTTAATACTTCATATAGATGTTTAAACGTTCGATATGATAGGGTGTAAAATTTTGAGGTGGGATCACCACCTCCTAACTCTGTTTCTGCTTTCTACGTTCAATTATGATTCTATCCTTGGTTTTCTTAACTAAAGCTCAAGTTGGCCCCATTTCGTTAAGATACCTAATGGTAAAAAGAAATGCAAGGCTTTGTTAATTTAGCTCTATTTATCTGAAGAATTATGGTTTTGGTCTTGTTTTGACACGAAATTTTCCCAATTTAATTTTTTCACGTATTTTAGATATGAATGAGAAATTGCTTGATAGGAAAAAAATTCACCCGTAATGAACTTTAACCACATATTTTTTTTTAACACGAGATGCAAATAGGGACCAAGACAACGAATCTGGGAGGAGTTCGTTGCAGTTGCACATGAAATTCTCGACAACCTACGCACTGGTCGACGGCCGCATCCCCGCCGTGTTGCTTGACGCTTTCTGCCCGCTCGCCGTGCACTGTCTACAAGACCTTGGTATGGAAACAGGCACCAGATGTTGTCCAGGTTGGCTGAACTCTATATGCGAGCTGACGACTAGCATGAGAGCAGGAGAAGGAGACGCACTAGCGCAATCCGCCGCATGCTAGAACGGGAGACTAACACGGGAGAAGGAGACGCACTAGCGCAATCCGCCGCATGCTAGAACGGGAGACTAACACGCACGGGGCACGATCTCTTGCACGCGATGGACGTAAAGTAAAACAAGGAAACGAACAATTTGATCCAAAATAGATTACGCACGCACAAAGAAATAATTGTGAGCCGATTTGGACTCCCGCGCGGATTTTTATATGATGGGCGAAGGGAGGCGTAAGTACAAAATCAACTTCAATTTTTATAATAAACAAAGATAAGAGCGGTTCATATTTTTGCTACATTTACCCAGGAAAATGTACACACATAAAACAATACATTTTCCTTGTCGTTCGATTATCTCATCCTACGACTACAAACCGACTACTGTGTTCGTGACTAGAGATCCTACGGTGAACACACCGAATCCCCCACACACGGCCGGGCTACTCCATCACGCTAATGTTGTTGTGATGCCACCCCCGCTATCCCCGGCGTCGTGCCATCCACCCTGGATGATACCTCCTCCCGCCACTCCTCCTATCAAAAATCTCTTTCTCTCACTGAAAGTCGCATCGTCCCATCGCTAGCACTTCACACATCCTTCACGCGTCGTCAGCGCCGCGATGGTCTGACCTTTTTGCCAACAGGGCTGCTCCCGCCTCCGTCGCCACCACAAATCAGCAATGGTTGGCACGGGTAGAGCCAAATCGGGGGGGAGTAGTCTCAGGCGTCCAAATCTAGAGGCTACACAATTCTGCATCGCCTAGGACATCACCTCTACTTCTCGCCCCCTACCTGTTGCTGTTAGATTAATGGGCTAGGCCCAATTAAATCCTAGTAAATTCCATTGGCTCACATTAAGTGCTATGGGTAATAATACCACCTTGAAAATCGGGTGGAGAGGTCTCAACTTAAATACGGAGCTAGTGGAGAGTCTCTGTTGACCGGTTGAGATGGTGCGCGGAGAGCCAGAAGGGCGGGGCGAGGCGAGGCGAGGCAGGCAGCTGCTGCTGCTGCACTCTCTCGTTTTGTAACGGATGGTAATAAACAAATAGAATTGATTTCGTATCAATGAACGCGTCGATTACGGAATTAAATGTCGTGAATTGATTCTGTCGGTTACGGAATTAAACATGTGAATTGATTCCGTATTAACGAGCGTGTCGGTTACGAAATTAAACACCGCGGTTGATGACTCTGAACGTTACTCTCGTGCTCGCATATATATACCCCACAGCGACCAGAAGGACAGAAGGAGTTCTTCTTCCTGACGTCTCTTGCACTTCGAGTTCCTCCTCCTCTGTTCCTGAGCTGCAGAATCCTTCTCCGGTTATGTTCACCTACGCGCACAGGTGTACGGGACGAGCAAGTGCCTCCGGAACTCCGTCCGCTTGAGAACTTGCACGGGTAGGCGGGCGATCAAGTTTTTGGGTAGCGCTTCAAGCGCGACTGCTCCGGTTCTTCGACGACAACGTTGCATCTTCCTCTGCTTCTGCTTCACCATGGCTTCTACTGGAGAGAACGAAGGAGACAACATCAACGGAGGCAATACGAATGCCTCAACATCTTCTGCACCATTCTTTGGGTATAAGATTGTAGCTTTATTTGATTTTCTTCTTGTTATTTACATGTTCACAATGTTATCCATAGCCCATAGGATTTCAATCATATGTGAATATCAACGATGTCTATGCTTATTTTACCTTAAGCATGCTCATGTTTATGTTTAACCTCATCACCAGATCGCTTCTCATTGTGTATGCCATGTTTATTGTCTTAATATTTTGGATTAAAATATATCGAATTATGACCAAATTTCCAACAATCCAAAAATTTGATAGGTCTTTTTCGGTAGTTGGCTTTGCTACATCACGAAAACCACATGCTTTCGATGGTTCAAATTATAAAAGATGGAAAGCACGTGCACTTTTGTGGTTGACGGCGATGCAATGTTTCTTTGTTTCACGGGGCAAACCGAGTGAACCGCCTCTCTCCCTAGAGGAGGAGGCTAAGTTCGAGGTTGTGGATTGCTTGTTCTATGGAGCATTGATCAGTGTGCTCGCCGATAGTATTGTGGACATGTATATGCACACGCCTTTAGGGAAGGACATGTGATATGCTCTTGAGGCCAAGTTCGGGGTTTCCGACGCCGGCAGCGAGCTGTATGTCATGGAGCAGTTCTATGACTACAAGATGGTTGATGACCGTTCTGTAGTGGAACAGGCTCATGAAATTCAGATGCTGGCAAAGGAACTTGAGAACAACAACTGCGAGTTGCCGGACAAGTTTGTGGCGGGTGGCATTATTGCCAAATTGCCACCTTCTTGGTCGGACTTTGCTACTTCTCTAAAACACAAGAGGCAAGAGTTCAACGTTACTGATGTCATTGGCTCTTTGGGTGTTGAGGAGAAGGCGAGGGCAAAGTACAACCGGGGCAAAAAGAACGAGGGAGGTTCTAGCGGCAATTTGGTGCAGAAGAAGAACCCTCACGCATCTCACAATAACAACAAGAAAGTCAAGCCTGATGTCAAACCAAAGGCTACTACTAATTTTAAGAAGAAAGGCAATGGAAAGGCCAAGGGCGACTGCTTTGTGTGCGGTAAGCCTGGGCATTGGGCCAAAAATTGTCCTGATCGCAAGGACAAGAAGTCTGCCAACATGGTCATTAGCGAGGGCGGAGGAACATCGGGGTATGGTAAATTTTTACCTACAATTCTCTCTGTTTGTCACTCACCTGATTGGTGGGTTGATACTGGTGCTAATATTCATGTGTGTGCTGGCATTTCCCTGTTTTCTTCTTATCAGGTTGGGAGAGGTTCCTCCTTGTTGATGGGAAACAGATCACTTGCGGCTGTTCATGGTGTTGGTACGGTCGATCTGAAGTTTACTTTAGGAAAGATCGTGCAGCTGAAGAACGTGCAGCATGTCCCTTCAATAAAGAAGAATCTAGTTAGCAGCTCTCTACTGTGTAGAGATGATTTTAGACTTGTGTTTGAATCCAATAATGTGTTGTATCTAAATATGGAACGTTTATTGGTAAAGGTTATGACAGCGGAGGCTTGTTCCGCTTTTCTGTGAATGATATGTGTAATAAAGTTGTGAACCATGTAAGCGATGATGATGATGAGTCCAATGTATGGCATTCGCGACTTTGCCATGTGAATTTTGGTTGTATGACACGCTTAGCCAACATGAGTTTAATTCCAAAATACACTTTAGTCAAAGGCTCTAAGTGTCATACTTGTGTTCAATCGAAACAACCTCGCAAGCCTCACAAGGCATCTTAGGCGAGGAATTTGGCACAACTAGAACTTGTTCATTCCGATCTGTGCGAAATGAATGGCGTGTTGACTAAAGTGGGAAAGAAATATTTCATGACACTGATAGATGATTGCACTAGATTCTGCTATGTGTACCTATTGAAAACAAAGGATGAAGCATTGCATTACTTTAAGATCTATAAGGCTGAGGTAGAAAACCAACTGGGAAGTAAAATCAAACGGTTGAGGTCTGATAGGGGTGGAGAATATTTTTCTAGTAAGTTTACTTATTTCTGCGAAGAGTATGGAACTATTCATGAGAGGACGCATCCCTATTCACCACAGTCAAACGGGGTAGTCGAAAGAAAACTGCACTCTAACTGTGATGGTGAATGCCATGTTAGACACTGCAGGACTTTCCAAGGAATGGTGGGGTGAGGCAATATTGACTGCGTGTCATGTCCTGAATAGAATTCCTACTAAGCATAAGGAAGTAACACCATTCAAGGAATGGGAAAGGAAGAAATTAAATTTCTCTCACCTGCGCACGTGGGACTGTTTGGCCAAGGTAAATGTACCTATAGCCAAAAAGCGTAAACTTGGACCAAAGACCGTAGATTGTGTGTTCCTTGGTTATGCTATCCACAGTGTGAGTTATAGGTTCTTAATAGTAAATTCTGGAGTACCCGACATGTGTGTTTGTACAATTACTGAGTCCATAGATGCCACATTTTTTGAGAATGAATTTCCTATGAAAAATGCACCTAGCACTTCTAGTCGAGAACCTATTTTATCCCCTGAGCACTTTCCGCCGATAGAACACATTGATCAAACGCTTGAGGAAAATCCTGAGGAGGATAACATTGTAGAAACTCGAAAGAGTAAGAGACAAAGGACTGCAAAGTCTTTTGGAGATGACTACATTGTATATCTTGTGGATGATACTCCAAGAACCATTGAAGAGGCATATTCATCTCCTGACGCTGACTATTGGAAGGAAGCGGTACGCAGTGAGATTGACTCAATTATGTCTAATGGTACTTGGGATGTCGTCGAGCATCCATATGGGTGCAAGCCTGTAGGATGCAAATGGGTTTTCAAGAAAAAGCTTAGGCCTGATGGTACAATTGAAAAGTATAAGGCAAGGCTTGTGGCCAAGGGTTATACCCAGAAAGAAGGCGAGGAATTTTTCGACACTTATTGAAGGGTTGCTCGCTTGACCACGATTCGAGTACTACTCTCTCTGGCAGCCTCTTATGGTCTACTCGTCCATCAAATGGATGTTAAGACAGCTTTCCTCAATGGAGAGTTGGAGGAGGAGATCTATATGGATCAACCAGATGGGTATGTATTAGAAGGTCAAGAGGGAATGGTGTGCAAGCTGTTGAAGTCCTTATATGGTCTCAAAGAAGCGCCTAAGCAATGACATGAGAAGTTTGACAATACACTTACATCTGCTGGCTTTGTTGTGAACGAAGCTGACAAATGTGTCCGGCTCCCGCCTTCCCCACCCCTTGACGAAGGGGGCGTGCGGTGGCTTCGTGGTTGAGCGGTGGAGTTGGGCTCGCCTCAACGGGTAGTAGGAAACCGGCGAGTTTCCGAACCTCGGTAAAAAATCTCTTGTCTCATTGTCTCATTTGATTGTCGCATTTACATTTGTGCAATTTACATTTCTAGAGACATACTTGAGATCATATCACCGATTGCTAAACATTGACATATGAGTGTGATTTACTTTCCTAGTGATATACTTGAGCCACTTTCACTCTAGGATTGCAAAATATAACTTAGTTGCTTAGTTAATCTTGTCCCTCACCGAGCCTAGCAACTTAGGTTAGTTTTGATTAGATGTCATTTAATTTTAAATCACCTATTCACCCCCCTCTAGTCGACATCTCGATCCTACAAGTGGTATCAGAGCATGGTCTCTCTTGATTGGGCTTCACCGCCTAGAAAGAAGATGTCGAACGAGGTGAACAATGTAGGGAAGGCTCCCATGTTTAATGGCACAAACTACTCCACTTGGAAAATTAAAATGTTTACTCACCTCAAAGCTATGAGCTTCCATATTTGGAGTATTGTGGATGTAGGCTTTGCTATCACCGGCACGCCCTTGACGGAGATTGATCACCGCAACCTCCAACTCAACGCCCAAGCCATGAATGCTTTGTTCAACTCTTTGAGCCAAGAGGAGTTCGATAGAGTGAGCAACCTTGAGACCGCATATGAGATTTGGAACAAGTTGGCGGAGATCCATGAGGGCACAAGCGAGTACAAGGATGCCAAGCTTCATTTTCTCAAGATCCAATATGAGACATTCTCCATGTTGCCTCATGAGAGTGTGAATGACATGTATGGGAGGCTCAATGTCATTGTGAATGATCTCAAGGGGCTTGGGGTAAACTACACCGATCTTGAGGTTGCCTAAAAGATGCTTAGGGCTCTACCGGAGAAGTATGAGACCCTTGTCACCATGCTCATCAACTCCAACATGTCAAGGATGACACCTGCAAGCCTCTTAGGGAAGATCAACACCAATGACATGTACAAGTTAAAGAAGAAGAAGATGGAGGAAGTCTCACCTTCCAAGAAGTGCATTGCTCTCCAAGCCGAAGTTGAAGACAAAGGCAAGAGAAAGGTGAATGAAGTCAATGAGGACTTGGAGGAAAAGATTGCCCTTCTTGCTAGAAGGTTCAATGATCTCTTGGGAATGAGAAAGGAGAGAGGAAGGGGCTCCAAGTCCAATAGGAGAAGAAATAGAAGACCCAACAAGACTCTCTCCAACTTGAGGTGCTTTGAGTGTGGTGAGAAGGGACACTTTGCTTCCAAGTGCCCTTCCAAGGATGATGATGGAGATAAGTCATCCAAGAAGAAGAGTGGAGGCTACAAGCTCATGAAGAAGCTCAAGAAGGAAGGGAAGAAGATTGAGGCCTTCATCGGGGAATGGGACTCAAATGAGGAGAGCTCCACCTCATTCGGGTCCGAGGAAGAAGGTGGTGATGATGCAAGCTCCAAGAAGAAGAAGATGGCCGTTGTTGCCATCAAGGAGGCTCCATCACTCTTCGCTCCACTTTGCCTCATGGCAAAGGGTTCTTCTAAGGTAACATCTCTTAGTGATAGTGAGAGTGATGATGTTTCCTATGATGAGCTTGTGAGTATGTTTGAGGAGCTCCATGCTTATAGTGAGAAGGAGATTGTCAAGTTTAAGGTCCTATAGAAGGATCATGCTTCTTTGGAGGTCTTGTATGAGGAGCTAAAGACCTCTCATAAGAGACTCACCATTTTTCATGAGAAGCTTAAGGAAGCTCATGACAACCTCCTTTCCACTACTCAACATGGAGCTCACCTCCTTTCCACCTTCCCCTCCCTTGCGATTAGTGTCCTTGATGGCTGGTCATCCTACCGATTCCCCTTCTACCACATCTCCGGCCTTTCCTGAAAATTGATTTGCCTCCCACCGTTTCTTCCTCCCCTCAAACCGTCAGCCTCCTAGCCTCCTCCACTTCAAGAAATTTGAAGCACATTCGCCTTCTTGGTCGGCTCCAAACGGGAAATAGCACGCCAAAATCGACCTGTTCATCTACGCTCACGTTCAATTCCCCTCCCGCGGCCGCAGGTATTGCCCACGTCCAATTCCCCTCCCGTTGCCATGGGTATGGTTCTTCCTGGTCTGGAGCCATATAGCTCTTCATCTAGTCCTTTTTTCTTCTTATTTCAAAAGCATTAGTCACACAATTTTATTTTCTACTTACCCTCACAGTTATTCAGTGACACAGTATCAAGTGATATATTTCTGAGTCGCTTTGGTTATAGTGACTGCAAGGCAGCTCCTACTCCTTATGATCCTAGTGTGCTATTAAGGAAAACCAAAGAATAGCAAGGGATCAATTGAGATACTCCCAGATCATTGGTT
Source organism: Oryza longistaminata (assembly GCA_009805545.1). NCBI lineage: Eukaryota > Viridiplantae > Streptophyta > Magnoliopsida > Poales > Poaceae > Oryza > Oryza longistaminata. The sequence goes on along the minus strand of CM020179.1, from coordinate 18,138,083 downwards.
CATTGATGTACTTAGCTAGTGCAACGAGGCCTGACATCTCATTTGCTGTGAGCAAGTTGAGCCGGTTTGTTTCAAATCCGGGAGATGATCATTGGCATGCTCTTGAAAGAGTAATGCGCTATTTAAAAAGGACAATGAGTATGGAATTCACTACGCCGGGTACCCAAAAGTGCTGGAGGGCTATAGTGATTCAAACTGGATATCTGATGCTGATGAGATAAAGGCCACAAGTGGGTATGTGTTCACACTTGGAGGTGGCGCTGTTTCCTGGAAGTCTTGCAAGCAAACCATCTTAACAAGGTCAACAATGGAAGCAGAGCTCACAGCTTTAGATACTGCCACAGTTGAGGCTGAATGGCTTCGTGAGTTCCTGATGGACTTGCCGGTGGTTGAAAAACCAGTACCAGCAATCCTGATGAACCATGATAATCAAACAGTGATTATTAAAGTGAACAGTTTGAAGGACAACATGAAGTCATCCAGGCATGTAAAAAGAAGACTGAAGTCTGTCAGAAAGCAGAAAAACTCCGGAGTGATAGCATTGGACTATGTCCAGACGGCTAAAAATCTGGCAGATCAGTTTACCAAGGGGCTACCACGTAATGTGATAGACTGTGCATCGAGGGAGATGGGCTTGAGACCCACTTAGAGTTGCACAATAGTGGAAACTTGTCCATTGTGATCGGAGATCCCGTGAATTTGGATGGCGAAACAAACTATCGTGTAGCTGAGAGACGAGATCCTAAAATGGGCTTATCTTTGTGATGCACTTCTCTTCTAATCTGTATGGTAGGATGGTATACACCTTAATGTGATCCGAGTGGCTTTTCATAAAGCAGAGATGTTGGCCTACAGAACATCTTAGAAGGAGCACACCTGTCACGCCTAGAAATTCACGAACCATAATTTCTAAGCTGAATGTGTATTAAACCCCTGTTCAGGACCAGCCAGGTTACACAAACGACAATTGTTGACATACAGATCCACGTCTTACAAAAATATAAAAGATTACAAATGCAGCGGAAAAAGTAAAAGCGAGCTAAGCCCGAAGACTTGACTCCTGCAGTGGGCGACTCCATTCCACAGGCATCCTTGACGGCAGCGACGAAACCAACTTCTTCGAGACATCTCCAACTGAGAAGAACTTCAGTGTCACGCCCAGAAATTCCCGAATAGAATTCCAAGCAGAATGTGCATTAAAACCCCCGTCCAGGACCGACCGGGGTACACAAATGACAAAGTTGACATACAGATCCACGTCTTACAAACATCATAAAAGTCTTACATAAATGCAGCGAAAAATTAAAAGATAACTGGAGCTAAGCCTTGACTTGGACTGCAGCGGGAACACCATTCCACAGGCATCCTCGACGGCACGGACGAAGCCTACTCCTCGGAGAACCCACCATCTGACACGTACTCAAACTCTGGGGTTTTGGGGAAAATAGAGCAAGACTGAGTACAACCACCGTACTCAGCGAATCATACCGGAATAGGGAGGGTATGATGCAGGGTATTACCAAAGGATAGCTAGAGAGGTTCTTTTGCATAAAGCGAGCATTTATAAACAGTAGTTGAAAGCAGTAAAACAGTTGTAATCATTACTCAATATTATCCATCCACTGTCCAATGCTACACCACGTTGCAACAGGACCAACCATCCACCTGAACTAATCAATTCCATTAGACTAGACTAGGGTGAGACTAATCACGGTGAATCTGGTTGACTGCCCATAACCGCGGGCATGGCTATCCGAATAGTTTTACTCTAATCAGAGGTGTACAACTGTACCCACAAGACACAGCTCCACGACACATTTCCGTGCGCCGACATGCCACCACGACATACCGGATAGAGGCCGTGACAGGACCCTTCGCATAACCCCCTCTAACCAAGCACACCACACCTCAGGTTTCACCCCCACTCCTCGCAAGACAGCGGGCAGTCCCCTCTCGTGCCTAGGTGAATCCCGAAGCCGCATAGGCCGTCGTAGGGCCCATCCAAACTCCATCACGCCCACTCTTGCCTGGATGCGTCAGCTAGAGGAAAGCTACACTACAAGCCCAACCGTTGCCCACGCTGGCTTGTGGCAAGTACGAGGAATTCTTCCAGGGTTTCCCGCGAACCAGTCCTTAAGTGCCATGGGCGCGACCATCAAAACCATGCACCCACAGCCCACCATATGGTATATTTTAATTGACTAACACCAGCAAGATTTTCTTGAGCCTATTTGCTAAGACCTTCGAGATAATTTTATAACTCACATTACATAAGCTAATTGGGCGCAGGTCTTTGATTAGCTCGGGCTTTGTTACCTTTGGGATCAGAACGATCGTTGTCTCATTCCATCCATTCGGGATGGGGCCACCATTTAGAACACCCATAACTTCTGTAGTCACTTTCTCCCCAATTGTTTCCCAACAAGACTTAAAAAAGACGGCCGGCATTCCATCCGGCCCCGGCGCTTTCAGATCCCCAATGGCATCAAGGGCTTCTTTCACCTCTTCTTTACTGAACTCAGCCAAAAGGGCCAAATTCATTTCCTCAGTCACTTTCCTGGGCACCACATCCAACAGTTGCTGCACGTTCCGACTTCCACTTGAACTAAAGAGCTGCCTAAAGTAGTCAGTTATCATAACCTTTTTTTCCTCCTCCGATTCCACCCAAGAGCCATCATATCTTTTCAGATTTCCAATCATGTTCCTTCTTCTCCTCTCCGAGCAGCTGGCGTGGAAGAAAGAGGTGTTGCGATCCCCTTTCTGTAACCAATTGGTGTGTGATCTTTGCCTCCAGTAAATGTCAATTTGTTGTTCAAGTTTCTCCAATCTGTATCGTAAGACCTCTCGCACCACTTGTTCCCTGCTTATGCTTTGTCTGCGGCAGGCTTCCAGATCTTTTTTCACCTTTTTAACTCGCTTCTCCAGGTCCCCCAGCACATTCGTGCTCCAACTTTTCAGCCCAGCCGCTACCCCTGCTAAAGACTCATGGACTGATAGGCCTTGGAGGCCAGAGGCCATTTCCCATGTCTCTTTCACAACCTCCTTGAACTTATCCTCCTCCAGCCATGCCGCTTCAAACCTGAATTCGCCTTGCTGATTTCGTCTCCTTCTGGCAGTGTTTTTGCCCTCAAGATCTATTATCACCGGTCTATGGTCCGAGTGTCTTGGATCTCCATTTATCACTCTGACAGACGGGAATAAGGCCCTCCATTCCGAGTTTGCCATCGCTCTATCAAGACGCTCTCTTATGTATCCTTCTTGGGAATGGTTGTGGTTCCTCCATGTGAAAGCATCACTGTCACGCCCAGAAATTTAGCCCAAATTTTCAGACTATTTTGTGTATTAAATCCCTGTCCAGGACCAGCCAGGGTACACAAAACGACAAGTAATATACAGTTCCAAACGTAAATAAAGCGTAAAATACTTACAGAAGAGGCACTTAGTCCTCGCACCGAAACGAAAGCAGCAGCAGCGGAAAAAGGCAATCCTAGCGGGGCTTCAGCTCCACTCCACAGGCAAAACTCAACTGGGGTCTGAGCCTTGGTCTTCTAACTTCGTCTTCAGCTCAGAAACACTACACTTCTGAAAAGGGGAAAATAATAGCAAGGCTGAGTACAACCACCGTACTCAGCAAGCCACACCAACGATGCAGACGTGCAAGGGGATACAAGGATGGTTTGTGGCCATTTGCATAAAGGCGGTTGTAAAACATTTTATTGAGCAAAACAGTAAAACTGTAGAGTAATTGAAGTAACATTAAATCTCCACTGATCAACGCTATACCACGTTGAACAGGCCCAAAAAACCCACCTGAACTATAGTGTATTGGGTCGATTTATTAAGGTGGGACTAATCACGGTGAATCTGGTCGACCGCCCATAACCGCGGGCACGGCTATTCGAATAGTTTTACTCTGATCAGAGGTGTACAACTGTACCCACAAGACACAGCCCCACGACACGTTTCCGTGCGCCGACATGCCACCACGACATACCGGAAAGAGGCCGTGACAGGACCCTTCGCATAACCCCCTCTAACCAAGCACACCACACCTCAGGTTTCACCCCCACTCCTCGCAAGGCAGCGGGCAGTCCCCTCTCATGCCTAGGTGAATCCGGAAGCTGCATAGGCCGTCGCAGGGCCCATCCAAACCCCATCACGCCCACCCTTGCCTGCATGCGTCAGCTAGAGAAAAGCTACACTACAAGCCCAGCAGTTGCCCACGCTAGCTTGTGGTAAGTACGAGGAATTCTCCCAGGGTTTCCCGCAAACCGGTCCTTAATTGGCCAAATGGGTGCGACTAGCAAAACTGCACCCACAGCCCACCTTCAGTCGCATTTTAGTTGGAATAATTACGACCATGAGCACGGCCAGATGTCTCGAGCACGCAGCTCATTCTGATACTAAAAAGGTCTAATCTGCAATTATCCCATCAACTGAGCCAGTGGTAATTAAGCATGGCTAAGCATATAGTTCTAGCTAGGTCACATAAGTAACATGAGCTAGTCGATTTATTACCAAGGCTGACAAAGAACAGATATCAAGTAAACATGGCACAAGCGAGCAGATAGGTAATACCCGGATCCCATGTAATTAGCAAGACAATGCATGTTTATTTGCAAACGGTAAAACAATTATAAATTGGGATCAACATGCTCAAGGGGAATGTGTGACTTGCCTTGCTTCTTCAAACAATCTTCCGAACTCTTTTCCTCGCGACCGCGGACTTCCGAAACGACGGATTCTACACGCTGGCACGCAAAACGAGGAAAAACTCTAATAAAAAACCAAGGAAACAATACATGAAAGTAAACAAACATGTAGAGCTTAATTTTAGATGAATTTTGCAAATTGAACGGCTCAATTCGGAGTTCAAATGAATTAGATATGAATTTTAGAAGTTTTGAGCCATTTAAATGAATTTCTATAATTATTCACGAATTATTGCGCAATTATTTTTATTTTCTCAAAGGAAAGGCTGTGCTGACGTCAGCAAAGGGCCGCGCCAACAGGCGGGCCCCACTCGTCAGCGGCACAAGGGGCAGGCACATGTGGACTCGATCACCACGGCCGAGCGGCACCGTGGACCCGGACCACGGAAGTGGTCCACGGGACCGACGGCCTGGATCGGCCCAAAGCCGATCCAACGGCCACGGGCGGTGCGGCTGGGGCAAGGCACGGCTCAAAGCCGGCTGGCCGAACGACGGCGCGCGGCGGCGCGGCCACCTACGGCGACGGCCGGCACAACTCACGCGGGCGAAGGCGGCGCACGCGAGAGAGCAGCGGCGCGGCGCGGGCAAGGGGGAGGCGGCAACTGGCTTCCCGGCACCACACCGGCAACGGCGCGGGCACGGAGCGCGGAGCGCGGCGGCAACGACCCGGTCGGACGGCCACGGGCGGCGGCAGCGCGTCGCGAGGACCGCCCGGGAGGCGGCCGACGAAGGGGAGGAAAAGGGAGAGGGAGAGGAGTGCTCACCGAGAGGCACGACGACGAAGGGCGGCCGACAGCAAGGAACGGTGGCGGCGGGGCTCCTCAGGAAGACTACGCGACGGAGCTCCGGCGACGGGCGTCGCTCGGATGGGGCGGACGGGCTCGGCCTCGATCTGAGGAAGATAAAGGAGGGGTTAGAGAGGGGAGGACTGGTGCGTGGTGACCAGTAACGACGGCCAACCGCGACAATATGAGAAGGATCTCACCGGCGACCGAGGAAGGAGGAGCTCCGGCGGATTTTCCGGCGAAGAGGGGCGGCGGCCGAGGTCCTCTCATCCTTGCGGAGCTGAGGGAGGCAACGGCGCGGGTCGGCGTCGACCGAAGCGGCGGCGTGACGCGGCTCGAGTCGGCGGCGGCGCGGAGAGAGGTGGTTCGCGTGGCTACGGCGCTACGGAGGTGGAGAAGGGAAATGGAGCGGTGGCCGAGCTTGCCCGGCGCGGCGGCAAAGCTGGCGGTGGCGGCGACGGCTGAGGCGCGCGGCTGGAGAACGCCGGCGGGTGGCGGCGATGGGAACGGCGTGGGGAGGGCGAGAGAGAGCGGCGGGCTCGGTGTGAGGAGGGGAAAAGAGAGAGGATGCTCCGGGGATCGTTTAATGGCTTGGAATGGCGGGACCGAGCCTGGGAGAGACGGAATCGGGGCGGCAATCGGCGGAAGTGGAGCGCGACGTGGGGGTGGTGGAAGGGTTACCCGGCGCGATTTTCATGGGGAGAGTGGGGGAAATGGTGGAGGACGTGGAGGGGATCGTGCCAATGTCGTTGATGTGAGCTCGGGAGGCGGGAGGCGCGCGGGAGAGCGGCGGCGTGGAGCGGCAGCATGGCGGCGGTTGGGGCGACGGGAGGTTGGGGAAGAAGATGACAGGTGGGGCCTCGGGTCCCACCTGTCGGGGAGAGAGGGAGGGGAAAACGGGCGAGGGAGGTAAAGCAGACTTGAGGGAGAGGGAGAGCCGAGCGGGCCGAGGGAGGGGAGGCCGGCCTGGGAAAGAGGGGGGGAACTGGCCGAGCCTGAAAGGGAGGAAGGGGAGATTGGGCCGAGCCCAGACAAAGAGGGGATTTTAATTTCTTTTCTTTTTATTTGAATTGATAAAATGAACTTTGTATTATTATAATTACTTCTTGAGCTCCGAAAATTCACGGGAAAATTCCGGAGAGTATGTTAGGGCACAAAGAAATTACAAAATATTCCCCGCCAATGATTTTTAAAGGAAAATTTCAAATTCTCCCATTATTTAACTTGATTAAATTGCTTTAACTTTTATTTAATTCGAGAAAATGCATTATTTAATGATTTTTAATCCCGAACGAAAATCGGGGCGTTACAATCACCCTCAAAACCCAGATCGTCCAGGCCACATTCTGTCAGAGTATCGCGGAAAGCATCCATCGCAGTCTAAGCTTTCACCCTCCCACCTTGCTTCTCATGCGAGAACAGAATTTCATTGAAGTCGCCAGCAACCAGCCACGGGATCACCGGGTTTGAGATTAGTCCCCTCAACATACTCCAGGTTTTATACTTTGTATCCGCATGTGCATCCCCGTACACCCCAGTAAAACGCACCGTGAGCCATCTGCTTGAACCACCTCTGTATCGATATGGTATCTAGAGTAACTCCGGACAACCACATCAACCCCCCCTCCATAACACAGCAATTCCCCCCCCTTTTCCTTCACAGTCTTTCACCACCATGTTCGTCAAGCCACCATCCACCGCAAGCGGCTGCAATCTTCGCTCATCCATCTTCGTTTCCGACAAAAAGAGGATGTCCACATTCTCTGACTTCTGGAAATCCAGAAGCCCCCGAACTGCCGGGCGATTTCCCAACCCCCGGCAGTTCCACGCCGCTATCTTCATTGATTCTCGCAGGACTGGATCGCCAGCCCCGCCTTCTTTGAAGATTTCCCACCTTCAGCGTCAGCAAGAGTACTCCTTCTTCTCTTCCCTCCCACAGCCTCCTCTAGCCCCCCACTTTCTAGCTCCAGGGGCTTGGGAGACATACTCTTGTTTCCCCTTTCATCTCTGGGCAGTCTTTTGAAAGTTTTCTTCACAGAGGATGCCCCAACCCCCGCTTCTTTTGCGGTTTCCTTCCCAGGCGCTTGATCGACGTGCATGGCCTGCATCGCAGTGTCGATAGCAGTCGCCTCCATCGCCTTTTTTCCTCTACTCTCCAATTCAGGGGCGCTATTGAGTATTTCCTTCACTGTCTCCGGTTGAGGGTCAGACCTATCCTCCAGTCCTGCCTCATTGGCATTCTCCACCTGAAACAACACTTTTTTTTGTTTGATCTGACTTCTCTCGGATCACAAAGATCTTCAACGGACTGGTCACTTCCTCCTCTCCCCTATTCCCAGCCTCCTTCTCTCTACTAGCATTAGAAGCCCCTTTGCGCCAAGAAGGAGCATCACTTCCCCTGCTACTACTCCATCCTGACTTGTGCTGCATCTGCACACGATTAGCACTAACTTTCTCCATGCTCCCGCCCTCCCACTTTTTCCTTTCAGGAATGAATAGGAGGTTTTTGCTGAACAAAGGCAGTTCACCCTCTTTTAGTTTTTTCTCACACACCTTATCCGTATGGCCAATGATGCCACAAACATAATAGAAATCGGGAAGAAACTCATACACCAGGGGACACCACATTGGCCTCTCTTCTGCACCAACATGCAGCGTCACCCCTCTCATGATTGGGTTCCTGATATCAAGCCTGACCTTAATACGTAAGAATTGCCCAACTGCCGATCCATCATCCTCCAGATCCATCGTCATGAACTCACCGACTTCCTTCCCAATCGCCATCCCCGTCTCCTTATTCATCAAACCTAGCGTCATCCTCATTGCCCTGATCCATATAGGAACAAAAGCGAAAACTAGGTCATCCAGCATTTTCGCCTCTTCAAAATCAACCATCACCACCAGATCCTTATTGAACATCCAAGGACCATCCTCCATGGCACGTCTTTTCCCAGACGCCTGATAAAATGTGAACAGAAAGTGGTTTTCCCCCAGATCTTTACAGCCGACTCCCTTGATTGGGCACCAGATCTTCCCCAGGGAATTTGCTAGTCCATCCGCGTTCACCAGCTTCTCCGCCAAAACCTTCCCGATCGCCCTGGGTTCCTGCGAACTAGCCCCAGACGATCCCGCCGACCCAACTCGGATTCCCTTCTTCTCCGCCGCCGTTAACTTCATGCGCTTCATCAGATCCTCAACCGACTCCATCGCTCCTCACAAGGTTTAAGACCAGAACAACCCGAACCCTAGAAAAAACAGGCTAGCAGATCTTGGCTGGGCTCCCTATTGGAGATTTGACGTGGACGCAAACGTTGAATGGGACGTGGACTCGTGATCTAACCGGGGAGACCGGTCAGATCTGGAAAGATCAGAGGGAGAAAACTGGGGAAGGGATGAACCCTAGAAACCAGCGCGACCAATCCTGAGTCGCCTAGGAAACCCTAGACGCCAGGCACCCTATCCAGGTCAGATTTTTTCTCTCTCTTTTTGTGGTGTGTGTGATCAAATGATCTGCTCTATAACTGAATTTTTGGTTGAGGAAAGTGAGAAACTCGATCTGCAGTTAAGGAAAATAAAATAGACTTTTCCCACGGAAGCTCCGGCATCGGTGGACCATGAACGGCCTTCCTACTAATGGCCTAAAAAAGTTATAAAGGCCCAGCTATAAAAAGGTTACGGGCCCAACTATTGCAATTTCATCATTGCCACTGGGAAAAAGTTCACTTTGACTCCCTTAAAAAGTAGGCCGAATCTAATTCGTACCCCTCAACCAAAAAACTGGATAGGATGACTCCCTGACTATTGAAACCAGTACAATTTGACTCTCCCAGCGGTTTTGGAGGGTGGTTTTGCTGACGTGGTGGTGTTGACCTAGTCTTAGTCCCACGTGGCACTTATGTGGCATTAGAATTAAAAAAAAATATCAGTGGGACCCATTTGTCATTAACACACAACAAATATATTGTGGGACCCACATGTCATCCCCTCTCTCTCCAACTCTTCTTCCCTTCTCTCCTTCTCATCCGGCGGCACCTTCCCCACTCTCTCTCCTGGCGGCGGTGCGGAGGCAGGGTGAGGAGATCTGGAGGCGGCGCGAAGGCCAGGTGAGGTGGCGGCGGTGGTGGCATTGAAGAGGCTCGTCAGACCCTCTCCCTCTCGGCGGCCATGGACGGCGAGGCGGTGGGGTTCTTGCCTTCTCGGCCTCTTCCGCCCCGGCGCTGGCGATGGCGGCATCCGGCAGGCGGCAACAAGGGCATGGCGGCGAGGGTGTCGCTTGCAGCCGCTAGGCCCATCTCCTTCGTCGTCATCCTCCTCGTCGACCACCCCGCCGCCGGCTCCAACATCTCTGCCCCACCACGCGTCGTTCCCTCGGCAACGCAGGTGCGTCGCTGCGGCATCGCGCTGGGCTTTTTCGTCCCCGTCGTCTCCAGAGAGGATGGCTCTCGCCCTCGCCGGAGACCGGATGGACGATGTCGTCGACCGGGGCCCGCCCTCTGCCTTTGCCCGTTCATCCTCCGTGAGCTCACCTCGACGACCTCCCTGCCGACCGCCTCTCCACCACCGGCCGGCCTCTTCCTGGTCGCCGCCGCAGGAGGGCCCTATGCCGATCTGGTGGGCCGCTGCCGCCCACCACGCCACAGGACCCCATCGCCTCCTCCACCGCGGGTGCCCTCCGTCGGCACTTCCATTGCCCGAGGGATCCGTTTCCGCCGCCCCCAGGGGGACGACCGCCTCTTCACCACTGCCGCCGATGCTCTGGACTCCGCCACCGCCCCTCTCCCTCATCCTACTGCTGATTGCCGCCCCACATTTTTATTTTTTCCTCTTGTGACTTACATGTGGGCCCCATGTTTATTTTTAATTTGTCTGATGACTGGACTGCCACGTCAGTGAAAACCACTCTTAAAATAGCTGAGGGAGTCGTTTTAGACGGTTTTAATAGTTGGAGGAGTCGTCATATCTGGTTTCATGGTTTAGGGATATGAATTAGATTCGACGTATTTTAAGGGAGTCAGATTGTACTTCTTCCTTGCCACTGCCACGTGCCAGCTGAACATGGAGATGGAGTCATGGACAGCTAGTTACTAGAGGTGTGCCACGAAGTGCGAATACGGCCATGGCCAACGCCTCCACGCTGGAGCGTGGTTTTACTCCTCCCTAGGGGTATATTCGCGCCAGCTCGGCCGGGACGCTCCCTCACAGAGCGCCGCGACCCCCTGCAGAGCGTCACATAGTTTCGTCAGGTTTTTGGCGAGGAACGGGCGAGAACTGCGTTGGGAGAAGGCTTGTCCGTGTCATAGCCCCGGGACCTTGCGGCCAACTACCTCCGATGCCAATGGCGAAGATGGCGAGGAGGTAGTTGGGGAGAAGAAGATGGCCCCGATCCGATGCCGCCGCCACCTCGATCTGGCTTACGCGCACATCTGCCTCAATCCGCCGCCGCCGCCGCTCGATCCGGCGACGCCGCCTCAATCCGCCACCTCCGCTGCTCGATCCGCCACCGCCGCCTCGATCTGGCACCGGGGAGGGGAGAGGCGGCGCCGCTAGGGAAGAGAGATGCGAAGAGAGAGGAGGCACAGGGAGAGATTGGGAGGGGAGAGGAGGGGTTAATGTTTATATATGTTTGTGATATTTAGGGGGTATATATGTTTGTGACTTATTTTTATTTTTTTAAATAAGACGGACGGTCAAACTTTGGACTAGAAACCCATAAGTGCACTTAAAATGAGATGGAGGAAGTAGTAAATACCAAATTCATGTCCACTTACATTCAAAAGACACCTCTTCACTAGAATAATAAAAAAAGACCTGTTCACCGCTTCTTTATCGTGATGTGTCCAGCATTTTAGAGTAAATTGCACCCAAGGTATATCAACTTGGCAGGTGGGTACAATTTGGTGCAAGAACTTGAGAAATGTGCGTTCTAATACAATAACTTGGCATGTAAGTGCAATTTAGTATAAGAAATTTATAAGTGATCATATAAATGCAATAACTTGCAAGGTTGGTACGATTTATGCGACAACTTAATTATTTGGAGCCCTTTTTATATAGATTCAACTTTTTGACAATATACTAATGTGGATTTGTATAAGCAATAATTATATTTTGATCATAATAACTAATAATTGAAAGTCAATTAAAATGGATGTAGAAATTATTATATTTTGGTTGATATTTGAAAAGATGAAGAAAACAAAAAATTCTTAAAGGTAATTGGATGTAAATTGTATGTGCAGTATAATTCTTCAAGATTAAATTCAATATTATAAGGTAATATCCGTAGGATTTCTATATAATGGCATATTGGCATCATGAAAAAAAACTTACCTAGCATATACTTAGTCAAGTTGATATACCAAAATACTAAATTGTTAAATTGTTAAGTTCTTGTACTAGAGCGCACTTGTCAAGTTGTTACACTTAGACGTTCAATTCTTAAGTTCTCGCACTATAACACACCCACTTGCAAAGTTGTACCGTGGGTGTAATTAAACACAATAAGACATGTATACGCTGTGAGTTTTCACAAAACAAGGAAAGCTTTCTAAAATACTTTTTTTAAATGAAAAAGAAATGATGCTATTGACTTTCAAAGATATGCGCGGATATGGAAGGCAAAGCGGCGAAATGAAGTCCCTAATCTCACTATTTTTAGTTATGAACCTTCACGGATGAGAATATATTTTTTTTTAATTTTAAATGCATAAAAAACCCTAAAAAATATTCTAAATATTAGGATATTCACATTTTTAAATTTTCAATGGGATGAGAGTCATCCATTTTTTTTTTTAATTTTAAGTGCATCAAGAAGCCCTAAAAATATTCTAAATTCTAAATATTACTAGGATATTCAAACCATGGTCACACGTACGTCACTAGCTAGAAGTTTATGATTTTTCAAGTGATATGTGCATGCATGCCATATGTGGATTTGAAACTAAGATCTCTCAACACATACAAACCAATCTTACCAGCTCACCTATAGACCATATAGGTGATCAGATGTTATTGTTTTAACTATTCATGTTGAAATATGAAACTCTAGATGATTTCAAATGAGAATGCTTTCAACTACAAAGTTGCAGATCTCATCGAGCTCCACAACTTTAGTTTAGGGTATGTCTCCATCCATGGTCCAAAGGTCATTTGACAAATTCAAAAAATATTTTGGAAATAGAGCACATCACCTATAACAAAATTCGGGGATGAAAACAATCTTACATGAAAATATTGTCAATTAGAAAGTTGTAGATCTCATCAAACACTTTGACTTTTATATAGGCCATGTCTCCATCCGAGATCATTTGAAAAATTAAAATCACATTTTTTAAAATAGATCTCACCACTTATAATAAATATTCGGACATGTAAACTATCTCAAGTTCAAATGTTGTCAGTTTTGAAGTTACATATCTCATCGACAGGGACGGATCCAGAAATAAAAAATTGGGGGGCTCAATTACACAGTTTCTTTAACCTCCAGCCATCTAGAGACCTTTAGTTTATTATTCATGGTGATAAAATTGAAGGGGGTGTTCTGGGGGTATCCATGGGTCTTATCGGTGTAGGGGGGACTCGAGTCCCCCCTGCACCCATGTTGGATCCGCCCCTGCTCATCGAGATCTACAACTTTCATATAGGACATGTCTCTATGTGAGATTATTTGAAAATTTCAAAAGATTGAATTTTTCGTTATCCATGACGGTTCGTAACTATCACCCTTCACAGATAACATTATCTGTGAAGGGTAGTAATTAAGACCCGTCACGGATGAGTGCTCTCATCTTTGACGGGTCATCTCATTATATCTGTCACGGATGACATATTATCCATGACGGGACATGGTTGTGATCCGTTATATAGGTCATCCGTGATGTGTTAGAATTACAATCTGTCAAAGATGACCTTATATCGGTGACGAGTCATCCCTGGTAGTCATATCTTAAACGTAATACTACTTTTTGAATTGTTAGAGATGAGTCATTCGGAATGAGTCGCATTAGCTAGATATAGATGGTTTCTTTAACACTAAATAGTTTCACTATAACCAATATGTAATATATTTTCATAATACGTTTGTTTTAAGTTCAAATTATTATATTATATTTCTTTCTGTAAATTTGATCAAACTTAAAGAAATTTGATTAAAAAGTAAAGTCAAACTAACTTATAATATGAAACAGACACGGTAGTACGGTTTCTTAAGAAAAAAACATAATATTAATTAGTTGCTTCAGTTTTTTTCCTCAAAAAGATGGAAGGAATATGAGCATAATTAGTGATACTAGAATTAATTAGAGAGAATCCCTTATATGCCACTCTAAATTAACCGGCTCCCTTATATGCCACTTCAAATTGGCTTCTCCCTTTTATGCCACCGGTTCAAGTTTCTCCTCCCTTTTATGCCATTGCCGTCAGTCCACCGTCAGTTGACCGTTAACTTCTTTGTAAAAAGACGCATTTGCCCTTTAGAATTAGTATACAACCAATAATAGGTATTTTAGTACTAATATAGCTACTGGATACGACATATGAAAATTGATTTTTTCTGCATCACATGCAATTTTAGCCATTACCATCACAAATAAATTTTCAATGTAAGCATGAAACATGTAGTTTTCCAACAATATTTTTAATATAAATAGCATTTTTCACTGGTTCTGACAAAATTTTGTTCACTCAAAAAGTATTTAAAATAAATTAGTTATGTTTTTTTGAAGTTTACACATTTTTTAGTTGAGAGGGCATATTGGTCATTTAAAAAAAAAACTAACGTTTGACTAACAGTCAACTAACACTATAGTGGTGGGAGTGGCATAAAAGGGTGGAAAAACTTGAACTAGTGACATATAAGGGAGAAGCCAATTTTGAGTGGCATACAGAGAACTGATTAAATTCTAGTGGCATATAAAGGATTCTCTCAATTAATTACTATTCGCACTCTCGGTTATTTTTCCCCTTCTTATATAAATACACCCACGCTTTCCGCCGTTTCCATTCTACCCAAACACCACGCTGGATCGCCTCCATTCACCGCAACACGCGTGCGTTTTGATCGATTCAATTCCTCGCGTCGCGCGACATGGCGCCGCCGGAGAGCAGCCACCACCACCTCCTGGAGAGCGGCCTGCTTGAAGCCGGCAAGGCACCGTCGGCGGCGGTGGCTGCCGAGGAAGAGGAGGAGGAGGCGGCGGCGGCGTGGACACCGTCGTCGTCGTCGTCGATGACGGGGCGGAAGATCAAGTCTGAGGCGTCGCCGCTGCTGCGGCGGCTGCTGGGGGGCGCGGCGGCGCAGCTGCAGGAGGTGCTCCTGGGCACGAAGCTGTACCCGCTCTTCTCCGCCGTGCCGCTCGCCGTCGCCGCCGAGTCCCTCCGCCTCGGCCGGGTACGTGCCCCAACCCAAGCCAAATCCTGACCCCAGAAAACGCGCCGTAGTACCGTGCAGTATTTCCGTACGACCTACCATTGCATCAAACTGTTCTCCCCTCAATTCAATTCCTCCATTAGTACTAGTGCTTCGTACTACCCCGATTGCTACGTTTCGTTTTTTTTTTTTTGACTGATTTGCTACGTTTCGTTTGAGGAAGTTTAGTCGCAAATAAGTCCAGCTCACACGTTACAATGACATTTCTACTCAATTTCTGATCATACTAATTGAGTAATTGTCTGCCTAGTTTATATCTTAGCAAAGAAAAAATAAACTATTTTCTTCTCAATATATCGGATAGAACTTCTACCATTCGTTCTTTAAAAAAAACTTAGCAAAGACCAAAGATATGTTTCTTCTTCGCCTAATGACATGGTTTTTGAATTTAATTTAACGGCACAATTAGGAAAATTAAGCTTTAAAAATTGCGGGTTCATGTCCAACTCTTTTATTTTCTTCTTCCAAATAAAAGGGCTTCGTCTAAATATGTTTAACCTTTTCTGAATGAAGCATTACATTTTTTTTCTGACTGAATATAGCAATTCTTAACATGGTAGAAAACTGGATATTAATGGCTAAAACAACAATTAAGTAGTATTACAATAGGGATGAATTAATCACACGTATGCAGAAAAGTAATAGAAAATGGATTTGAAATGAGTGAAATGTGCACATATGGCTTCATCAGATTTCTAGCAATGCACAAAGAAGAAGCCTTGGGTTTAAATTCCAGGGGTTAACTATAACTGTGGACTTGTCTAGTTTGAAGTCAATTTTTACCCACCCTAAAATTACAGTTCCGTAGTATCGAAACGTTAGCAAGTTTTGACATTAAAATTTATGAATTACTCCTACCTTCCCAAGTTGACCATCATATATGTTTATGCGCCAAGACTAAGGATAATTTAAATCATACCAATCAAGACACCATGCACACATTCTCCAACAATGTATGTATCGATTAAAACGCCTTAGCATTCACATATTCTTCCATGCTGCATTAATTGTATTTTGATGAAATCCGTGTCCATGCGATTATACGACGATCAATTTAAGTAATTTTTAATTCCATTATATGATGATCAATTTGGGAAGGAGGGAGTAGTATAGATAAAAATTAATAGAAAACCAAATAACCATTTAATAATATTGAAGTTAAAAAATTAGTATGGTAAAAATTGTATTTAATCCAAATAAGCCAAGCAAACCCTTCTCTTCTCACCGGAGGTTGCGCCTGGAGACTGCAGAGTACACATCTGGATTTTGGACCTACTAGGCTACTAGTAGTCACCTACTACAGAACATTCCTGCACTTTATTACAAGTTGCTTATACCTTTCAGAGTTGCAAAATTAAAAAAATTTCAGAATACAGCCAATAGTTGGACAGGACTTGCATGTCTCTTCTGTACGCATCATCTAGTCTGGTTGGTTAGATAAGTTAGTGAGCACCAGTGCATAGTTTTGTACGACCTAATACTAATATGGACATACTATTTGTCATGGTTCTGAAATATTTATACCAATTGCCTAGGGTAGGATATGATCAGAAAAATAGGCTGAAATTTTATTTTGTTTCCTACATTTATTTAGAAATATTAAAAAGATGACACGGATGAAAATACACTAAACTACCCATGCTACACATATCTCAATTAGTCCTAGCCAATACCTCCCCCATCCAAGGAGACAACCAAATCATTTTACCCCTCTCCATAATATCCGTATCGAAGGTTAAAATTTACTACTGCTTTAGTTTTTTAATATATGACACCATAGACATTTTAATAAATACTTGATCATTCGTCTTATTTTAAAAGTTTATGTAATTATTATTTATTTTGTTGTGACTTGATTTATTATCAAATGTTATTTAAGCATGACTTAAATTTTTTTATATTTACCCAAAAAATTTAGATAAGATGAATGGTTAAACGTTTATCAAAAAATTAATGACGTCATATATTATAAAATAGAGGAAGCATATTTTAGAACCGAGGGAACAATTCTTTGGCTATATGTTACAGCTAGGATGCAATATATATGGCGGGGGTGGTTTTGCTAAAAATTGGGAGCAGTTAGTGACTAAACGCTATTAGTTAAACATACAGCTGAGAGGCTGAACGTAAGTAAGCAATGCAAGTTGTGCGGTCGGCGAGGTGATGAGAGCTACGATAGTGAACCGAAATTTAATCCTTTGTTTAGTTTGCAGCAGGATAAGCTAATTATAGTTACTTTTACATGCGTGTGTATCTAATTCATAAGATGTGCATCGACGAATTAGTAAGCTACCGATCATTTGTTTAATTATTTTTTTCAAAAAAGGAAAAAACTTGGCATTGGTTTTTATCAGGACATGCATTCGTTGACAAACAAGAGTCAAGTTGGACAGGAGTTGCAAAAAAG
This sequence comes from Oryza longistaminata, assembly GCA_009805545.1. NCBI lineage: Eukaryota > Viridiplantae > Streptophyta > Magnoliopsida > Poales > Poaceae > Oryza > Oryza longistaminata. The sequence goes on along the minus strand of CM020179.1, from coordinate 18,120,752 downwards.
TACCTCATCCATTTTATATTATAAGACTTTCTAGCATTGCCCATATCCACATATATATGTTAATGAATCTAGTAATATATGTGTGTCTAGATTCATTAACATCTATATGAATTGGATAATACTAGAAAGTCTTATAAACTGAAACGGAGATAGTAGATTATACCATGCATGTGAACATTTAGGTTTTGGGTACGTTTAAAGCTACACCCACTCTCATACACAATAAACACACGATTGAACATGATCAGATATATACATCAAATACTTCCAAACTGTGGGCCGGCATATATATGGAGTTATGGACGTTTAAGTACTAGCTATAGGTACAACGACCAAGCCACTCAGCTTCCAACACATTTTGGACATTTTGGATTTGTTGCGGTAGAAAAATAAAGAGAGACCACACAAATTTAGCAGAAACCAACACTGAAGCCCTTCCAGCACACAATTCCTGTCAAACCAATACTACTATTTTACGTGGTTAGATGCCCTTTCACCTGTACTGTCATTGTCGTTAATGACCACATAAAGATATTTAAGATTTTTGTTGTTGCCCCCTTTCATAGCGGAGGGTCAGGAGTCTGGAAGAGCTGCTGCGTGCATGCCTTTACAGCGTCCGTCGGTTTTAAAATATAATACTCCCTCCGTATTTTAATATGTGACGCCGTTGACTTTTTAACCAACGTTTGACCACTCGTCTTATTCAAAATTTTTATGCAAATATAAAAATACTTATGTCATGCTTAAAGAACATTTGATGATAAATCAAATCACAATAAAATAAATTATAATTACATAAATTTTTTGAATAAGACGAAAGGTCAAACGTTTGTTAAAAAGTCAACGGCGTCATACATTAAAATATGGAGGGAGTAATAACTTAGTACTCCCTCCGTTCCAAAATATAAGCCACAACCACCCTTAACCCAAAGACCAAGAAACAATTATTATAATCTCCTTGGATCACCCTAATAATATAATGCATGTATCCAATAGAATTAGAGATCTTGTGGGCGGAGGATTTAAAAAAGTAATAATTTAATGGAGAAGAGGTCGTAGTTAATTATATGTATGTATGCATGCCTTATATTATGGAACATCCAAAAAATAGTTGTGCCTTATATTATGAAATGGACGGAGTACTTAATTAGACATCATTTAATACTCTCTCCGTTCCAAAAATACCTAACCTAGTATTTGGATGGGATAAAATCTAATACAACGAATTATGTAGATTATGTTCCATATAAGTATTAGGTTGGGTTTTTTTTATGGAAAAAGTAAGTATAAAACTGGACAGATGATTAGACAGGTAGTAATACAAATTTATTAATTTAGAGGGAGTATGTACAATAAACAGACAGGCAGGTAAGCCTAGGCGAGCTGTGTGTACAGGTGTGACTTGCACGTACGGTCCTGTGGGCAAGGGATTTTATTTGACAAACGAATAGGACGTTATAAATGGAAATGCAGGTGGAAACGCTACACGCCTACACCTTGTCATTGTCATTGATGCAGCTGGGTCTGCAAAGTGTACAAGAGCTGGATCCGTTGATGGGGCCAGTGGATTCGGGGTATATATTTTCTGTGGGTGGTGTTTGTGTGCATTACTACTAAAAAGGTATTTTTCCAAACGGTCAAAATCAATTTTACGTGTGGTTAAGCCACCTGTCTACCCGAAGGTGTCTCGAAAATCGTCATTTTTTTATGCGGGTGCTTATGTCGTCCGCACGCAGAAATAAAAATTAAAAAATAAAAATAGCCAAAAATCAAAACCCTAGTCGTCGCCAAAACCGTCGATGCCGCTTGCGCGCTCGCCGCTATCGCCGGATCTGCGCGGGGGATGGCCGCCGCTGCGGGATCCATGCGGGAGACGTCATCATCGTCTCGTCCTTCGACATGCAGGGAGGGTCGGGCCGTCCATCGCTGCTGCCCATTGTGTGCCTATCGCTGCCCCCGGATCCGCGTGGATCCAGGCAGAGGATGGCCGCCACCACCGGATCTGCTCGGGGAACGGCCCTGCCGCTGCAGTCGTTGCCTCCTTCGACGTGTGGGGGAGGGCCGTTCGCTGCTACCGCCCGCCATCGTGCGCCCTTCGACCACTGCTACCTGCCGCCGACTGCTCCTGGGAGGGGAGTCGAGGGAGAGAGGATAGAAGTGAGCTCCGGGAGAGAGGAGTACGAGGAGAGGATGTGAGAGAGAGATGGAAAGAGGATAAGGATGAAACATTTTAAAGTATTGGGAGGGAAGAGGAGGTAACTTAAAGTTTAGGCAGATATTTAAGAAGCACGCCTATGAAAATATATTTTCGCATGCAGCCCCTTAAGAGCTCCGCTTGTAAAAATATGTTTATTTTTGCATGCAGACTCTCAAGAGGCCAGTCTGCGAAAATCGATTTTTACATGCGGTCCTCTTAAGGAGCCGTATGTAAAAATGGAAATTGATTTTTGTAGACGTGACCAGTTACGATCCGTCTGCAACATAAAGAGGGTCTCGTCCAGAAAAATCATTTAAGAGTATAGTGTCATCTTCTCTTGTATGTGTTGTCAATTTTTCCGTCCTGTTGGTTCAAATAATCTTAACTTGCATCTTAGGCAACATAAAAGCAAACATAATTTCTGAAGTTACAATCAAGTAAAAGGTGTAATTAGACGCATCCTTACACTGCGTAATTAGACATTTTAGGAAGTGTTATTTGTGATGTTTAAAGGTCCAAACTTATAAAATATAAACGCTAATGCAGGAAATATCATATTATATTGGTCAAAGTAAAAAAAAAAAAACTCATTTCCGTTCGTTTTTTAATAGTCTGAGTTCATCGCTTTTATCTGTAATCCATTAAATCAGCATTTTTTTCGTTATCTGCGATTTAAGAATGGAGATAAACCAAGCAGTGTAAATTAACCGAGGGCGTGATACACCTGAGTACTAGAATACGCGTATGCGTTAGACCACGACTGGTCACTAGTATAGTTGACAAATTAACCTTTATTAACAAGTACAAGCACATGATTAAAAATGTCAAAGAATATGACTTACATTAAAATTTCTCCACGTGACGTATGTATGACCACACATGTTGTAAGTACTCTTGATTCTTAACAGAATACCCCCTCCGTCCCATAAAAAACCCAATCATTAGCTTTTTTATGGGACAGAGTAGTAAGCTTCTTTCACTTGCTGCTGATAGGGAAAGAAAAATATTAGAGAAGCTTCCTTGAAGCTTCGTCGTAGCATTTTCTTCATTGGTTTGCCTTCTTGTAATTTTCGTGGAAAATTAAATGTTTGATAATTTTTACGGCATCTACTTGTAATGTAATCAATAAATTTTTTATATATTTTTTCATCCAATAGACCATATATATTTATATTATCATCTTCAATTATTGATAGTACAATTAAAGAGTGAATAATTGTTTTCTATGATAGTAGAATGTACAAATCAGTGGCTTGGATCACTTCTATCATAAAAATATTCTAATGTTGTGCATTCACACAATTAGCCGGAAGAGAACTTTTAAACTTGTTATGGACACAACAGTAGTTCCAACCATGGATAAGATCTCACCAGATTTAAATATGATATACTCTATACCTTCAGGCTTCAGAGTTACACATGCATCGCATTATGTTTTACAGTGCATCTAGTCGTTCTTTATGTTTACCTGTGCTCATATATAGTGAAATATGAAGGCATATTGGGATATCATGTAATATTGATTGCAGTAGACCCGTAGTAAAATATTTAATACTCAATTTTGAATACTAGTTTCCAAAATGTTATATATTATTGAGTAAATTTCAGTTTGGACACATTTTATTGCCAAAGTTTCGCTAGATCACCATTAATTTAATCAACCTTTTTTTTCTGTTTGGACTAGTTGCTTTTACCTTTTTGTCATTTTGGACCACCCTCAACTATCTTCTAAAATATATCAATAACCTTGATTACACCGACTCTTGCATAACGATGAACCCCCGATGCTATATGTAAATCACACATTCGACATAGGATGATCAGTTATAGCTAATGGATAAGAGAATTGGGCTGGTTTAAAGTAACATTGAGATAAATTTACCTAGTTTAAAGTGAATAGTTTAGGTAAAGGGTGGAGCTTATGTATGGTCGCCTTGTCCACATTGGACTTTTGGGAAATCCATTTGAGAACTTGGTGGAGAGAGGGAAACTTCGGCTAGTGTTTCTATGCACTGCAAGAGGTCAAGGGTGGAAAGAAGGACGAACAATAGTACTTGCCCATGAAACCCAAATAAATCTCATAAGTGTGGTTTATAAATCACATCCAAACTAAAACTTTGGTAATAGATCGTGCGCAAAATAACAAATCATGACAATTTTCTTTTTGTCCAAAACATGGTTTAGTTTCTGCATAGATCAAGAAAACAAAGCCTCTTCATCAAGATCGATATTGCAAAGGCCTTCGACACAGTTGGATGGTCCTACTTACTTGATGTTCTTTGACAATTCGGCTTCAGCAATCGCTGGTTAAATTGGATCTCTAATCTTTTCTCCACTTCATCGTCCCGCGTTCTCCTCAATGGCGCACCTGAGCAACCTATTCCTCACGCCAGGGGACTTCGTCAGGGTGACCCTCTATCGCCAATGCTCTTCATTCTCACTATGGAGCCCTTCCACTGGATTATCAAAGCGGCTAAAAGTGCTTCCATTCTTGCTCCGGTTGAGGATAACCGTAATAGATTTCGCTGCTCGCTATATGCCGATGATGTCGCCGTGTTTACAAAGCCAGATGCGCCAGAGCTTAGCACTCTCCTCAAGATTCTAAATCTCTTTGCACAAGTGTCAGGTCTCCATACAAATATTGGCAAGACAGAAATTTATCCCATAAGGTGTGACGAAGTTGATTTAACTCCATTGCTGCAGATATTCCCAGGTACAGTTATGGCCTTCGCTTGTCGTTATCTTGGTTTACCTCTCCACTTCCGAAAATTGAGGAAAATCGATTTTCTTCCCCTAATTGAAAAAATTGGGCGCGCCTCCCAACTTGGAAAGGACGTTTTTTCTCATCTTCAGGGCGAAAGACTCTGGTAAAAACAGTTCTTAGTTCAGTGCCAATCCACCATCTTTCGGCCCTTCAAGTACCGAAATGGGTGTTTAAGAGGATTGATCGATTTCAGAGATTGTTTCTTTGGAAGGGAGAGGACCCTGATCATTCGAATCCTGGTAATTGTCAAGTAAACTGGCAGACATTGTGCAGACCAAAATCCTTGGGAGGGTTGGGCCTCCCTGATTTGGAAAGATTCTCTAGAGCTCTTCGTTTCCGCTGGCTGTGGCTCAAATGGAAAGAGGTTGATAAACCCTAGGCCGGCATGAATCTACCATGCGATGATATTGACAAACGGTTGTTTCAAGCAGCAACTACGATTGTAATTGGCGACGGAGCAAAAACTAGTTTCTGGCAAGATCATTGGCTGCATGGAAGTTGTCCTAAAGATGTTGCCCCCCTCTGTTTTCAATTGGCAAAACGAAAGCAAAGAAGTGTTCAACTAGAAATGTCTTCAAGCAACTGGCTAGTTTCCTTCAGACAATTTACGACGGATCGAGGAGATCCATGACCTTGTGCGGTTGGGAGGGTTGCTTCAAGATTTCCAATTTTCTCAAAACTCTGATGACATAACCTGGAATTGGAACTCCGTAGGCTGTTACTCAAGCAAAAGTGCGTACTCTTATCAATTTGAAGGATCTTTCTCTCGGTTGGATTTTGTCTCTCTCTGGAAGGCCCCAGCTGAACCTAAAGTGAGGTCTTTCGGTTGGCTCATTCTCCACCAAAGAACTCTAACGGCTCAAAATCTACTCCAGAGATATTGGCCTTGCAACTGGATATGCGGACTTTGCACCTGCACGTTCGAGGACACCAATCATCTATTTTGTGAATGCAACTTCATCAGAGAGGTTTGGAGTTTAGTCTGTAATTGGCATAATTTGGTAGCCCTCAACTCACAGCCGGCCGAAACCTCCTCCTGGTGGGAACAAATCAATCGACAAGGCTTAGAGTCCCAAAAGAAAGTTGTTAGAGGAGCTTTATTAACAACTTGGTGGAATGTTTGGCTAGAAAGGAATAGGAGAATTTTTCAAAACATTTCTTGTACAACTGTTGAGGTCGCCTATCTTGTTAAGCAGGATCTAGACCTGCGTTAGACGGCATTTAGGCCTCCCTGATTTTCCTATGGAACCTGGAACTTTTGTCCCTTTGAAGGGATTGTAACTGTTTTTTGTTTTGTTTTCTCCTTTCAATTAAATTCCGAAAGCTCTCCTGCCGTCGTTCCTCTAAAAAAAAACTTTGGTAATAGAAGATGACCCAAACTGCAATTCATTATATATTTTCTTTATGAGAGGGACTATATTACAAGCAGTACAACATATAACCATGTGAAACAATTGGAATAGATACCAGGAGCTCTTTGTAAGAATGAAATTGCTTGGTTGCCCCGAGAACTGGCAACATTCAACGTTGTTGTGTTTGCAGAATGATTCTGTATTTGAACAGTACTGATCATGAGCAATTGTAACATGTATGGAGTGCCTACTTAACAATGCATGCACATAGTTTGATGAATTTCCTAATACAAATAATATAGAAAAGAAATCAGTTTTGCACATTATTGGCATGAAAAAATAGAAACGAGTAGGTTAAAATGATACACACACGCTTATCTTTTTCACACATATTATCATCATAATGTGTTTTTATCGCATTTTGATGTCTTGTCTTTTCACTAATATATGGTGACATATTTTATCGGCAGGTTTGGGTGTTTGCCTTCAGCTTGATAGGCCTGGCACCGCTTGCAGAACGTGTGAGCTTCCTGAGCGAGTAATATCTCAGAGTCAATTGTCATCTGTTTTGTTGTGATTTGTATGATTATTTCGAGGTTCACTCTTCTGTCACTGATCACTAGCCTGATCTCTGCTTTTTCAGACATATTGCCAATACTGTTGGACCAACAGGTATATGCCATCTCTAATTGTTCTTGATTTCTATTAGTTGCCGATTAAAAATATATATTATAATATTGTCAAAAATAAAAAAACATATTTACCATGAAATGTGTTGCTGATACTTTTCTACAGAGAATATTCATCCTAATTTAATTTTACATGGCTATCCATTTAGATTTGATTATTTTTTAATATTAATAAATTTATGAGATAATTTGTAAAATTTACAATGGGAGTAGGTGGGTAGCAGATTCACTGCCACCACCACTACTTTTATTAAAGGAACATAGGTTATGTAGAAGATGAAAATTATGACGTCAAACCAAATTGATAAATCATGCGGAAACACATGTACTCAAGCTACTGATGTACGCACAAACATGTACAAATAGGACAATTGAGGGATTGGACTATTATTTTAAGTCATTTTTTCTGAACAAATTTAAACTTCTCTCAAAACTGATCAATATGCAAATACTATGTATTGTAATGCGTGTGTTGTCAGTATTGCTAGTATTAAAAAAAAAAGAGGTCAATAAGTTGGTACATTGGCCTAAAATATACTATTATCTCCAGCTGCCATTGGAATTTGGACTTATATAAATTGAAATGAACTCATATTTAAAGTTTACTCTGATATTCCTTTTGACAACTTCCACTGATACTGAGAATTGAGAATTAGGCACTTAAAAGTGCATGGAAATACAAACATGTTGAGCCGCACATATATATTTTGTTCCAAGGACTTTGTACTATTCTGACATGTGCTTTTCCAAGTACAGATTTACAGTCTTACAGTCTTTAATTACTTGATAGTTTCCTCTAATATGGAATTTATTTTATTATAGCTGGTGGGCTTATGAATGCAACATGTGGGAATGTACCTGAATTAATCATTGCACTGTTCGCTCTGCATAAGAATAAGATGGAAATTCTCAAGTGGTCACTGTTAGGTTCCATCTTATCAAATTTGTTACTTGTTCTTGGTTCATCACTCCTCTTTGGAGGGATCGTTAATATCGGCAAGGAGCGTCCACTAGACAAGGTAAGTGTAAAAGTGCACATACAGTCAGTAATAATTAACATATGTAACCATGTTAGCTTTTTGTGATCGATCTCTTTTAACAGAGACAAGCAGATGTAAGCATAGGCCTTCTGTTGCTGGGAGTTCTTTGTCATATTGCTACCCTAGTGTCTAAATACACAAGTAGCACCGGAGATAGCATAAGCTCAAGCTCAATTATGCAATTATCAAGATCATGCGCTATAGTAATGCTAATTGCTTACTTTGGAAGCCTCCTGTTCCAGTTGAAAACCCATCGTCAAATATTTGAGCTTGAAGAGGTACAACACTTACTTCACTAAGTCAAGATGCTGAGTGGATTTCACTTACTTCACTAAGTGTAGTAAAGTTTTTGCATGTAGCACTAGTATAGTCGAGTTCTATATCTCAATTCTCAACTAAGGATGATAAGAATGGTGTCAATAGTTGTAATTATCATTGTGAACAACAGAACAACTGCATTTTCTACTGTAGGTAGGCAAACTTTTTTTTTGGGTTGTCAAATAGGGAAAAACCTGCACAGTAACGACATTGTCCACTTAGCTGCAATTGGGAATCATTTACCCATATTTTAATTCTGCCCAAAATTTATACTCTGATTCTTTCTGTTTTGTTTTTAGCAGTATGTTTTCTTTGTTTTGAATTAAAATTTCAGAATCTTTGAAATGTAGGTACCGTGGAGTTTAACAAATAAAAACACACTAAACAAGATTTTTTTTTTTCATGTTTTTGGACACGTTGCACCATTTCAAACTTACTGATTAAACCCATCTTCTCATAACACTTATTTGGGCGAGTATTAAATTGCAGGACAGTTCAGATAGCAGTAGCAGTGAAGATGATGCTACAGAAAAATCAGTTATAGGATTTGCCAGTGCAGTGGTCTGGTTGATAGGGATGGCCGCAGTCACTACTGTGTTGTCTAGTTATGTTGTTACTACAATAGAGGTATAATTTGGAAGATGAAGAACATTTATAAACATGGAAGTCATTTTCTTTTCATCACCCAAAATTCAATTGGATTGACTACTGTAACAATCTCTATTAACAGGAAGCATCAGAATCAATGGGTATCCCTGTCAGGTTCATTAGTATTATCCTACTACCTATTGTTGGAAATGCAGCAGAGCATGCAGGCGCTATCATATTTGCCTTCAAGAACAAAATCGTAAGAACGTATCCAATGTTTCTACTAGTCAAGTTTGTACATATTATGCGAGTTCAGATTACCCAAGTTAACTGGTAGATGTTATGTAGGATATCAGCCTGGGAATTACTCTTGGATCAGCAACTCAAATATCGATGCTTGTGGTGCGTAATTAACAGTAGTGTTCTTCGACTTCGAAGGACTTTTTGGTATGATTATCTTTAGATTTTTTAACATGAGTTTATTTATTCTTCATGATTAGGTACCTGTCATTCTAGTTGTGTCCTGGGTGAATGCTATCCCTATGGATCTTGACTTCAACCTTCTTGAGACTGGATCATTGGCTATGGCAGTCATCACCACCGCATTTACACTTCAGGTAATAAAAATAATTGATAACAGATGCACCAAATTTTTTTTTTGTCAAAGACTAACAAATGTCGGTTGAATTTGATGTCTCTAATTTTACAGGATGACAAATGGCATTACTTGAAGGGTTTCAATCTAGTATTTTCCTATATCGTCATAGCGGTGTGCTTTTTCGTCATGAAGGCTCTCCCAAGTAAGCACGCTGCACATTAATACATAATCATGCCTGACCTCTTAATCTAATGCATTCATGTAAAGAAATTTCTGCATATTACAGAAGTTAAGTAAAACGAGGCTTTGATCTAACCGAGATAGAAATAAGCATATATACTAATCTATAGAAAATTAATCACATTTTGTGGAAGATATTGGCTGGTTTTTATCTATGTAAATAGAGTAACATCCTTAAATAACTTATAACTCCTTTGTTTATCTACTTGGTGGATACTTCTGCACACAGCGCCAAAAAAGGAAGATGACTAAACTGCATACAGGGAAGAAATGTGTTGTTTTGAACCGAATCAAGAGACCGATGAGACGATGCATGCATGTGAGTTGAAGACTGTAGCTAGATCGGTGAGCTCCTGATCAAGCCATTCATCATCATGACGGGTTCAGCTAATTAATCAGCAACAACAGCAGTGAATATATGGTAGGTTCATCTGAAGCGACGGGAACAAGATTACTGATAGATGTTTTGATTGCTTTGGTGTTTTCAGGTGATTAGTGTAGATTTGGGAAATGATCTTGAGGTATTCGTAGGATGGTGTTTTTAGTGTAAACCATTTATTGGGTCAATGCGTTATCTTCTTTATTAACGAAAGGAGGCAGAGCTTCTGCCTTTATTTTAACAAACAAGATCACAGTAGCCTTGGTTCTTTTGCCTATCCTAGTGTGGTCGAGCGACAGTCTGACTTGAGGAAAACAACTTTTTCTTCAGCACTTATTTTAGTTTCATTTTATCCATGTTATGCACTTTTTTTTTCTTAGAGAAGGGTATCCTCTACATACAACCGGATATATATAGTATTTTTAAATTAGAAACTTAGCCTATCAAATATGGAACTTAGCCCTCAAATAATCCAATCTGAAATTCGCTCCTATAGAGACCTGAACTCAGAACCTTGGGGTACTACTCAGATCACTGTAACCAAAAGTGTTATACACTTTGGATTTCTTAATTAGTGGTTTGCACACACACATAGATATTATACAAGGGAAATTTTGTGGTGCATATAATGAATACATACACCATATGTTTGTTTCAACATAATGGTCTTACTTGTGGGGAGTTACTATATGAGTACAGGACTCTTATAAAGGAAATAGCTAATAAGTGATTTAATTCTGTCGGAGATATGGGCCCGGGGGTATGTGGAGTAAAGGAGAGCTACTTTCCTTTCCAGCCACGTGGCTCTGCGAGCTGGTCCCACTCACATACCTCGTGAATCGCTAAGGCGATGGGGAGAGCCTCGCTCTATCCCTGCACCTGGCCTTCATCTGAGCATATGTATAACTTATGGTTAAGTGAACATGTATATGCTTATGTGGCATTCTAATTACCGTAGAGGAGTAGACGTTAGTAAGATCAGCCATGCATGGTTTGTTGTTTAAGACTTCGTTTACACAAACTACGAATGTTCCTACATGGAAATTGGCATCTTATAAGTTTAGGTTATAAAAAAAATACCCTTTTTTTAAAATTGACAATATTGCACCCACTTCACAAGTTCGTATACCGCTAATATAATATACTCTCTTTTTTAAAAAAAAAAAAACCTGTATCAAAGTTTGCACGAATCTTAAAGTACCATCTGGGCAAAACCTGTACTCCTGTTTCATATCATAAGTTGTTTAGTTTTTTCCTAGTCAAATTTCTTTAAGTTTGCCCAAGTTTCTAGAATAATATAGTAGCACTTTTAATATAAAACAAACATATTATCGAAAAATATTTAATTTCAATTTTAATGAAACTAACTTAGTGTTGTGCATTTTGCTATGTTTTTTTTTCAACAGAGTAACAGACCGGCCACGGCCCCCTCCCCTCACCCCCACCCCACATCTGGCCTCCTCCCTTCACGCCTCGCCAGTGCGCCCCTAGCACGTCCAACTTCTCGCGTCGTTGCCATGGTAGGCCTCTCTCCGTGCCACCACAACCAACTCCACCTCGCGCCGCCATGTTCACCAATTTCTCCTCACAGGTGCACCACCTGCTCTGCCCTGCACCGGCCGCTGTTGTCGCTCACGTGCCACCCATTTCTTCCGTGTTAAATAGACAGTGGCCAAAGCCGAGCTCCAGTCCTGAGACGTAGTCCTATCTTGCCACATAGTTTCCGGTGACCCGCTTTAGGTGGCAACAAGGTCAGGGAGGGAGGGGAGAGGTGGCGGCCGGTTAGGGTTTTGGTCGTCGCTCATGATTCTAAACTGGTACATGATTTTTTTTCCCGTGTTATGGGTGGAGGGCTCTATCCAAACTTTTGTAAAAGAGTAAATTACGCTAGCGGTAAGGGAAGAAAATTACTCCCTCATCCAAAAGAACTCTGTTCTTGAACGACACTTCTATAGCACAATTATCAGAAAAAAAAAAAAGAACTGTACACAAACTTCTAATAAACGCTTATTTCAGTTCATAAACTTGCAACAAAATGTTTGCGATCCGAAGTCAACATAGTACACCATACCTAATCTTGCTTATGTGGATGCTGACTAAGATGCCACACATACGCGCTACATGACTAGGGTACTAGGCATGTTATATTTGAAAACAACCTATGTACTTGGTTTCTATTTTTTTTTTTCTTCTTTTACCTCTCTCTATCCCTTCACCTGGCCTTCATCTGAGCATATGTATAACTTATGGTTAAGTGAACATGTATATGCTTATGTGGCATTCTAATTACCGTAGAGGAGTAGACGTTAGTAAGATCAGCCATGCATGGTTTGTTGTTTAAGACTTCGTTTACACAAACTACGAATGTTCCTACATGGAAATTGGCATCTTATAAGTTTAGGTTATAAAAAAAATACCCTTTTTTTAAAATTGACAATATTGCACCCACTTCACAAGTTCGTATACCGCTAATATAATATACTCTCTTTTTTTTTAAAAAAAAAACTGTATCAAAGTTTGCACGAATCTTAAAGTACCATCTGGGCAAAACCTGTACTCCTGTTTCGTATCATAAGTTGTTTAGTTTTTTCCTAGTCAAATTTCTTTAAGTTTGCCCAAGTTTCTAGAATAATATAGTAGCACTTTTAATATAAAACAAACATATTATCGAAAAATATTTAATTTCAATTTTAATGAAACTAACTTAGTGTTGTGCATTTTGCTTTTTTTTTTTTTGTCAAACCTAAATAATTTTAACTAGAAAAAAAAAGTCAAACGACTTGTAATATGAAACAGAGGGAGTACCTTATATAGCAGTATATAGCGGTCTATAGGCCATCCAGACTATCTTGACATATGTCCATAGCCCAGCTCTCTCCTCGCTTATCTCTGATCCTTCTCCTACCTGCTGCCCCCAGGTAATGTGTCTGCACATTCTTTGTGTGTGTACATGAAGTTTGAGAGGCGTTTTGCTCAAGACCGCGCAACGATTCCATATGACATCGCATCGCTGTCCATGCCTATCATGTTCATCCAGCGCCCCTGTTGATCTTCAGATAAGAGAAAAAGCACAAAATTAAAGAAGGCTTGCTTATTGATCATGTCAAGGATAGGTATCGACGGCGATGCGCTGGTTATGGCCATGGTTGTGCGGTTCTTGCGCAATAACGTTTTGATCTCGATCTCCTCTCCTCTCTCCAAAGTTTTTCTTTCTTTACTCCTCTGATGGAACAATGCATGCATTTACTGAGTTTTTGTCTCCTGTTCTTCCTCGTCTGCATGTTCTTGAATGGTTTGGTCGCTCTTATTCTTCTGTGATTTCCTTGTCCATCATTATCTCAGGGCATGCATGAAAGCTCTATAAATTAAGATGGAACCTTTTCTTTTAGTTTTGTTGATGATGACTAATTTGGTTTGTTGCTAGCTACTAGCTGTTGTTTCCTGTCTGAAAACTATGAAGCTATCTTGTAAGGTAGGTAAGACGAATGCGGAGGTTCTTACTACTTCGGCCCTTGCCTAGAGCTTCAGAAATATAAACTAAGATTACCATGAAGAACAGGTGTGTGCAACTTTATTTATGGTATTGATGAAAACTCAATCTAGTAAACATCATGTATGATCCAGTAGATCGATCGATTAGATTCATCGTACCTGAATCTATTTTTGCTTACCGTACTGTAGCTAGTCTTTCACCTTCAGTCTTTGCAAGTTATATTTTTTTATACTATGTTTCGTTCTTGCATACTTGCAAATGCTCTTGTAATTGAGTTTTCAGAGTTCTCCACTTGCAATAACAAATATTTTGGTTGTCTTTCCATGAAGCAGATCAGATGGCTAGATAGATGGTAGATGATCTGAAAAATATAAAAGAAGATTACAGGCACTGTTTGACAATACTTAACTGAATCTATATGCAACTTATCTTTCAGTACATTGCACTGGAATTTGCCATTTGCTAGCACTTGCTGCCTATCTGTAGTGCTTATGGGATTCATGTCAGAACTAACTACTACCTGTATTTTGTAGGTTTAAGAGTGTAATATTATTGGTCCCCTTCTTGCATTCTCTCAATTTATTCAGGTAATAAACTCTTGCAAGTCTGCTATTTTAAGCATTGCAAGCAGTACTAGTACTATACATGCTCCGCTAATGGTCAGGCAACAGAAGACCAAACATTGTACTAGGCCAGCCATCTCGTTACATACTTACATCAATGTTTGCACTGTGATGTGACTCTTGATGCATTATTTGCTCGATCATATATATGTAAAATATAGCCAGTTCTCATGCATAATTCATGTGAGAAGATCGAGCAAGAGTGGTCCAGCCGTCCAAGAAGACATTATAAAACCACAAAAGTTCCAACATATTGATCATTGATTGCTGCTGTCCTACAGCATCCAGAGTGCTATAAATTCACATCATCAATTCGTCATCTCCAATATAATGCAGCTGCAAGTTTCATACATGGATGTGGCTTGTTTCCGACATCGCAGAGGTTAACTTCTTGTTGCTATCCTCCATTATCTATTAAAAAAAAAATCTTGTTACTATCCTGATGGTCAGAGTTGCCTGATGATCGATTGATGTCTTTTTGGGGGTCTCTCCATGGAATTGCACAGACAAATACCCAGTGTTCTAGATTCCAGAAATGTTATCAGTGACAATGTGTGTTCAGGCTAGGTGCCAAAGGAGGTACAGGCACCCCATCTGTTGACTCCTGTGCTAGCAGCGTGCAAGCAAGCAGACAATCATGCATATGGTTTTAGTAATTAGATATGAGTGATGTAGGACATGGTGTTTACTCCCCTGAATGCAGGCCCGGACTGGATCAGGGGCTAATTAACATTGCTTAGTGCAATCTTTGCTCTGTTTTGTAATTACATTGATGTGCCAGATAAGCTACAGTACATCAGGAATGAGAGGAGTGCATCAAAATACTGAAGACCATGATGGATATTTCGAAATTGCAAATGAGGGGTGGCCGGTCTGTAAAAACAGTTTTCTCCTAAAAGATCGACATTGCTCAAGCGACCTTAATCTAGAAAATAATTTCAAAGGTACTTCAGAATGGTCAAAGCTCAGTTCTGCGATAGACATTGTCATAGACATTTGGATGGATGTGTCATGGAAGTGCTTATACTATTAATATGAACATGTATTTTGGTTTTTTTTTTTTAAAAAAAAAAACTGGCACATGATTGTCAATTTTGCCTAGCGATAGCAAAATAGGTGTATGAAGTTTAAACATAGTAAACCATGACTTTATCAACCCACTCAAATCATGCTCCTTATGAAAAGTTCTAGATGAGAAAAATTTTAGGTTTGGGAGTGTCTAGATTGAAATTTTTAGTCGTTTTTCTACCCACTTGGATGTCAATCCAATGGTTCTCATCAATCCCACTATCATTCTTTCTTAGGTATATATAAATATATTGTTTGTAGGAAACTAGGAATCATGGCATGGATCAATGAGGAGGCACTTTCTAAGCCAAGTGATCAAGTCAAGGTGCAAACTTATCACGAAGGGTATGTATTCTAGCTCTTCTTCCTCCGAACATACAAGCATAACTTAAAATGGAATCTTATTGAGGAGTACTTTTATATTTACTGAACTTGGGTTGTAGTCTTTCAGAACTCATTCGAAGTGTTTTTGCAGCCTGCAATCCTAATCGGCCAATAACACATACGCCTTCTGGCCAAACTCCTCTACCCTTACTCTCATAAATAGGTAACCATAATCCCTTAACGTTCACATTAAAACCCCAAATTTATGATATTGATCTAGTGTCCTTTCCATGTTCTCTTGCATCTTTCTTTCATTGTCTTGTAGGAGTTAACCTTCATATGAGGTCAATGTACCAAGGAAAGGTTGATAACAATCAAAATCGAAAGGATGGAGTAACCATTGCGTGAGTGCTAGTCCTCAGAATTAATAGGCCAGACCATCAAACATTGTTCCTCATTGATTGGTAGTAATTAATTGTCTAGCCATTGTGGAATGATGGGAAGGTATCTAGCTTTTTCTCTATGGATAACCATAGCAAATTCTTTTCTAAAATGATCTTGACAAACAGAAATTAGAGAATTAATGCTTCTGAAGATCTTGTTGTTTCCTGTTATCTAGATTATCCAGGACATTGCAATTATGATCTCCATGTAGATAGGGACTTACAACTTGATTTTCATATATTCAATAGTTCAATTGCCTCCTGCAGTAAGACATATCTCATTCTTGTAGATCGATAAAAAAAATCCCAGCATTGTAGCGCAAAAGGACATGTGAAGAAGAGATGTTGGAGAGTTTCTTCATGCCTCAGATTACACACAACACAAGTTGTAATCTGGTCTCAAAAATTGAGTATCAGCGAAAAAAAAAAGACTTTGTGCTTTGGTTGTGAGCAACATTTCCATAAACCAGTTAAAAGAAACTGCAATGTTTACAGTCCCCCATGAAACATTTGTATCCTTTTATTGATGATGAGTATTGATCCGAGTTACAAATAGTACAAACATCCTTCTGGTCATAGAGACTCAGATCTTGTAGGATGGCATATTGGTCCTCAAACTGGTTGTAGGCTTCCACTGACAGACAGGTTAAAGATGTTGCCTAGTTCATCCTGTTCAGAAACTAGTTCCAGTATGATATTAGACTTTGTTATCAATGAAAAGAGATGTGCCTGATGCCCATTCCATTGATCTTTCCATAACATAAGAGGGTTCGGTTTGTTAGACAGACCACTTGCAAATCTGCAATAGCCTTGAAAGATTCCATTAACTTCATATTGTGTCCCCCCACAAGAAAGATTCATCTCTTAGTCTAAAAGGTGGTTTACTTCTATTAATATATATAGTTGGCTGTGTACATCCATTTGGATGTAGAGGCTGGTTTAATCCATTATCTAAATAAAATTAATATATATAGTTGCCAAAGCATGCAAATGCACCCGAGGAATATCAAAACGTCTTGTGCAGGTTTTTGATGAGCAGAGTATTATGCAGGTCTAACAGTAGAATCTACTCAAATTGAAATTATTTATCTTGTTGAAAACTGGTTGCTTTATTTAACTCAACTCCACTTAGGGTGGATCATTTGTAGTAATTAACCAGTTGAAACCCTGCGCTTTGCTATGGAATACATGGATGATTTTATGCTATATATAATATAAATTATGGATATATATGTTAAATAATGTGAAAATGATGTGAGGATGATAATTGACATGATTTGGTATGCTTGGAGTAATAAATTGTATATATGTCATGGTTCTATGAGCTTTAAAATACCATAGATAATAATTGCTAGTGAGTGATCATGTGCCATATTTAGATGTTAAGCTTATAGTACTAAGTAGTGGGTATAGAAGGTATAGATGTATCATTGGGTTTTATCTCTCAGTGACACAGCGGTCAGTTACCCAATCTCTAAAAAACAAACCCTTTTCACCATAGGCGAGCAACGATAGCGAGCTATGTACTACACATTCGAAAATCGAAATAACCTCGTAGTCTGGAAGTATCCAAAGGTGTTACAAATTTATCGTAGAAAATGTGTTGTCTCTTTATTAGCATCTAAACAAAATGAAATTCTCTCTCTCTTTTTTAAAGTCAATTGTCCACGTACGCCTGACAACTTTACAGGTGAACAGAAATACAGAATTGACGTAACTTGCCAAACAGGCCCTCAAGATACCTTGAACCGGTATGAAGTCTTTGTCGTCCAAAACGAGATCAGGAGAGAAAAATGAGCAAAAGACATCATTTTTCTTGACTCTCATACATACCATATATTTCGTTTTCTTAACAAATGGGTAGTCAAACATATACAAAGTAGTAGCCTGTACTTTAAATATTCTAACTAATTGGCTGGTCTGAATCGACAAGCTATATTGGGGGGTGACAAAAAGCACACAATTTCAAAAGGAGAACATCATTTGCTCCTCCTTTTCTGAACATCAAGACAGCTGGGATGCCACCGTGCCACGATATATTGTATTCAGATCGACATTGTGGACACTGCATTCAGATCGATCACGATTGCAAATATCAACAAATATAATTCACTGTATTTTACCCTACTTCTGTTGCAACATTCAGATCACGTCGAGACAAACGAGCATGGGCATGGCAGTGTATATGATCCGTCAAAGCTTATCATCTTTGCATATTTACATTATCTTAAAATTGCTAATCCGCAATATGCATGGAGGATTTTCAAAGAAATTTCGTTTACTCCTTTTGATTTCAAATGTAAGTTGTTTAAACTTGTACACATAAATTAAGAAACCAGCTCAAATGACTAAGTTACCTTTCATTTTTACTACATTGAAAAAGATGATCTGTTTATTTGTGAGAGTAATGGCTTGCATTTAGCAAGGGCAAATGGACATGCATCTGTGCAAAAGTACTGTAAGATTAAAAACGGTGACTTACATTTAGTAAAGCGCCGAGAAAACTAAAACGATTTATCCACATCACTCCCTCCATTAAATAGTATGAATCATTTTAGTTACGTTTGTCTAAGCTAAACTACTTTAAATTTGACTAAGTTTACACAAAATATAGAAACACTTAAAAAAAGATAAAGAGATAAATATACTAAAAATATATTTTCAGTCATGGATTTTGTGAAACTAATTAAATTTGACCAGAGTTTGACTTACGATATACTAAAATAACTTATATATAATGTATGAAACACACGAAAATCCTAGCAGTCCATGCGAAAATTCTTGCCGTCCGAACAAGCCTTCATTAGTTGCGACTACTTGGAATAGCCATATAGCAGGGTCATGTACTTCAGTTGGACGAACTGGACCTGCAAGTTGGTAGTGCAAGTGCAGTAGCACACGGCTTGACGAAGCTAGCCACAGATAATCCCATTTTTTTTGCTAGCGTGTTGCAACCTTGTGAATTGCTGTCCTGGTTACGTCGTCATGGGCCTTGCAAGAAGCGTTCAAAGCAAGTTGTGTTGACCTGGCTCTGCCTGCCTAGCTAGCTCGTTCATTCCCTCTGTGACTGGAAATTATTCCAGGGATATTGCTGAATATGATAAGTTAGTGTTAGTTATCGGCGGTCCAACCACGTTGGTCGCCATCAGAGGCATATGTGTAAAGCCTCATGCGGAGAAATCTCAAAGTTTTTGTGGCCTTTTGGTGCCGGGTAAAAGGAGAACACATGGAGATCTCAACGGAAAAGAAAATCGTCATAGCGTGTTATAAGTTAACTGAGAAAAAATGGGTGTTCAACTCTTAAGAGCCAGAAAATTTGGGATTGTTCAACTTTCAAGAGCCAGAGAACTGAAGCAAGCCCGTCTGATTTTGATGTACGGTATGGCCATAGGGGGGAAGAATAATCTCAAATAGAGAATACAGGAGCATTATTCCGTTTTATATTATGAAAGTATTCTAGGAGAAATTTTACTGTCGTAAATAAGATAGTACTAGTAGATACCAAAAATATTTACTGTTAATTTATATATAGTACCTCCTGATACATTAATTATAAGGATATTGAGAGGTATACCAAAATTTACATACAAGCATGATATCTTCCAGTATTTTCTAAAGAACCATAAAAAGTCTCATATTACAAAGAGAAATTCAAGTTATTGTTAACCAGTATGGATCAGAAATAAATTAATTTATACACATGCTGGTGTCACATCGTTTTTAAATAGTACTTATAAAATAACCAAACTATATTTTTATGACAGAAAGTTTGTTATTTTTAATTGAACACATGAATACCACGTTCAAAATCTTTATATCGTCCCTTCAAATCCCATTTGTAGTCCGTTGACATGTCGATATAGGATTGACTCTGACTTGCACGCAACCAAAGTGCCATCTCACCACTTCACCAGTTCACCACTAGATCAAGCTTTACCTATTGCAGCGCGCTAATGCAGACATAGTTTGACCAATCAGCTCATTACTCACAAATAACAAAGAGCTTTCTGGTAAATTGAGATAGAGAGATAAATTAAAACTTAATTTTGAAATTTGAAATTTAATTTTAGACTTGATTTTGTATTTTTTTTGTTGTACTATATTTTACAACATTTATTTAAATTGCTAAGGACATGTATATAAAGGTTTTATACACAAATTAGTTTTAGTTGAACCATATGGATAAGTATAAGCATAATTGGAACGATGGGACGTAAAAGCTCTACATTACACGTAAAAATAACGCCTTAATTTCAACAGAATCTAGATAACAAATTGGTCGATAAGACACATAATTAACACGATGATTAATTGTTCTGTGAGCTGTTGGCTTAATTCTTTTCTTTACATGATCATGTAACCAAATCTGAGAATGGAGAGACGTGTTTAAATATTCCATGCTAGCTTTCGTGATTAAACATCTCCAATCATGCCGGGAAGAAGAGTGAAAAAGAAAGGAGATCAGTGCTAAGAGGCCAAATCATGTGTCTTATTTAATCCACATCCTTTAACCAGATTGAAGGCAAATTGGTTTCAATTTTCAACAACACGATTGAGATGTTCTCCCCCTACATACTTTTAATTGGACAAGAGGAAATATATATATGACCATACAGCACAGCAAGTCCAAGTAAAAAAGGCATGCTTTTGAGTTTTTTCTACTCCCAACAAAGATTCTTTCACGGACAGCTAGCTAGCAGATCATTTCAAAAGAAGAAAAAAAATGAAAACAAAAAAAGTATGACAAATCCGACAGGAATATGTTCATCTAGCCTATAAAAAAAAAGTAAGATTGGTGTTATCTCAGCCATAAAAAAACATTTTGACTCGATCCATTCTGCTGTACTTACTTCCAATGAAAGAAAAGTAATTACCGAGTCAGAGTGGTCAGTCTCGTATTTGTCGAAACATGTATGGATGACGCCGGCCATCGGCATTTCGGCGCAATTGCACCGACCAAATAAGCATCCTCTGTGCCAGTTAAACTCACTATCAAAATTAAAATAAGAATTAAGCTGTAGGGAATGTGATGCATGCAACATTCACTAAATGGGCTATCGAATTGGCTATTCCCTTTTTTTTATGAGCACGTTTACAAAATTGTTAAATAGTGTACTTCGTGAATAATTTTCTATGTATAATTTTCTATGTATAAATTTATTAAAAAAATATTTTTTAATTTATAATAGTTAATACTTAATCAATTCTACATTAATGACTCATCTCATTTTACGTGTAAGAAAAAAATAGGCCTAACACGTCATTGGAATGGAGTAGTACATAGTATATCAATTTCTTATTTGTAACTCTACAACTCTGGTATTTATGTGGATTGGGTTTATAGAGGTCGAATGCATAAGTTTTATAGAAATTTCAGATCAATTAGCTAAAAATCATATAAAACCTCACAATTTTAAGGGCTCCTTTGAAACATAAGATTGAAAAAAAAAATGAAGGAACAAGGAAAACACATGATGTTGAATAGATCATAAGTGCAAAATAGAAAAATGTAAAACACAGGAAAAAAATAGGAATGATCGGTTTAAATCGGATGAAATAAATAGACTTAAAAATAAGAAATTTTGAAGAGGTTGGAGCTTTTGGTAACTTTTCTCTGAAATCTTCGTAGAATTGTTCCTTCATAGGAATTTTGAAAAAGAAAAGGTAGGATCATTTGTTTCATATGCATTTATGTGCATGTTTCTTATAGCATTAAAATCCTCAAAATTTCATATGTTTTTCTAACAAATTAAAACAGCCTGAAGGAGGTGCAACATCGAGTTGGAAGCAAGGACCCATCTTTTTGTTGGATAAACCACATATATTTTCCCAAAAAAGATAGACCACCATGTATTTTTATTCTAAATAAAAAGAGCTTCAAAACATTTTGTTGCATTCCACTACAAGAATACTACGTCATTAGTATTTGAGGTCTCAAGATATCTATGACCGTGACGTCACGCCGAATGACACGACAAGAGGAGACTTCCGCTGGTGTCCTTTTCCCACGAAACCGACTTGACCATTCATAAGCAGTATATTTATGACGTTATATTTTAATAAACAGTCATAATAAATTACCTACACTTATATTATAATTACACTATAAATTTTAAAACTTATATTGTAAACTCGTCCTTCATTTCAAAAAACTTAACATTGCCTATGAATCACATACGCTATATTTAGATTCGTAGTTAGAAATTCTTTTTTTTAATGGAGAGAGTAAGTTTCAATATTTACATTATAAATTTTCTAATACACAGAGTATAAGAGAATTAGGATTAAAAATAATTTATTATTAACTTGTAATAGGAAATAGAGAGACAGGAGCATACATACATATAGGAGAAAGTAAGTGAAAACTATGTTGCCCATATTTCTAAGTAAACCCATTGAATAACATCAAAACAAAACCATTTTTTTGCTACACGAACTAACATTTAATAAAATCGCTTTAACGTTCCAACCAATTAAATTAGGGGCGATTGGTTGGGTAAGTAGTTATTCTAAACAAAATTTGGATGCTAGGACCACACTTATATTTTGGGATTTTTGGAGAGAAAGAGCGTATCTTACACCATCAATTGCTAATATATGCATCAAGATCATGACACATTTTCCTTTTTTTTTCATGAAATGGATGATTGGATTAACTTGCACGCTTCCCAAGCTTAATTTAAAAATAGTTTTGTATGAAAAATCTAAAAAATAAACATTTTTCAATTTTATAATAGTTAATTCATTTATCTGTATCCTTAAATAATTATTAAAAAATATTCATCAATTGAGTTATTCAACTATCCACGTGTGAAAGAAAAAGTTGTGGTGGTTTGTCGTGGTAGTAGAGTCGTTTGCTACGAATTCTATTAGCCCCTTTTAGTTCCCAAACAAAAATTTTTCACCATGTTACATTGAATATTTGGACACATGTATAGAGTATTAAATATAGCAAAGAAAACTAATTATACAAATTGTATGTAAATTGTGAGACGAATCTTTTAAATCTAATTATGCTATGATTTGACAATATGATGCTACAATAAACATTTGCTAATGATGGATTAATTAGGTTTAATAAATTCGTCTGGCAGTTTATAAGCGGAATATGTAATTTGCTTCGTTATCAGACTACGTTTAATAATTTAAATGTGTATCCGTATATCTGATATGACACGCCAGTCTTTTCATCTCGCGAACTAACCATGGTCTCAGTTAGGCAGCATGGTAGGTTGCACATTAACTGCAAAGAATAAAAGAAACTATTGTGAATAGAATTGATTGAGCGAGAGAGATTGAGTGAGAGAGAGAATTGCACACAAGAATGTAGAGAATGAATGAGCGAATCTTTATTGATAACAATGGTTACAATATATAGGGGGGAGAGAGGCGGCAACAGAAGACGCGATGGTTTGGGAACCATCGCGTCCTTTGTTAGAATCGCCGTGAGGCGAGAAGAGGTGTGGGGTATGACCAACCGTCGTGTCCCAGAATTTATTGCTGCTCTATCCATATAGATGGATGAGATCACCCAAATATTTCATAACACTCCCCCTTGATCGAATCCAGCTTTGATCATTGCTCATTTAGTGTTCCAGATATCTGTAAAGATAATCTTAGAAATAATTATAGTTAAATACATCACGTAAAACTCCTCGAAAACCCAGTGGGAAAAATAAGGAGAGAACCGTGGCTGCCTCCCCTCTGCCGAGTTGTCACCGTCTCTTCCACCACTGCCAGTGGCCCTCCTCGTCGGCGAGTCAATGTTGCCTCTCTGCCACCCCGCTCCTACCGTCCGCGAAGCAGCCGGGGGCCCTCCGCAGCTGTTGCCGTGCTGCCGCCACCGCTCCTCCTACCATTCACACTTTGGAGAGAGAGAGAGACGAGAGAGAGGGGGATAAGGAATGAGCAAATGAGTGGTTGAGGATAAGGTTGATGTATTCAGTGTCATTTTAGTCATTTGGGCTTGTAAATATATGTTTTTCTTTTCTTCTAAATGAAAAACTCAGGATGTAGTGAAAGTAGGGTCAGACGACAACTTCGATTTTGAAAAACATGGTCAAATGAGCAAACTTTTTTTAAAAAGGGATCAAATTGTAGTTAAGCTTTAGAAAAGGGTTAAATGAGCAAATGTCCCTTATAAAATGTCCTTTATCTCTATATGCGTCTAATGGTACACATGTTCATCATATATTAGATATTTGATATGATATGATGCACAAATACCTTGTTAGCAATTGTAGCTCGATGTTTGGTGGATAAGAATTTGTAAGTGGGTCAGACACATTCAAGATTAATGGGACATATGATTAATTGATACCTTTAAGTTAAAAAATATGAATTCATGAAAGTAGTATATTCACAATAAAAATTAAAAATATGAATACATGAAAGTAGTTTCTATGACAATCTGATAATGTTATCATGACTCTAATGTTATTGTAACTTATCACAGTTTCATAATGAATGAAATATTTATTTCGAATAATCATAGATATAATTTTTGTTATCCATGTTTATGAAGTTATATATGATGATATAATCGATATTATTATTTTTGTTATAATTTTTATGATGAAATAAATAAATGGAATTAGTTTTTCTTGTAGTTTTTGTTATAAATCTAATGGTAAATTTATAGTAACATATCATAATTCCGTAACAGTTGGTAATTTTTAAATACCAATTTTAGTTGTTTTACGTCTCTTAAATTTAATTGTAGTTGTCTAATGTTTTTTTTGGGCTTTTTTTCCCGATGAATAGTGTTCAGCCTTTTTTTTGGCAAATTAGTAGTACGTATTTTTTTCCTACTTCTATGTAAAACGTACGGGAGTGTGTTTTTTTTAGGTAATGTACGGGAGTTAGGAGGAAGGGATTTGCCTTCTTTAATAGATCTAATCTAATGGTTTAAAATAATAGGTCACCGATTTAAGTGAAAATTGACGGTCGGATATTTTCTTTGTATTCAAAATTTGTAGAATTTGGATATAAATTTGTTTTATATTACTCAAAGTTATGTTCATTTTACTTTTATTATATCTATTATTTTTTATGAAGTTTTGTACGATGATAAAATATATATCATTAATTTTTATAATTGTATAATTTCTTAAGTGGCACGCAAAAGTCAGAAGATGTAGCCCTAATTAATGTTACATATTTCTTCTCAAAGTTGAATTAAAGTGGATATGAGTTTTTAAATGTAAAATAATCAAAAGACATAAGCGAATCAAGTATTAGTTTTATGATTTAGAAGTTACTTTTGCTTAATTGTTTAACATAGAATTTTTTGCTTTTCTAAAAGCATGAAAGTAGGAAAAGAAATAGGTAAAAAAGAGGGGGAAAGAATTGAGAGGGGGAGTAAGACGTACGAAACGTACGTACATACATGCCAACAGGCCCAGGTGAAGACAATTTTTTTTTGTAGATTTACAGGCCCAGGTGAAGACAATTTTTTTTATAGATAAATCTAATGGTTACAGATAATGGGTCCACCAAATTTAATGAAAATTAACGGTTAGATGTTTTTGTTTTTAAAAGAAATTCTTTAATTTATTAGAGTGCCACGTGGCGGCTTAGGAGCGTTTATAGGATGCCACATGGCGGCTTGGGAGCGTTTGTAGGAAGTTTAATGGACTTTTAGTATATAATAGATAGATTATTGATTTGGTGAAACTAATTTAATATTATATTTGCTTATAAACTTAGTCAAATTTAAAACAGTTTGACTTTGACCAAAGTGAAAACGTCCTGTAACTAAAACAGAGAAAGTACCACTCATTTTAACGGAGCCTAAAGCTTTGAACATGGCAGATGAACCATAAACTCTGAATTTCACATTCAACAACCACAAATTTAAGGTCCGTTCCTTTAAGCAACTCGGTAAGATTTTTCACGGCATGAAAAAGGAGAAAGATAAAGCGAGTGATTAATTAACTATTAACTAATGCAAACTTGAAAAATTATTTATTTTTAAAGAAACTTTTATATATTAAGTTTTTGAACGAAACACATAATTAAAAAGTCTGGGAAGTGTGCTCATGGAGAAATGAGGAAGTTGCTGGATCAAACTTAGGCTGTGTTTAGGCTGTGTTTAGTTCAGCGTAGAGTTTGGATTTTGGTTGAAATTGGAGATGATGTGACTGAAAAATTGTGTGGGTATGACAGGTTGATGTGATAGAAAAGGACTGAAGTTTAGATCCAATCATGACAGCCGAATCTTAAATTGTCATTCCACATCCAACAGCAGTTAAGAAATACTAGAACCTGGAATTAAAGAGAATTCCAAATCTTGCTGAAAATTTTATAGTATTTTCGGTAGAAAAACGTGCATTTCGTGCAGGGCGTGTATCAGTGTATGCAAGCTACGCACCAACGCAGTTACGCAGAGCAGCCTAGCAGGTGCTGCGACCGCGAGCTTGAGAGCATTTTCATTTAAGAATCTCCCCCTCATCAATAAATAAATTCAAACAAAAAAAAGGAAGAAGGAAATTTCTGAAAAGGTTCGGCATTAGAATCGCCGTCAGGCTAGAAGAGGTGTGGGGCACGACCAACCGTCGTGTCCCAGAATTTATTGTTGCTCTATCCATATAGATGGATGAGATCACCCAAATATTTCATAACAGAAACAACATAGCGTGGTCTCACTACTAGGCTACTGGCTCACCCGAATTTCTCAGTGCGCATTTTGGTCCATCACCTCTCCTCAATTTGTTCACAGACGGGTTTAGCTTTTTATTTTAGAAGTGTAATTTTTATCCGGCCTTTACATCCAACCGGATATATACGGTCTTTTTAAATTGGAAACTTAGCACATCAAACTGGGAACTTAGCTCTTAAATTACCCAATCTGAAATTCGCTTATATGGATATTTGAACTTAATATCTTGGGATGCTATTTAGGTCACTGCAACTATTAGGCTACATGCCCTTTAACAGACGGGTTTAGCTTATGCCAATACGATGCACCGCTTTATCGTAAATTATTAGTCTCCTATAATTTCTTCAGTGTTATAGGTGGTATATATAATTTTGACATTAGATGGTTTATGCAAAAGTACAAACATAGAGTCGTAAGTTATATAAGATCCCCAAGTAGTAAATTATTTCTTACTAATCCTTTTTAAAACTTGTTATAATTTAAAATCGTATCTGATACAAAAATTATGGTCAAAGTGATATCTAAAAACCATGAACGAATACTCCTACTCGGTATATCTGACCATCCAACATATTAATACTACCTAGCCTGGTTCGGTTTGGTTATTTGGATGAGCTACTTCATTGTCTTTCATAAACACGCTTTTTATATTGTTTCATGATACATTTTTATATAAAATAAATTTTAATAAAAAAATATGAATTACCTCCTGAATTATTGTGATTGTATGAATTATCCCTGTAAAAAACAAAATTTTACACCCCGGACTTTTCAAATCGGACAAATAACCCTTAGCCCAATCCGAAGCGGTCTTTTATCACACATGACGGTCTAGTCAGCCAAAAATTATTAAAGAAAATTGGGCTCCACCTGTGAACCCCTATCTCTTCTCTCCTACCTCTTACCCTTCCATCTCTCTCTTTCAGAAGGCCAGAACAAAGCATGAAAGAGGTGGTGCACTAGGTGTGGAGATTATGGATACCCCATATCTACATGGCAGTTATAATTAGACTGGATATAGGATACCGAATATAGATAGAATATCTTTATAGTAACTCGGGTTTGTTTCTTAACTTGTACGTCAAGAAAGTTCCCGGAGACTTAGTCGGTTACGATTGTATTTTATCTGTATTTTTATATTCCGTTAGGGATATGGGCTGTACCTTGTAATACGGACCCCTTCCCCTATATAAGGAGGGGTCCGAGTCCTTCTTGGGACACGATTTTCTTGAAGATCATACATTCAATAACACACTCGGCGGATTCATCCCCGGACAGGAGTAGGGTATTACTTCTTGAATAAGAAGGCCTGAACCTGTATAAAATTCCTTGTCTCCAAACCCATCCACTTTTCTAGCTTGATAGCCACCCCCTTTTATTATTGCCGAAATCTTGTTTCGACAGTTGGCGCGCCAGGTAGGGGTGCGTCTCCGGCATCGACGACCTCATCTTCCCTCCCGGGAAGGCGTTTCGGTTCGGCAGCCTCGACTTCATCACCAACGACTTCGGCAAGATCTCTCTCCTCGACTCGGATTCGAACTAGTCAGGAAAGAACCAAGTCTCAGCCCCGTTCGGTATTCCGGACTCGGCCGAGATCTACTCCAAGCTTATCTTGATCGAGTCGGCTTCAAACCACTCGGACGAGATCCCATCTACTCCAACATCATCAGATCAAGACGATGGGGCCTACCCGCCAATCCTGATGAAGCTCCCCGACGACTTGGCTGTCGTCTTCACTACAAGGGCGTCTTCTCCCCGTAGGCCTAGGCGGAATTCGGCTTCAACACCGATCCCGCCTAGCTCCAGGGAAGTCGACGTCATACTCCAGCCACTCGGCACGGTTTCGACGGACCAATTGGAAGGCTACTTCAGCTCCCCCGGCGTCGACTCGCGACCAACAGAGATCATGGAGTACCGCAGGCCGCGGTTCGAGTGGCCGCAGCCGAACACCACGTCGTCGACGCGCCGGGACGCGCCGGGGGCGGTGAGGTTGACGGTGAAGGCCTCGAGGGCGAGTCGCCGGTGGTGTTCGATGGTCGCCGTACCAGTAGTAGTACGGGCACGGGTCGGACTGCGGGCGGCGGCACGCCCTGGCGCCGTCGGCGGCGCGACGAGGCCGCAGCGGGGTCGCCGCAGGTGACGTTGCGGTAGGAAAGGGAGGCCGCCGGGTCGAACACGGGCCGCGCTGCTCGAAGCAATCGAGGCAGGGCGCGCACTGCAGCCAGTTGAGGTCGCTGCCGGTTGCCATGATCATCTGGAACCGCCGCGGGCGGGTACCGACGTAGAGATCCACCAAGTACTCCCCGGACCCGACCGCGACGCCGGACTCCACCGTCGCCACAATCCGCTCCGCCAGCGCGCGCCGCGGCGTCGAATTCGTCGCCGCCCTACCTCCGCCTGCCCGGCCACCCTCCTGAGCATCGTGTGGATCCGGCAGCGTCCTTCCCGGCGGAATCCAAGAACGACTCCTTCCTCGTCCTGCCCGCCGCGGCGGCCTCGGCGGCGGCCGGTGGGTCATATGCAGCTTCAGCGAAGGGGACCGGGTCACCTCCTCCACCCCTGCGCCATCAGCTTCCCCGCATCCGCCATCCGCGACGCCGCGTTGAACGGCGGGAACTCGATCCCGTACAGCGGCGACGACGACGACGCGTTGAGCTTGCCCACCAGCAGCAACAAGAAACGGCGAGGCCACAGCCAAGAACAAAGACCACCAGAGAGCGCACGGCGAGCGCGTCATGGCTAAGCCCACATGAGACAGGCGGCGCCGATGTGGTGGTGGAAGAAGAAGAAGAAGAAGAAGAAGAAGAAGAGGGCGGTGGCCGCGCCGTGGGGAGAGAGAGAGGAAAATAGCGAAAAGGCGCGAGGTGGGGAGAGAGGTTGGAGGAGGAGGAGGAGGAGGTGGGTTTTGAACGCGGCGAGAAGAGAAGAGGGAGAATGTTGGGGGGAGGTGGCCGTGGAAAAACGCGGCTTCGTCCAAGATGGGGGAAGAAGAAGACTTCGGACCACTGAGCTCAGCTGCCGAACCTTTTCAGAAATTTCCTTCTCCTTTTTTTTGTTTGAATTTATTTATTGATGAGGGGAGATCTTAAATGAAAATGCTCTCAAGCTCGCGGTCGCAGCAGCTGCTAGGCTGCTCTGCGTAATGCGTTGGTGCGAGCTGCTACACACACGCCCTGCACGAAATGCACGTTTTTCTACCGAAAATACTATAAAATTTTCAGCAAGATTTGGAATTTCTTTAATTCCAGGTTCTAGTATTCTTAACTGCTGTTGGATGTGAATGACAATTTAAGATTGGCTGCAGATGGATCTACTTCATCACTTTTCTATCACATCAACCTGTCATACGCCACACAACTTTTCAGTCACATCATCTCCATTTCAACCAAAACAAACTCTACGCTGAACTAAACACAGGCCTAAAACGCCTAAGTTTGATCCAGCAACTTCCTCATTTCTCCTGAGCACACTTCCAGACTTTTTAATATGTGTTTCGTTCAAAAACTTAATATATAAAAGTTTCTTTAAAAATAAATAATTTTTCAAGTTTGCATTAGTTAATAGTTAATTAATCACTCGCTTTATCTTTCTCCTTTTTCATGCCGTGAAAAATCTTACCGAGTTGCTTAAAGGAACGGACCTTAAATTTGTGGTTGTTGAATGTGAAATTCAGAGTTTATGGTTCATTGCCATGTTCAAAGCTTTAGGCTCCGTTAAAATGAGTGGCTTACTATTCTCTTTTAGGTTACAGGACGTTTTCACTTTGGTCAAAGTCAAACTGTTTTAAATTTGACTAAGTTTATAAGCAAATATAACTAAATTAGTTTCACCAAATCAATAATCTATCTATTATATACTAAAAGTCCAATCTCATTT
>CM020179.1:18031097-18089560 GCA_009805545.1 Oryza longistaminata | reverse complement strand
GGCCTCTTCCACGGGGCCGCGGGGCTGCTCGGCCTCGGCCGCGGCGCCCTCTCCTTCGCGTCCCAGCTCCGCGCCGTGTACGGCCACGCCTTCTCCTACTGCCTCGTCGACCACGGCAGCAGCGTCGGGAGCAAGATCGTGTTCGGCGACGACGACGCGCTGCTCGGCCACCCGCGGCTCAACTACACGGCGTTCGCGCCGTCCGCCGCGGCGGCGGCGGCGGACACATTCTACTACGTCCAGCTCAAGGGCGTGCTCGTCGGCGGCGAGGCGCTCAACATCTCGCCGTCGACGTGGGACGTCGGCAAGGACGGGTCCGGCGGCACGATCATCGACTCCGGCACGACGCTGAGCTACTTCGCGGAGCCGGCGTACGAGGTGATCCGGCGGGCGTTCGTGGAGCGCATGGACAAGGCGTACCCTCTCGTCGCCGACTTCCCGGTGCTGAGCCCGTGCTACAACGTGTCCGGCGTGGAGAGGGTGGAGGTGCCGGAGTTCTCCCTCCTGTTCGCCGACGGCGCCGTCTGGGACTTCCCGGCGGAGAACTACTTCGTCCGCCTCGACCCCGACGGCATCATGTGCCTCGCCGTCCTCGGCACGCCGCGCTTCGCCATGTCCATCATCGGCAACTTCCAGCAGCAGAACTTCCACGTCCTCTACGACCTGCAGAACAACCGCCTCGGCTTCGCGCCTCGGCGATGCGCCGAGGTGTAAGCCGGCGCCGGCGCCGGCGCCTCGCCGGCCACGAGAGGATCTCCAATTTGAAGGTCCTCATTTTGATCGAATTCGTGTTTAGGTGTGGCCAAATTTGGGGCAAATTTGGGTGTAGAAATTTTGGGGGTGGAAATTAAAGGTCAGGAGGAGGGGGTTGACACGCAAAGTTGTATGTAGCACAAAGGTTTCGAAATCTCCAAGTAACAGAGATTTTTTAGGAATAATTAGGAATACTTTTTACCAAAAAAGATTGCAGTTTGTATACAGATTTTGGTTCAAAACATTTCGCAAGATTTTTCTTCTCCAGCTTGCTCTGATCTCTCTGGTGTTGATAGCTTAGTGGTACAACTAGTAGTATTGTTAGGATCGTGACATATTGGATCCTGTCGTCCTGTTTGTGTGTGATGGTTCCCCTTTCTGGGTGCAAATATTATACAGAAATCAATCATCAGAACAGTTTCTTTTTTCTTTCTTCATTGCGAAACGTGACCGCTCAGGCATAATTGAACCGAAATCTCACCTGGGCATAGCTGAGCAAACGAATTGATACAGAGTTACAGGGTATGACATGATTGTAATCTTTCTTCCTGATGCCGTGGAGCCGTGGACAGAAACAGTGTTCTTCCCTGGTGGCGTCAACGTCTCGTCTACTAGTAGCCGGTAAACAACAACTGAACAAGCTGGAAATCTGCAACGCCGCCTCGATCAGAGTCGTGTGCCGCTCGGCGAATGCAACGCTGACACCGCGGTTTTCTTTTGTCAACTCATAGGCGCGCGCGTGAGTTGGTTGGTTGGATTCGTTCGTTGGTCGAGCTCGCAGAGAATCGCAGGTGGTTTTGCTTTGCTTTGCTTCGGAGCGCACGACTCGACCTACTCGCGCAGTTCGTTTCGAGCGCGCGGTGGCTGGCGGTGCCGATCTTGCCGTCACAGCCTCACAGGTGGATTGGATGGGATTGGATCGCATGGCGATGGACCGCGCGCGAGCTGGTCTAGTTAATTGCGAGCTGAGCTCTTCTGCTGAGGATGCAACCCAGCTGGACTAGCTGTTTCACTTTTTTTTTTCTAAGAAAAAGGATTGGAGATACGAATTATTCTTTCTGATTTGGTCTACAAATTGTAATATTCAATGGAGAATTTCAGGATAGTTTGGTTCTTTTTCCATTCAAAATGGGGTTGATTCGTGGGTCTGTGTTTTACCGATTTTTAAGACGACACGGAAGTAATGCCGGTTTGAGATCGTGTAATATTGCCTAGATGGCTGGATGGTTCTCAACCTTCCGGCCGGTCCGGCAACAGCACCCTGGTTCTCGGAATTTTCCAAAAAACAGTTGTGCCTGCTAATTTACGGATCCTCGCTTCTAAACCTGATAGGAGTAATTAATTAGCATATCTGCTGAAGAACACATATGCCCTACTAGGAATCTAGGACCTTGTCAACAAATCACTACTACTACGTCAATGACTGCCAGGTGCCAGCTAGGATAAGTACCGTACTAACTCCAGTTTCTCATGCATAGTAACTTACTCCCTCCGTCCTAAAATATAAGCATTTTTAGTATAGTGGCAAGTTAAATATTTTTAACCAATAAAAAAAATAAAAAAAGATCAATTACGTAAAATTGATGTTACTAGATTTATCATTAAACAAACTATCATCGTATGCAACTCTTTTTATTTAAAGCATCTTACTTTTATAGGTATTGTTGGTCACAGTAGCATCTCGTAGACTGTTTCAGGATCCAAAAATGCTTATATTTTGGGACGGATGGAGCAGTAAGATATTATCTCTGTCCTAAAATAATTGTAATTCTAAATTATTTAGTATATATTAAGGTTTGAGAAAAAAACTGACGCACATGTGTAGGTTTTTTATGAGAGGGATGGGGTAGGTAAGAGTAGGAGAGTGGTTGATGGTATAATAGGGAAAATTTTGAATGTGAAATGATTGATCGGGCAATTAATACTTTACTGTGACAGCTATTTTAGGATTAATTTAAATCCTATAAAAACCATTATTATGGTATGGAGGTAGTAAGTAATCATAGTACTCCCTTCGTCCACAAAAGTTACACCTATTTCGAATTTTAGTTTTTCCAAATAAGTTGTTCCTATTTGTAATCTTTATGCATTCAAGACTTAAATGAAGAGATGAATTAAATGTTTGATTAGAATCCAAGAAGTCATCTAAATACTTATTGGTTGCATGTTTGTATTTACTCCTTCATTTTGTTACTTCTAAAATGATTTAATTTCTACATGGTCTTGGTGACAAAAGTAATAGGGGTAACTTTTGTGGATGGAGGGAATATTATATAGAGCATCTCTGTTAAGAACCAGCTGGTAATCCCTAAGTAGATGACGTTCCAAACGTTAAATTTTTTTAATTATTACAGAATATGTATGATACAAAGATTTATAGCTAAGATTATTAATATTAATAGACTAATCCACCATGAAAAATACATTTGTAAAGTTTAATAAGCTTTATAAATATATTGTTAGAGAAATTAACAATTAAACATATCTATTGAACCATAAATCAATTATCTAAAATATATCTTACTACTGTAAAAATGAAGTTGTCCTCCTTTCACCTCTCCTAACCTATCCTTAATTAACAGAAGGTGCACTGCTATTCATAAATCCATTCAGGGCTAAACAGAGTGGAGGATGGAAGTGAAATGGAAAACACGGTAGTCATGGTCTAACAACAGAAGTCGCCGGCCGGAAGTCCGTACGGTCTGGGTTGGTAGAGGAGCAACGAACGGACGAACGATCTAGTTGGAGTTGTATACTCCCATCGTTCAAGTGCTGCGCATATCGCTTTTAGACGCACCGACCAATGCAAACCCGGTGCGGTGCCGGTGGCCGGAGGGATGCTGCGTACGTGCCGTTGATTGCCCCCATAAACTCATCTACCTCGATTATATCGTAATCGTTTACCCAAGATCGATTGATCGATTTAATTGCCATCAGAAACTGCGTATAAACATATGCGTGCGAGCATTTCCAGGCTAATCTGCACTGGAGTATGTCTACTAGGTATGGAACTGCGTTAAACTTCACTGCAGTCTGTACTAGTATTAAAACTTGTGACTTAGAGCAAGTTCAATAGTATAGCCAACAACTAGCTCTAATTCATCTATATCCAATCTAATAGCTCATTCATACAATAGTTACATACTACACTATTAATATCTAGTCCCACCTGTCATAGACACAATGTGTCTTAGAGTCCGTGCTACAGCTGGCTACAAATCTGTAACCCGCTGCTCTTCTCTCTTCTGATTTATCTCCTTAAAATATGTTTGCAGCTGGCTTATAGCCTGCTATTGTACCTACTCTTAGAGCAAGTTTAATAGTATAGCCAACTACTAGCTCCAATACATCTATAGCCAATCTAATAGTTTATCCATATAATATTTTTATACTCTCTCCATTCCAAAATATCTACATATAGTTTTTTTAAGGTTATTCCTAAATGATCTATATATTTGTGTTCATTTATTAAGCCTAATCGTTATTTGTGCATTGGAGTAAATAGACATTGATGCATGCATATGCACACAAGTATTTATAACCCACATGCAATATGTTGATTTGCTATTGGCTAGGAAATAGTGGGGATGGTGCATGCATTGAGTTTGTTGCTAGAGTAAATATAGTATGAGAGAGTTATTAGTTTTTCTTAGTCTTGGTGTACCTATGAAATATGTAGATCAATTTGGAATGGAGGGAGTACTACACTATTAATACCTGGTCCCACCTATCATACACATACTGCGTCTTGAAGTCCGTGCTACAGCTGTCTACAAATCTGTAGCCCGCTGCTCTTCTCTCATATTATTTATCTTCTTAAAATATATTTGCAACTGGCTTATAGCCTGCTATTGTACCTGCTTTTATGATGGCAATTTTTTTTGTTTGTGCATGTTTTTTTTTAAGTAAATTGTGGTATTACACGGACTTGTTAGGTAAGTGTAATCTACTATAAAAATTTATAAATTTATAAAATACTCATTTTGATGTACATTTTAGTGCACGTGGACTAAGACCAAATGAACACTTCATAGTAAATCTTGTTAGATTTAGTTGCTGATTAGTATACTAGATAAACATATATCATGTATCCGTTCAATAAAAAGATAAAATGTGATATAGTAATAATAGAGAAAGATATAAAAAACTGAGCAATAATAAATGGTTAGAAATATGTGAAATTCTTCATTTCAATGTTGAGGGATAAAGTAGAGACCAAATTTGTACCGAAGAGATTATGATTATTCTTTTTTTTTTGTTATACTCCCTCCGTCCCAAAATAAGTGCAGTTTTCCACTATTCACGTTCAACTTTTGACCGTTCGTCTTATTTGAAATTTTTTTATGATTAGTATTTTTATTGCTATTAAATGATAAAGCATGAATAGTATTTTATGTGTGACTAAATATTTTTAAATTTCTCACAAATTTTTCAAATAAGACGGATGGTTAAACGTTGGGCACGGATATCCACGGCTGCACTTATTTTGGGACGGAGGTAGTATTAAACAAAAGAGAATATGACTACTCCTTGTGCCAGCTCTAAGTTGTGTGGTTAATAGAAGTACACAAAAAGAAACAAGACATCAACCTATCCATAATAACACATTTACTACTTAAAAAAAAGTAATTCCTCCAGTCGATTCCTTGTCTTCCGTTCAAATATTTAAGCTAAAGAACATGGGTGTTGACGGTTATTGTAGACCAATTTTGACAGTCAATATAACTAAAATAAAGGAGAACTAGCTATGCTTGTAATGCCTATTTATTTTAGAATAATCTATTTCCACTTGTACTTGGATTCTATCTGTCTATAGAGGAAGAGACACAATATGGAGGAGAATCGACAGCAAAATACTCGAACAAACAATCAGACATTATCGAGAATCAGACTTGTGGAGAAATGGGCCAGAAACTTAGAATTGACACGATCAAATGGGCCCATAATTCATTGATCTGAGTATAGAAGCAGAAGAGGGGACAAACTACCGAGTACTGGGCTGGTCAGGGTTCGGCCAAACCAGTCCCAGCACCGTTCGATCCAGGGCTTTGATCAGACGGTGGGAATTCACTCCCAATCGCAGTTAGAGCGTATTACCGACCTTTCCAACTGCCACAACCGTTATTCTTCAGCTATAAAAAGCCCTCACCTCCTCCACTCCTTCATACACTCAAGCAAGCTCAAGATATCTCTTCTACACATTAGTTTAGTATTCTAGTGCTAAGTGGAGTATAATAGAATAGCTCTTGGAGTCCTCGGAGTCCTCGGAGGAATTTCGGTATGGCTTTAGCAGTTTTCCTTCTTTCTTTTGTAAGACTCTCGGAATTAATGAAATATTATTCTTTATATACTCTCGATACTTTAGTATATCTGAGTGTTGTCTTTACTTTAATTACCTGTATCGGTGCAGTCGTACAGTTAGCCTACCAGAGAGGTGCAGTGGTGTGGGTTTAATGTCCGATCACTCGGTTACTCTGTCATCTCGAGGGATGTAGAGTAGTATTTAATAGGGACATTTGCAAATTTGCCACCGGTTTTTTCAATTTTGCAAGGATGCCACTCGAAAGATAGTTCTAGTGGCATTTTTGCAATTTTCTAGTGGCGGTCTTGCAATAACAATTCAAAGCAGTGGTAAATTTGCAATTGCCCCTATTTAGGTAAATAATATAGACGTGGTGTCTAAATTATTAAGTATCATTATCTGGGCATATATGTTACGGGTCAGTCGAGGTGGGCCGCTGATGGTGACAGCTCAGTACGGTTATTCCTCCATGATAGTCTATATTCCTAAGAAACTTTCCTGGTGAGGGTACTTCTCCATATTTAGTCCTGGTTGGACGGCCATGACAGGTTGTCGTAAGAAAATTGGCAACCCGGGGTGGTCTCTCGAAACACCAGGAGGGCACTCTTAGGGGTATTAGCTATATGGTTGCATACTAGCAGGTGTAAACTAAAGTTGAGTGTATACTAGAGTTATAGGAATTGATTGTTTTTCTATTTCTTCTTCCACTTAGTTTAGGAATGATTAAATGCGATATATGAGTTTGATTATAAATATCTTAACCCCTGCATAGACTTTGATTATACAGGTGCATGTATATATTATTAGCATAGTTCTCTCTTACAATCTTTTCTTGAGATTAAATAAATACGATACCTTAGAATACTCCCGGGTGAAATGCTACATACTCCCGGGTGAAATGCTACAATAGTATATCTGTGCACTTACGGATTCTTTATGTGAATCATATATATACCAGGACCATTTCTAGTGCCATTGATAAATTTCTAGCAATGTCGTTAAGAAATACCAACAGTGGGACACGCAGTGGTTGGTGGTGGAGCTGGATGCCAGCTCAGATCTGACGCTGCTCGCCCACCGCCACCACCTGCCATGGTTGGGTCGCCGGCAAGCTCCCTCTCCTCCTCCAAGCTCGCCGGCTTGCCTCTAGGAAGAAATGGGAGCGGTGGCGAAATCCCCAAATCCCTTGTCTCCTCCTCCTCCGCCGCCGCAAGGATTCAGCCGCCGGCTCACCAGATTCGACGTCGGGGGCGACCTCCTCCACTGTGGTACCGGATGTGACCTTCTCCGTGTTGTCCCTGCCCAAGTCGGCAACTCTGACCGTGCCGCGCGCCTCGCTATCCTCTTGTCCAGGCAGGCCACCGATGGGATCGACGACGACCAGATTTGAGCCGCGCCGGATGCTAGCGACGGCGACCAGATTGACCCAAGCTCCTGTCGAAGAGTTCACTGTCGCCGTGGTTGACGATGCAGAGTGAGAGGAGACATGAGAAAGAAGGAAGAAAACGGAAAAAAAAATAGATGGATGGAAAACGTGACGGCAATGGCACGGTTCTAATTTTATAAAATTCCAGTGGCACGGTTACGAATAGACGAATTGTAATGGTATTTTTCTGAATAGGCAAATTTGCAGTGGCATGATGCAATTAACCCAAAGAACATAGATGATTCATGGCTATCATACAGTGCAGAGGCAGGCGGAAGTTAACACAAACACTACATAAAATATTTTTTTTGGACGAGCACCCAGTAAGTAGCAGACGACCAAAAGTATTCGCGTCTACGAAATTCGACTCTCATTTTCGCTCCCTCCTAAAATCTGTATGCAAAAAATATTTTTCCCGGACGGACTATTTAAAATATCCGTACGCGAAAATAATGGTATTTTCACATCCGGGGCACTTACTCACCAGCATGCAAATACCCCGAAAGATTCCACTCTTTTTTTTTATTCTCCACTCCTCTCTCTCCCATCACCCCCACTCCTCCCAGCACTTCTCTCTCTTCTCCCACTCTCTCCCCACCTCCTCCTCCTCCCCTCCCTCCTGGCGGCAGTGGTGACGGCGACGATTTCCTCCTCTTCTCCCTCACTCCTCCTCTCCCCTCTCCTCCCTTCCAACGGCGGTGGAGCACTCAAGCAGCAGGGGAGGGTGGAGGAGGTGTGCGACGGTGCAGATCCGACGGCGGCGGACGTCACCCGCGCGGATCCGACAGTGGCCGCCCTCCCCCCACGCCGCGACGACGGAGTCTAGCAGTGGGGAGGCGTGGTTGCATCGCCTGTGCGGATCCGACGGCGGCCGCCCTCCCCCTGTGTGGTGGCGGCGGATCCGGCGACGGCGACTACGACGAGAGCGGGCGGACCCGGCCGCCCTAGCCCCCTATGCCCCCACGACAAAAACGAGGACGGCGTCGATGCTTCAAGCAACGACGGTGACGATGACAGCGGCGGCTTCGAGGGTTAGGGTTTCGCCATTTTTGGTTTTTTTTTTGGTTTTTTTATTTTTGCGTACAGGCGATGTAAAAGCACCCGCACACAAAAAATCGATCGAACTTTCGCGTGCGGGTGCACCACCACACGTAAAAATAGTGATTTCACAGAACATTTGGTGCGTGCAGATCACCCTGGGCCTGCAAAAACCGGGATTGGATCGTATGGAAAAAACCGGATTTGTAGTAGTGTAAACTCATGAACTCCACATTATACAAACTCTCCCTATCGTGTTGTAAAGATATGTTTTTAAGAAAATACGTGAGATATCATATTTTAATTTTATTGTAAAATTTTGATACCTATAGATA
The DNA here is from genome assembly GCA_009805545.1 of Oryza longistaminata. Taxonomy (NCBI): domain Eukaryota; kingdom Viridiplantae; phylum Streptophyta; class Magnoliopsida; order Poales; family Poaceae; genus Oryza; species Oryza longistaminata. The sequence continues at coordinate 18,080,706 of CM020179.1, read as the reverse complement.
CTTTTTAAGCACAAGAAGAAATTCTTGTGTTATAATATGTATGTTTTAACCATGCAATATGGAAAAAGTACGAATTACCCCCCCCGAACTATTGCGGTCGTCTGAATTACCCCCTAAACCACAATATCGGATATTCTTCACCCGAGCTATACAAACCGGACGAATTACCCCCCTCGACCCAATCCGCGGTGGTTTTGGTCTACGTGGCGTACGCGTGGCAGTCCAGTCAGCGTTCTAATTAAAAAAAATGTGGGGCCTACATGTCATACACTCTTCTCTCTCTTCTCTCTCACTCTCCTCACTCTTCTCTCGCGGCTGAGGGCGCGGCCTTGGCGCGGAGCGGCGGCGGCGAGCGGCGGCCGGCGCGGCTGGAGGCGAGCGGCAGCAGGCGTGGCAGCGAGGCGTGGCTGGCGGCGAGCGGCGGTGCGCGGGGGCGGAAGGCGGCGCGGGTGCACGAGGGCGGACGCGGAGGCGGCGGCGGCGAGCGGCGGTGCGCGGGGCGAACGGCGGGGGTGCGCGGCGATGGTCGGTGGGCGTGCGCGGGGCGGAGGTGGGGATGATTGGAGACGGCGGCGGCGGCGATGCTAGAGACCGGGGTGGGGAGGTTCCGGGGCCGAGCACCGACGACGACGACGATGGGAGGAGAGGGATCCGAGGCGAGCTTCTCGGCGAGGAGGAGAAGGGGCGCGACGATTAGAGGTGGATGGAGGGCGCCATCCGCCGCCCCGCGCGCCTCCGCCCGTCTGCCGTCGCCCCTCCACCAGCCGCGCCGCCGCTGCCACTCGCGCCGTCGCCCGTGAGAGAGAGAGAGAGAGGGAAGAGAGAAGGCGGCGACGATAGAGGTGGATTGGGAGGCGCCGTTCCGGCCGTCCGCCGTCGCCTTCCACCAGCCGCGCCCCCACTGCCGCTGGCGCGCCGCCCGTGAGAGAGAGAGGGAAGAGAGAGGCAGGGTGCCGCCGTCTCCATCATCCCCACCTCTGCCACTGCCGCCCCACCGACTGTCCGCCCCTACGCACCCGCGCAAGCCCGCTCCGTCCCCATGGCACCGTCGCTCGCCGCCAACCGCTCGCGGACCGCCGCTCGCCGCCGCCGCTCTCCGCGTCCGCCCCCGCGCCACCCACGCCGCCCGTCCGCCCCCGTGCACCGCCGCTCGCCGCCGCCGCTGCCGCCTCTGCGCCGAGGCCACCGCCCTCAGCCGCGAGAGAAGAGTGAGGAGAGTGAGAGAGAAGAGAGAGAGAATAGTGTATGACATGTAGGCCCCACATTTTTTTTAATATAGAACGTTGACTGGACTGCCACGCGTACGCCACGTAGACCAAAACCACCGCGGATTGGGTCGAGGGGGGCAATTCGTCCGGTTTGTATAGTTTGGAGTGAAGAATGTCCGGTTTTGTGGTTCAGTGGGGTAATTCAGACGACCGCGATAGTTCCCGGGGGGTAATTCGTACTTTTTCCATGCAATATTGTTGCATTACACAAGCCACACTAAACTGCAATAGATTTGTACCTGAGAACAAACGCTGGGCCAGGCAAGAATCCCTCTCCCACGCGGCCACGCCGTGTCGTTTCTCTGACCTATGGAAACGCGAGCACAGGGGCATGTGCACTGACCGTACGTGCTGCCGACCTGGCCTTTCGCCGTTCGATTCGGAGAATTTTTGCTAATTCGGGGCTTAATCTCTCCTCCTTTCCAGCTGCCTCATTCAGGGATAAGCCCGGAAGCAATATCAATTATGGACAAGACTTCCTTGCAAATTCCATGGAGGACATTAAGTTAAAACCACCGCTTAAATGCAAACAAGTCAGTACCACTTGACTATTCAGATCTGTTGGACTTTGTGTGTGTGCTGCTCACTTTCCTAAGCTAGTTTTGTCAGCCACGTTCGTGTGATGTGAGTTGAGTTGGTAACCAACTGATCAGCTTTGGACCATGCAAATGGATTAAAAGATGGCAACGTTTTTTTAGCGGCTTCTCCAATGAGTCACGGTTGTGTGCAAAATTGATGCTGTATGGCTTATTGTAATCGATCTGGCACACCGATTCGGATGCTATATTATACTCTCTCCGTATTTTAATGTATAACGCCATTGACTTTTTGATAAACGTTTGATATTTCGTCTTATTCAAAAAATTTATGTAATTATCATTTATTTTATTGTGACTTGATTTATCATCAAATATTCTTTAAGCATGACATAAATATTTTTATATTTGCATAAAAAATTTGAATAAGACGAATGGTCAAACGTTGGTTAAAAAGTCAACGGTGTCATACATTAAAATACGGAGGGAATACTTCTTCCGTCTAAAAAAGTATTGGATGAGATATTTTTTATGCAACAAATCTTAAAAATATCTAATCTAATATTAGATTAGTTTTTTTTAAGATGAAGGAAGTACACTGCTGCCAAGTTAGGCACCACATATGACATATTGCAATACTCAAGGCGGTAACCAGTATGTATCATAGAAAGTTTAATAATATTGTTTACTTTTAGCTAAAACAGTAAACATATCATCCACAGTTAATCTAATCTAATAGCTCACCTATATAATAACAATAATTAACTTTACATATATACTACTCCCCCGTCCCTAAAAAAGAGAATCTAGGACTATATGTGATACATTATAGTATAATGAATCTGGACAGAGACATGCTCAGATTCGTTGGACTAAAATATATCGCATCTAGTACTATATTAGTTTTTATGGGACTGAGAGAGTACACCGTATTATTTATTAGAGCTCGTGTTGTAGCTGGCTACAAAACAAACCTATAATATGTTTTTCTTCTTTCTTATCTTCACATATGATAGATATGATATGGTAATTTGTATAGGTCCACCTATATAATTTTGTTGTATTCATTCTTTAGAGTCTGAGAATATACATACATGACGAAGCACTCCCTCCATCCCATAATATAAGAGATTATGAAGGGATGTGTATGCCGATAATACGAATCTGGACAGGAAAGCTCCACTTATGTAAATTGCACCCACGGTGCATCAACTTGGCAGGTGGGTGCAATTTGGTGCGAGAACTTGAAAAATGAGTGTTCTAGTGCAACAACTTGACAGGTAAGTGTAATTTAGTACAAGAACTTTATAAGTGATTGCATACATGCAACAACTTGCAAGATACATACGATTTTGACACAATAAGTTAAGAAGTTATACGACAACTTAATTATTTGGAGCACTTTTTTTATACATATTCAATTTTTAAGTACTTATTTTTACAATATACTAGCGTGGATTTATATATAAGCATATTTATATTTTTATTCTAATAACTAATAACTAAAAGTCAATTAAACTGGATGTAGAAATTATTATATTTCAGTTGAGATTTGGGAAGGTGAAGAAAACAAAAAATCTTAAAGGTAATTGGATGTAAAATTGACAAGTTCTTATACTAGAACGCATCCACTTGTCAAGTTGTTGCACTTGAACGTTCAATTCTCAAGTTCCTGCACTATATCGCACCCACCCACTAAGTTGTTGTACTGTGGGTGCAATTTACTCTAATTTTATTGTACTCATTCTTTAGAGTCTTATAATATACATACATGATAAAATACTCCCTTTGTCCCATAATATATGGGATTCTGGAGTTATGTGACACATCCTCGTACTGATTGGACAAACTAAAGCAAGCAACATTGCACAAAATCCCTAAATTAGCTATACCAAATATATGCGATCAGTGACGGATCCAGAAAGAAATAGCAGTGGGGTCTGAGTAAACTAGATAGAATTATAGCCCCCTCCTATCTACATATGATAAAAGATTTTAGTGGGGTCTTCTGGGGCTCTCATAATCTTCACGCCAGTAGTAGAGGCTCGAGACCACGCCGCCCCCATGCTGGATCCGCCGCTGTATGCGATGTAACCAGATCAATCACCGGCCTATACTATAATTGGCGCCGGTTCTTATTCTTGCCATAAGTATAAAATTTACATCATCTATGCAATCCCCTGTCTAATGTGCAAACATATACTAATGGCTGTGTTCGTTTGGTAGTGTTGAGAACTAATCTCCTATGTACGAAAAACGGAGTGGTCCATTAGCGCGTGATTAATTAAGTATTTACTTTTTTTGAAAAATGGATCAATATGAATTTTTAAAGCAACTTTCGTACAGAAAATTTTTAGAAAAAAACATACCGTTTAGCAGTTTGAAAAGCGAACGCGTGGAAAACGAGATATGTGAGTTGGAAAAGTTGAGGATAGAACTCAAGTGTTAAGTCTAAAAGGATGGTTGTTTTAGTTCAATGTAAAACTATGGTAAAAATACCTGACCGCAAATCAGTCATGTGCCTAATCTCCAATTCGACAAAGATATAACAACCTATATCCAGAATATACTATATTTTAATTTGGATGGCGATCGTCAACATGCAACATTGACCATCACCTTTTGGTAGACGTGTAAGCAAAAAAATAACGAAAATGAATGACATGCAAAGAAAACCAATACTATCTCACCAGATATGTAATCATGTCTTCTTTTTTTCATTGATCATTTTAATTAGTTTTCGACATATCAGTAGTCAAAGTTAGCTAAGTCTTGAGTCGCTAATGCAATCGATAGCACCAATCGACTGGAGAAATTAATGAGCAACAACCAACAAGTTAGTTTTGTTTATTTCAATGTTGCAGTTTTGAAATCGTGAAAAATAAAAATATGCAAATTATATATGTGGCCGTCTTGGCCATGCATGTGTTGAGGCCGCAAAAATGGACACACGTGATTTTTTTCCCCCAAAAGGAAAGAAAATTGAAGAAAAAGGGAAAAGGAAAAACACGTGTGCAGCGACCGTACACTTATCGTTGAAATTGAAGTTAAGATCAGACATTAGTATAGACCAGTCAGCAGCTCATCAGCATGGCCATGAACAGAAGAGTCATTGTAGGGTGCGTGCTGATGTTCTCTTGTGCCGTTACAGATATATTTAGTTGCTTGTATTAGCTTTGGCCCGTATTTATGGGTGTTTCTTCCTCTTTTGTTGGAATAAGTTCAGCGGAGGTCCCTCAATTTAACATCGAGATTTCTTGAGGTCCCTTAACCACAAAATTAGAAATGTATACCGCTAAACTCACACAAACCATGTATAAAAGGTCCCAAGGCAGTATATATGGGTGGTTTCGCTGACATGGCACCTTAGTCAGAAAAAAAAATAAAAATACATAGGCCCACATGTCAGCTGCACATATTTTTTTCTTCTCATTTCTTCTCCTCTCTTCTCTTTTCTCTCTTCTCTCTTCTCTTCTTCAGGCCAGCAGCGGGCGGAGAGATCGGGCACGCGCGGATGCGGGCGGTGGGCGGCGGGCGGAGAGCCGGCGGGCTGCGGGCGGAGCGGACGACGGCGAGCACCCGCGGGCGGAGCGCGGCGGCAGGAGCAGCGAAGCGCGCGGGCTACGGCGAGCGGACTCGTCCGTCGTCGAGCAGCTCTTCTCTCCGTCGCTCTTCCTCGACCTGCCCCCGATGCCGCACCACGACCCAACAATGACGACCTCCTCCTTCCCTTCATCTCACGCATCCTCATGGAGGACGACATCGACGACAAGTTCTTCTACAAGTTTCCCGACCACCCGCCCTCCTCCACGCCCAGCAGGCCTTTCGCCCAAATTCGTCATGCCCTATCTTCTTCCTCCGACGACACCACCAACAACATGAGCAACTCCTCCACGACGGTGACACCCAGAGTGCGCCGGACGACCGACATCAGAGGACCGCTCAACATTGCATTCCACGGTTTAAATCTCGTGTCTTCTATGATTATTCTATTGTTTTTTATCGTTTGTTCGTCTATCGTTTCCTAACAGGGTGGAGGCCAAACAAGTTCCTGCCCACAAACAACACCCTCTTCTCTAGCTTCAAAGCAGAGCCGGTGCTGGATATTCAACACACCTTCGATGGGTCGACGAAAGCGGCGGCAACAGGGCGGAAGACGGCGGTGTCGACCTACACACCCTGCTCATCCACTGCACACAGGCTGTTGCACCCGGCGCGGGCAGGAGCAGCGAACCGAAGCGTCGCTCTGCCGCCGTCAGCTTCGCCCGCAGCCCGCCGCCGCTTCGCTGCTCTGCTGCTGTGCCGCCCGCCGCGCTGCCGTCGTCCGCTCCGCCCGCAGCCTGCCGCTCTGCGCCGCCGCCCGCATCCGCTCTGCCCCATCGCTCTCCGCCCGCTGCTGGCCTGAAGAAGAGAGAAGAAAGAGAGAAGAGAGAAAAGAGAGAAAAAAAAATGTGCAGCTGCCATATGGCCGATGTATTTTTTATTTATTTATACTAGGATGCCACGGTCAGCGAAACCGCCCATATATACTGCTTTGGGACCTTTTATGTATGTTGCGTGAGTTAGGACCTATAGTACATTTTTTGTTCTCTGTTAGTTAAGGTTATTAAAAAAAATCTCCGCTGTTAAGTGAGGACATCCGGTGAACTTATCCTCTTTTGTTTGGTTGTGTCTGGCCTTTTCAGCCTGGCCAAGCCAACGCATGCAAAAAAGGCTCGCAACCAGGCTAAATGGAAACGACTGACTTGAGCTTTGTACATCAGCAAGGGAATAAGTTCACTTGACTCCCTTAAGTAGTTCTGATTATGAATCATATCCTATAACCATAATACCGGATATCTCGACCCTCCAATCTATTAAAACCGGGGCAATTTGACTCCTCCGGAGATTTTGGAGTGTGCGCTTATGTGGCGATGTTGACTCGGTCTTCTCACACGTGGCGGAGTGGTGTTTTGTGGCATTAGAATTAAAAAAAAAAATATTTGGGGATCCATTGTTCATTCAATTAAAAAATTGGGACCACTGACATGTATGGCCATATATCCTCTCTCTTCCTTCCACCGTCCATCTCTCTGCCCCCAGCCCGACGCGCCCACGAGCTCGACGGCGGGGAGAGCGGGGATGAGGAGTGGTGACGAGGAGAGCGGCCGGGGGAGCGTGCTCCCCATCTCCTCGACGGCCTTTGCTATCCATAACTCTGTTCTGGCCATCACCTTCGCCATGTCTGCCACGCTCCGGATCGGGCTCGTCTCCTCGAGGCGCAGTTGCGACACGCGCTTGAGGCGGAGCGGGGGCGGCGGCCGCGCATCCACTCACCCACAAAGTCCGTCGCAGTTGCCTCCGCCGTGAAGCACACCACCACCGACCCCTTCACTCCCCACTTTGACCGCCTCCCCGTCCTCTCCTCCCGCTTCCGCCCAACGATTCAAGCAGAGGAGAGAACGGGCTGATGCAGCTCGGGGAGTTGCTAAGCGTGTGTGAGGACTGAGGAGGCGCCGCCGCTCACACTGGTGGTGGCTTCGTGATTGGGGATCGGGAGAAGGGGCCAATCGAACACACGAGCAGGCGAGGGCGGGACACGGCTCAGTGGGTGCTCAAGTAGAGGAGTTACAAAGGATCCGGCCCTCGCCGTGTTCGCTGGCCACCCGCTACTCCGGGCCCGACGGGCCGGGGGCGCCGCGCGCACCGCCACCGCCACTTCTACTCCGGCCCCCGCCTGACGTCGCCACCGCTATTCCGGCCCCCGCCCGCTGCCGCTGGCCCCTGCTCGCCGAGAGATAAGGGAGAGAGAGAGAGGGGGGCGGGGAAGACGAAGAAGACAAGGAGAGAGAGGATGGTATATGGCCCCATATGTCAGTGGGTCCCACAATTTTTTTTTGTGTGAGTGACAAATGGGTCTCACATATTTTTTTAAATCTAATGCCACATCAACACCACGTGTGACGCAAACCAAGTCAACATCGCCACGTAAGTGCCACGTAAGTGCCACGCAAGTGAAAGCACCCACCAAAACTGTTGAGGGAGTCAAATTACACCGGTTTTAATAGTTCGAGGATCAAGATATCCGGTATTGTGGTTTAAGGATACGAATCAGATTCAGTCACTACTTAAGGGAGTCAAATTGAACTTATTCCGAAGGGGTTCTGAAGATGAGATAGCTGAAAATGGGTTTTCCAGTGAAGAAGATTCTGTTTATGTGGGGGTTTTAAGTAAAGGAAAAGAAGAATCAAGAAGGGTTCTGGGCTGACGAAGAAAGGGGGTGTTGGGAAAAGAAAATCAAAATCATGAAAATATTATTCTGGAATTTGAGAGGACTGGGTGCGCCTAGAAGGAAAAAGAAACTTAGGGAACTCATTTTTGACCATAGACTGGATGTAATTTGCTTACAGGAGACTATCAAGCAGAGTTTCTCTGAGGGGGAGCTCAAGACTCTGGGGGGAGATTTGTTCAATTGGCGATATGTGGGTGCTGTTGGGCATTCTGGTGGTATTTTAACTGGGATTAGGGATTTGGCTTTTGAAATCATTAATTGGCAACAAGGGGTGTACTACTTATGTGTGACAGTGAAGAATAAGAAAGATGGTTTCACTTGGGATGTGATCAACATTTATGGACCTGCTCAGCAAAGAGATAGGGATAACTTTTTGGGGGAATTGGGGGACATGTTACACCAGAGAGTGTACCCTGTAATTGTTGGGGGTGATTTCAACATGTTCAGGTTTCACCATGAGAAATCCAATGGCATTTTAGACTTCAAGAGAATGGAAGCTTTTAATAACTTTGTTAATGAACACTGTCTCTAGGAATTGTACAGATCTGGGGGGAAGTTTACCTGGACAAACAATCAAGTATGCCCTATTAGAGTAGTTTTGGATAGGGTTTTTGTCTCTGTTAATTGGGAACACAAATTTCCGTTGGCTTTTGTCACTTCTTTGTTGAGGGTTGGTTCAGACCACTGTCCTCTGTTGGTAGATACTAGAGATGAGGATAGGGTGATCAACAGCAACTTTAGATTTGAGATGGGTTGGTTCCAAAATCAGGGTTTCAAGGAGTTGTTAATCTCAGTTTGGCCCACTAGTTATCAAAAAGGGGTGCTGGATTTTTGGCACTTCTTAATGCCATTCTTGAGGAGGTGGCTTAGAGGGTGGAGTGGTAACATGAGAAGCCTCCAGAGAAAGAAGAAGAAGGAATTAGAGCAAAAGCTGACTTCACTTGATCAAAGAGCAGATGAAAGAGACCTTTTTGAATCTGAATGGAAGGAGAGGTATGAACTGGAGAAAGAGTTAGAGAACATTTACATCCAGGAGGAAATCTGGTGGCAAAGGAGAGGGGGTGAAAAATGGATTTTACAGGGGGATTCTAATACTTCCTTTTTCCATATGGCTGCTAATGGGAGGAAAAGAAAAGGCTATATTTTCTCCCTTCAACAGGGGGATAACATGATTACTAAGCAAGACCAGATTAAACAGCACATTTATGAGTACTATAAGGCGTTGTTTGGCAAGGAGACATACAGAGAAGTACACTTACAGGATGATGTTTGGACAAATAAGTTGAGTTTGTCAGATGAGGAGATGTCACACAGCATCAGACCTTTTACTTTGTTAGAAATAGATGCTGTGATCAAAAGTATGAAATCCAATACTGCTCCTGGTCCTGATGGTTTCCCTGTGGGGTTTTATAAACATATGTGGCCTCAGTTCAGGGATCCGGTTAAGGAAATGCTTGATGATCTGCATAAGGGTGCGCTAGATATAGATAGGGTTAACTATGGGGTGATTTCTCTTTTGCCAAAGATTAAGGATGCCAATACTATTAAACAATACAGCCCTATTTGCTTGCAAAATGTTATCCTAAAGATTCTAACTAAAGCTGTGACTCAGAGAATGACAGAGATGGCTGATAAAGTGATTAGTTGGTCCCAGACTGCCTTTATCCCTAGAAGAAACATCCTGGATGGGTGTGTGATTCTGCATGAAGTAATGCATTCAGTGCATAATAGGGGGGATGCTGGAATTATTTTTAAGATAGATTTTGAAAAGGCTTATGATAGGGTGAGATGGGAATTTCTGTATGAAGTGATGAGGAAAAAGAACTTTGACCCAGTGATGATTGGTTGGATTAAAAAGATAACAAGGGGGGAGGTGAGCATCAACATAAATGGTGAACAGGGCTATTCTTTCAAGACTTTTAGGGGGTTAAGGCAGGGTGATCCTTTATCCCCTATCTTGTTTAATCTAGTAGGTGATGCCCTGGCAGCTATCATGGACAAAGCAAAAGAGAGTGGAGTCTTGGAGGGTTTGGTTCCTGACTTGGTAGAAGGAGGGATTACTCATCTTCAGTATGCCGATGATACTATCTTATTTGTGAAGGCTGGGGACCACAATGTGCTAGTGCTGAAATTCCTGCTTTTCTGTTTTGAAGAAATGTCAGGGATGAAAATTAACTATCAAAAAAGTGAAATGTATGGGTTTGGTATGGATGAAGAGGAGGAGTTGAAATTTGCATATATGTTGAATTGTAAAGTAGGCAAATTACCTGTCACCTACCTAGGGTTACCTATGCATACAGGGAAACTCATTTTGAGGGATTTTGCTTGTGTTACCCAGAAAGTGGAAAAAAGATTACAATCCTGGAAAAGTGGTTATCTCACTTATGGGGGGAGGGAGATAAAAATCAACTCTTGCCTGTCCAGTATCCCAATGTATACCATGGGGTTTTATTGGTTACCTGAGGGTTTCCATCACAAAATGGATACTGCTAGGAGTAATTTTTATTGGCAAGGCCTGAGTGACAAGAAAAGTTATCATATGATTAAGGCCCTGTTTCTTTCAGCTTGGGATTATTATAATCCAGATTATTGGGAGTAAGCTGAAAGAAACAGACAACTTATTGAAGTAGCTTATTATAATCTAGAGCCCAGCTTATTATAATCTGATAAGCTCATTTAGGTGAGCTTTTTCCAGATTATTGGGTAAAAAATTACCCAGCATGCCACTCCACTCCTTTTTAGACTTGCAAACCCAATAATCTAGGCTCTAATAATCTAGGAAAGAAACAACTAACCGCTTATTCTACTACAGATTATAACAATCTAGCTTATAGTAATCTGACTCAATAATCTAGATTATAATAATCTTAACCTGAAAGAAACAGGGCCTAAATGGGAGGCCCTCTGCAGACCTAAGGATTATGGTGGAATGGGGTTTTTAGACACAAGGATCATGAATATTTGTCTTTTGAGTAAATGGATCATCAAGTTAGAAAATGGTTCTGCAGATAAGTGCATAGAGATCCTCAGAAAGAAGTATTTGAACAATGCTAGTTTCTTTAGCAGTTCTGCTATGGGAGGCTCTCAATTTTGGAAAGGGTTGCATCATTGTAAGACTTGGGTTGAAAGACTTGTGGAGAAACAGGTCCATAAGGGGAATCATGTATTTTTCTGGAAAGATGTGTGGTGTGGTGATATTCCTCTCAAAATTAGGTTCCCTGACCTTTTTGAGATCAGCTACCAGCAAGGGGCTCTTGTGAGTGAAGTGTTTAATGGTAGAGACTGGGATCTAGAATTTAGAAGAAATCTGAACTCTCAGAGAGAAACTGAACTTGCCCATTTGAAGCAACTCATTCAGGGGGTTTGTTTGGATGAAGGAGATGACCAAATTGTCTAGCCTGGTAATAAGAAAAAAGTCTTTTCTACTAAATCTATGTATAGGATCTTGACTTTTGGGGGTATAAGGGATGCAGACTTATGGGAGATGTGGAAATGCAAGCTCCCTCTCAAGATCAAGCATTTCCTTTTTCTGGTTGGGAAAGGGAGGTTACCTTGTGCTGAACAACTAGTTAAGAGGAACTGGAAAGGGGGTGATAAATTCTGTAAATTGTGTGGTAATGTTGAAACTACCAGCCATGTTCTCTTCTGTTGCCCTTTGGCAGTTTTTGCTTGGTGTGTTATCAAAGAGGCATTGAATATTCAGTTTCATCCTGCCAATTTTTGGGATTGGGTTAGGGTTTGGGATAAAAAGAAAGAACATAGACTATGGATTTTCCTGTTAGGGTGTGTCTATTGGGCTCTCTGGATAATTAGGAATGATTGGGTGTTTGAAAACAATTTGGTTTCCTCTCCTTTGCAAACTGTTTACAAAGCTTTGTCTTTTGCACAGAAATGGGGCATTCTGCTAGGAAAGGAGGATCAAGCAGTGCTGGTAGATTGGTGTGAGGCGATCCTGAAGAAGCTTAATCATCTTAGAATCAGAGATTTGCCTGCATCCCTGTAGTTCCATTTTTGTTTGATGGCTGTCTGAGGTTTGCGCTGTGTCGACTGTCTATAAGCTGGAATTCCCAGCCAGTTTAGTTTCCTTTAAGCTGTTTTTTTTCTGTAAAAGACTCTGTATGGTGTTTTGGGCTTTCTCCAAAAGCCGGGTCAATATATTTGATCTGATTTCAAAAAAAAAAGAACTTATTCCTTAGCCAAGTGCGGGGCATGCATCGCTGCACCCATGTGTGCAGGCCGGTTGATAGGGTCGCCACCTCTGCCCATTTCCTCGCCCCATTCTACTCCTCTGTTACCTTGCACTCCTACCGCCATTGTAGCTGCCTCGCTCCCCCGGTCTTCATCATGCCACACGGTCGTCGTCACTGCCATTATGCACAACGGGGGCGACCGCAGTGGAAGCGTGAGCGGTGGCCCTAAGTCCTGCTATGAAACAATGTTGAATGCTAGAGGAAGAGGAATACTACGAATATTGGGCACGTTGTATATTAAGCCCAAAGAACCAATATATATAGAAGTAAATGTTGAGGAGATAAGAACGAATCTAGAGATAAGAAAGGAGTCCATACAAATAAATCATATCCTAATATGACACTAACTACCACACTACAGGATTAATTTTTCTGGATGAGACCCCATTTAGATTGCAGGTGGACCATAACTGCTCCCGCTTGCAAATATCACTTCCTCGGGTTGGTGCAAGGGCCGCATGTGATATCGGCCTCTTAAGGGTCCCACCTGTGAAAATAGAATTATTTTTCCAGGCGGACCTCTTAAACGGTCACATACGAAAATCAGATTTTCGCAAGCGCCTCCTTAAGATGCCCTTTACGAAAATATCTGGAAACTAAATATAAAAACCAAATCCTCTCCACCATTTATCTCTAGGGGTGGAAAGTTTCCCGTTGGGGCTAGGGGTGGGGGAAAAGGGATGGGAGTTGACCCGCAGGTGACCCACCAGGCCTCGAAGGTATGAGTTACAAGTCAAAAGATAGCACATTCTAAGGTTCATTTGGCCCATTAGGTGAAGAACTATATAAGTAAAACCCTTCTCTTTTCCCAAATAAAGCCGCCACTCTCTCCTCTCTGCTCGCACGTCTCTCCCTCCTAGCGCGTCACCCTAGCCAACCTGCCCCTTCGCGCTCCATCCCTAGTTGTCACCGTCCCAAGCCGGCGCTGTCTCTTCGCCGCCACCTCCGGATAGTGCTGCCTCGTCGCAGCGTGCCGCCCCCAATCGTCGTTGCCTCCTCACGGTCCATCGCCCTTGGCCGGCGTCGCCTCCTCGTAGCGCGCTACCACTAGCCAACACTACTAGGGGTAACCCCCTAGGGTTTCCCCCTGCGCCCTTTATATAGAACTAGGGCTGACGGGTGGATATGCTATGGTATCCCTTATAATCCGGGTACATACCACCTATTTACATGGAATATGATTGATTGCCTTCTCAATCTGTCTCTTACTTAATTTACAAATGTGCCGCATGGGCCTAGGACTCTTGGCCCACCCCATGCTACTTGGCCTAAAGCCTTGCCATGAGTACCTGGTACCGTGTACCCCACAATAGAGGACTATGGAATAGACATGGTAGAAATTTTTGGGTTCTATACTTCCATCATACGTTATACTTCATGATAGGTCCTTAGCGGAATTTTGCAGGCCACCTTACCTTATGCAAGGAAGGGATGAATGCCTTGTAGCCTCCCTAGGTTGAAAAGCCGAACGGTGGTTATCGTCCCGAGAAGGTCTCTGAGAATGTTTGTCTGATTTTTGAGATGATAACGAAGAGGAGGGATCACTGTGGTCAGGTACGTTTTCCCGAGGACTGCATCCTCTATCTTCCTGAGGACTTCAGAATCTTATACGTCCGTAACTCTTCTGATAGTTACGGTTCTCACAGTTGCCATGATCTTCGTGGGGTCTGTGATTCTCAGTGTGATCACATTCGTCTTTATATATCTTTAGTTGTAGGACCGATGGTTATTGCGATCATTCTTATCATAGTTGTTTTGTTTCTCCTAATCAAATCAGAGAGAACAAAATAAAATAGTGTATGACGGTGTTCCTTGATAAATATACACTTTTCGATAGTACGCTAGTCTAAAGATTTACTTTTACTATATCCTATATAACTAAAATTGCAAAGTTACCATGCTACGTGTAAATTTTGTTTTGTATTCAGTTAGTTTTTGCCTTTTTGGATGTACAGCCTACCAGGGGCCAATCGTCCACTGCCTGCTGGGAAGATGGAACAAGCGAGGTAACGCAAGAATCCCCCATCACCAAAACCCAGAGACTTCTCTCCTCTTGCTCCTCCTCGACGCCATGGCCCCCAGATCGGACAGCGCCACCGGCGGCGCGGCCGCCGCCCAGGCCCACGGATCCGACTTCGACTCCATAGATCCCCTCTTCCACCTCCTCCGCGTGCTCCCCTTCTCCTTCCTCCGGCCGCCGCGCACCCGCCTGAGGCTGCCCTCCAACCTGGCGCTCCCCTCCCCCATGACCGTCTTCGCCCTCATCCTCCTCACCTACTTCGCCGTCGTCTCCGGCCTCGTCTACGACGTCATCGTCGAGCCCCCCGGCATCGGCAGCGTCCAGGACCCCGCCACCGGCGCCGTCCGCCCCGTCGTCTTCCTCCCCGGCCGCGTCAACGGCCAGTACATCATCGAGGGGCTCTCCTCCGGCATCATGTTCGTCATCGGCGGCATCGGGATCATCCTCCTCGACCTCGCCGTCGACCGCAACAGGCCCCGGAGCCTTCGCGTCTCCTTCGGTGGCTCCGGCGTCGCCGCCATCGTCATCGCGTACGCCATGGCCATGCTCTTCCTCCGCATCAAGATCCCGGGCTACCTATGGTGAGGAACAAGCTTCTTTACTTTGATCGTTAGATCAGATCTGTAACAAGATTCTCTACCTCTAGATCTGTTTGCTGTTGCTGAGGAACTATTGCGCTTCCTAATGATGTTATTGTAAAATTCTGGATGATTTTGAGTTTAAATTAGTTATCTGAAGATTATCGTTTTTAAATAGAAATAAACACGGCCTTACATGGAAATGTGACTGCATAAAAATGCTGCTATCTCTATCTAGTTCTGCTTTCTGCTTTTGATTGGAGCAGTGTAGTTTGGGATAATTGCTAGATGTCTCGCAACGAGTTTTTAACTAACTGTATCTTCGACTGCTTATCTCGATTGGATTTTTTTGGAGATAGGGAAGTTGTGATAACTTTATAAATTATAGGAATGAGGTGGGAACTAAGTGTATCTTAGACTGTTTATCTCGATTGGATTTTTTTGGAGATAGGGAAGTTGTGATAACTTTATAAATTATAGGAATGAGGTGGGATTGCCTGGATGATATGTTTAGGAACGATACCGAAATTATGGAAAACCAATTTCCTACAAGATGTTGTACCTTGGGAACTACTTACTATATGCTGATTAATTTCAACTTCATAGATCACTCGGTTGAGATTTTGAATTTGTAGTGGTAATAACTTTTTTTGTTCAGGTTTTACATGACATTGTGAACCTACCGTTTTATGTTTGATTTTATAATTCAAACTCTAAACTTTGTACTACCTCCATCCCATAGAAAATGAATTTCTACCTTTGAACCTTTGTCCCATAAAAGTTGTATTTCTACTAATGTGGGATCTAGCAAATTGATTACATCAAAATATATTTCCTTGTAATCTCCATTCCTTCCATCACATCTCTAATAACTTGTTGTCTTAACATTCCTTTTAATTTAATTAAATTTATATATGGAATGTGTGCATGTATTGTGTTCAATAAATAAGGTTATTGTGGTCATTTCTCTATCCTACTAATCTGTCCTTAATTCACTAGTAGAAATACAATTTTTATGGGATGGAAGTAGTAGTTTGTTAGGGATTTATACTGGTCATATTTGCATTTTGAATGCTTGAAATTGGCTTGCTGCAAAACACTTTTCTCTTAACAAGTTAACAATGGTTTGAATATTCCTATTTTCACTTTATCATATGCTGTCCTGTCTGTGTTCCCTGCTATTTTCACCTTATCATAACACTTTTGTAGTGCTAGAACCTTTCATACAAATATCCATGCTAATTTAGATTATGTTGTGCTTTTCAATTTGGGTTACCAGTTTCTTGGGTTAGTTACTCTCTTTCTTTACTAGCATAGGTTAGATTTTTCAAGCAATAAATTTTAATACTGTGCCGCGAAGTTTCTAATATTAACCCCAGATTTTAGATCCTCATTGAAGAAGGGGAAAATGAGTGTAAGCAGCTTCTAGGCTTTGGTGCTCTACCAAACATTTTGTGGGAATTGTTTCATGAGACAATTATAAGGATTATCTGATGTCCATAGTAGTAAGGCAAAAGGGCGAATGATATGATTATGAGAAAATAGACCTTTGCAGAGAAAATAAAATGTGAGAAACATGTATACTAATGGAATTTGTGTGGAGCTATGGATTAGTTCTCAGAATTCTTGTACTGTGCATGGATTTTGTTGGATTCACATTCTAGACAAAAATACAGAGTTTCTAGCTATGTATTATTGTGCTTTGGACAGTCTATATGCTATATTAACGTTTTTTGTTGTTTGAATGTGAGTTTTATCAGAAAAATTGATACCCTAGAACGATAACATGTTTTCCTGTCAAAGGGTGGCTATACTTTGGCATGAGTTCTATTTGGAAAAAGTCAGAATAATTTGTGCATACTTCTACAGGAACTTTAATATATTCAGGCAGGTAACAGAAACAGGAGAGATTGCTTGGTTCATTTAAATGATAAAACCAGTTTCCCCCTACCTTTATAAAATAACTAAAGAACAGATTAAGTTAACATGTCGATGAAGTAACATGTTTCAGATTAAGCTTGGAGATTGGAGTTCTGTTTATTTCATTGACGTAACACTGACCCGAGGAGAAAGTGTGTTTGTTACTCTTGTTATTGTAGTGTTATAGACTTGTAGCTTTGGTCTTGAGAAACAAATACGTGCATTGCCTTAAAAAAGTATGTGCAGATATAGCGTGTTTTCCATACCAAAATGTGGTTGAAATGAAAGTTTTAGGACTATGGTTAATTGCTTACCTTGTGATACTTGAATGAAAGTTTAGATATGTATACTCGTTCTTTTTTCCTGGCAATGCATCGAAACGCATGTACTTTCTAATGTGCTCTAAATGGTTACATGTATATACGAAAATTGGGGGAAAATGGTCCTATGAGATCATGTCTATTATCCATCACGCTAGGCCCCTCCAATTCATGACAACACAATTCTTAAAGCGCCCATCCCACCAGCTGCTCTCTATTGGCCTATTTGATTGCCTGCACCGCTTCATGCTGACTCGTGCATGTCATCCAGGATGGTTTGAGCCTGGTTGAGTGGAAGCTAAGAGGGTTAGGGCCTGTTTTGTTGCCTGAACCATTTGAACCTGGCCCTTACTCTACGTGTCATCCAGGATGATTTTAGCATGGCTGAGTAGATGCAAGAGGGTTATTTGGTTGACTTGATTGGTTGATCCTGAATGTGGTGAGATGAGATGTTTGGATGGATGTATGAAAAATCTTTGCGTGCATGAGATTTTGTTTGATATATACAAGTGCTGAGTTTCTTACCTCTCCATTTTAATGGTGTTGGAGTACATTTAATCACACGTATAAAAGGGCATGTACAGCGGTGTCTAATAACGGGCTATCTTCATTATCATACAAGTAAATTTAATGATGTGGATAGTGATGTGGAATAGAGAGGGAAGGAATGAGAAACATCGTTGCTACGCATGACAACGGCTTAGAGTCGAATCTTAGCATTTATTAACAGAAAATTTGTTGCATGAGGAAAGAAGTATAATAAAAAAATTATTTAGTGCATTAACCTTATAGTCTCTACTATTGTAGGAGGATAGTCTCTAATGATATTGATTAGCATAGAGAGCTCATATTAGACTTTACCTGTGTATATGCCCTAAAGAAATTGTTGGTTGATGGAATACTAACTTTTTTTAATATAGAACATCATTAACTTTTGGATATACTTATTATCTTGTGTCTTATTAAAAAATTTATACAGATATAAAAATTATAAGCCATGATTAAAATAGTGTTAAAATAAGCTTAACAAAAAAATAATATTAATGTATTTTTTAAACAAGACAAATGATTAAATATGTCTAAATTCAATTACGTCGTGTATATTAAGAAAATAGAGAAAGTATTATGTAATGGTCTGTGTATGCGTATAGTATTCCCATATAATCGGGAAAAAGAACCACCACATACTCCTAGTGCCACAATTGGTGCATTGCAACCCAACCACTTGAATCTCTTCCTTGTGTTATGTCCAGTTGTGATCGTGCGCCATTTTCTTCGTGCCGACCATCGGTGACACGAGAAAAATCCATGCTCACCCGTACCGTCACTACGTATGGTTTTGGTGATCCGATTAATCCCATATATATGAGCTTTTGGTGGACTGCTAGCTGCCATCTGCGCTAAGGTTACTTTTCGTGCTTGTTGCCATCCCCCATCCTCCATATTCGTTGGCGCAGAACCAATATGGCCAGCTATACGCGACTCGTGCTCTTTCACGCTCACAAGGTAATTAATTGGTCACAGTATAATCCAGAGGTTTTTATCCCAATCTGGCAAGTGAAAGGGCGATATTGTGTGCCAAAACCAGGGCACGTACGGCCGGTATAGAGAATGTGTGGCTGGCCAATCAACACAATACCCAGCACCCTGTTAAACCGATGATATCGATGGTGGCGCACGTACAGTGCGGAGACGTGACGGGCCTCGCGCGCGGTTCGTGGCGGACGGCCGGAAGGGACCGAGAGGCGTGCGACGGGGCCGCGTGCCCGCGTGCGGTGCGCGCACTGGCGTACGTCGCCCGGCCGGCCGGCTGGATCGATCGATCGATCGGGCCGCTCCATCACCACGCGCGCCCCCGCCCGCGCCTGCGTGCAGGTGCTACTACGGCCGCATGCACTACGTACGCGTGGGTGGGCGCCCCGCTGTGTCGCACTACGTACTACGTATCCACCGGCACGGATAGCTACAAGACGGTACGCACAACATACGCATGCACATCTCGTTATTAGAAAGCACATGTACACTCTAGCTGACGAGAACTTTCTCTTAACTTAGCTAACGAGAACTTTCTCTTAACTCAGGGACTAAATTTTAATCCCTATCACATTGGTTGTTTAGACACTAATTAGAAATATTAAACGTAGACTAATAATAAAACTAATTGCATAAATGAGAGCTAATTTGCGTGACAAATTTTCTAAGCCTAATTAATCCATAATCAGCACATATTTACTATAGCATCACATAGGCTAATTATGGATTAATTAGGCTCAATAGATTCGTCTCGCGAATTAGTCCAAGGTTATGTAATGTGTTTTATTATTAGTCTACATTTAATACTTCTAATTAGTGTTCAAATATCCAATGTGACGGGGACTAAAATGGATCAAACACCACCTTAATTAGTCACTAATATATTGGCCTGTGAACGATGGAAACAACGATTCTTCTAATTAACTTCACAATCAGATAGTCTTAATCCGTCTCGTTGCCGCACTACATCGTGCATTTGCCGGCCGGCCGGCGTACGTACGGTGGAATCAACCGAGAACTAGCTACGCTCGTACTCGATCGGTGCGTGCGCGTGCTCTGTCTCTCGCGCGCACCGTGCCATTCAATTCGCCGCGTGCTGCGGGTGCACTGTGCTGTGCGCGAGTGGCCTGCGGGGCGGAGCAGAGAAAAAAGAAAACGGAGTGAAGACACAATCGAAGATTCTAGACATGGATCATGGATGTGGCTGCTAGCAGTATGGATTTGGCCGTGCACCCGTGCGTGCGCGTGTGCAGGGCACGGTGATCTCATCTCAAGTCCCGATCTGGACCACCCTACGTGATCCTTCCAACCATCTGCAAGCATGCAGTGCGTGTGCAGGTCACAACTCACAAACAGGGAAAATGATCGAGGGGAACACGGTATTGTAGACACAGTGCCAGCGGAATCGAATCCAAACAAGGACGCAAACATTAATTTATTTCGAGACGATCGAGTTGACATGCCACGATCGATGGAGCCACCATCCCGCGTGGACGTCGGCAGGGATCGATGTACGCCTCCATTAATCGGCCGTAGTACTACTCGTGCGTGCAACGGCGCAACTAATAGTGGCGGAAGCACCCACCCATCGTGCACGCGCGCGCGCTATCCATCTGCACTGCACTGCACTGCAAATATAGTGGCCGGTGTGGATGGAGGCATGCACGCACGAGCGCGCGGCGCGCACCGAGGATGCGATGGTTGGATCGATCGATGCTATAGTAGCGGCCGGCCGGTGGAAATCTCGGTAGCTCGATCGATAGCGTCGCGTGCATGCGCACGCGGGGCGCTGATAGATAGATGGATGGTCGACCAGTTGAAATGCGGGGAGCTCTCTCGCGCCAACAAAATTTCCTTTCACGAGTGCAGAGCAGTGCGGAGAGCTTTCCTGGATCACTCGCACGAGTACGTGTGTTTTGTAGCTAGTGAAACAAGTGACTTTTAATTTGTTAGGTCGGCGTAGAATAGATGCGAACGCACATAGCGCTGCACGATATGCTAGCTGGTGCCATTTTGGTGTCGTCGTGGCTTGGCGCCGAACGCTAACAGCATGCGTGCGTCCTGTGCTCCTGTGGAACAAATGGATGGCATTTATACATCGGTCGTCTTTTCCGAAGACAACCTGCAGGGCGCAGGAAAGGGCCAGTGGACCACGATATCGCCAATCGGTGTTTTCTTTTTCTTTTTCCCAATTATTGAAACCCAGATTTATCCTAATATATATATGCATATGCGTCCATATGTCAAATAGAAATTCTCAATCAGAAAAACTAGAAATTCCTGTGTTAATAAAAAAAGGCAACATCATATTGTCTTCATCCATCGATCAAATCTACCATTGAAATCTTACACACACAAAAAAAAATGACTTTATTAAATTCATAAATATTAAATATCTAATTGTATTGTTCTTTTTGAAAATGCAATATTCATCCATATGAACGCACACATGCATATTCTAACACTAAGAACACCTCTGAAAGACTAAGCAGCATATATTTCAAGATTAACAAAATCACCGTACATACATCTTGTTGCCGACAGACATATTGCGCCTACTACTGAAAAAATAATTATTGAGCATTGTTACTTAGTCAAAAACTTACCTCAAGTATTTATCTCAAAATATAGGTACCTTCTGAATACGAAATTTGTTCTAAATATATATCTCTACCTACCTCCTCATCTTCACCCATCACAGCTATTACCGTATTTAATTTCTCCATCGGCCTACTCATTTCAACCTATGACAATCATCCTATTTAATTTTACCCCTTCTCCTTAATCTCTATATATAATCTAAACAATCTAAAGCTACTTATATTTTGATACGAAGGGAGTAGGTAGGTTCTACCACAAAGATTCTAATCAACTTCTAATGGGCTCCTAATTGTTGTTTTTCCTGATTTAGAAATCGTAAAACCCGAAACTAATAAATATGAAGTTGTACTCGGTCTAGAGTCTTTATATATTTTTGTATGATTTAATAATTTGAAATTTATAATTAATATAAACCAAGTTGTACTTGGTAACAAATCTAGAATTCGAAATTGATAAATATTGGGTTGTACCCCGCAAATAAATATATTGGTTGTATTTCCCAAGTTTCAATTAGTGTTTTTATGGCTTGATACTTGGAAAATATATATTAATAAATGCTGAGTTGTTCTTAGTTGTAATCTGAATTATAATATATCCATGACTTAATAATTCTAAATGAATTAATAAATACCACGCTGATATAAATTATTTAAAATATGTAGTACACATGCCCATATATGGCTAGTAACAATGTACTAAATACCTATACAAGTATGCAACCATAAGTTTAGACAATGACAACTTAGAAAGAGAGATACAAGATTATGCAACCATAAGTTCATACAATGACAACTTAGGAAAAGGAGGTTTGTATAATTGGAGCAAGGTGGCGAGCTGGCCAATGTAGACAATAATAGCACTTGGTTGCACTTGTAGTGTCACAGCACTACAAATTTATAATCGTATATATAGAAATGGAAGACAAATATTAAACAGAGTTTATTATATTAGGAGGGGTAACGACTAAGATAAACCAAATAATCTAATGTATCATTCAAAGCTGACAAAAGAACAAATTTATATGCAATTATAAGGGTTCATTTCAAACGCAAGATTGAGAAAACAAAGAAATAGAAGAAGCATAAGATTTTGACATGAACGTAAGTACAAAATAAAGAATTGCAAAACATAGGAATTCGCTAAACATAGGAATTATCTAAACACAGGAATGGTCCTTTGATTAAGCCGTAGGAATCGAATGAGAGAGATAGATTTAAAAAGAAATGTTCCTCCAAAATCGTTGTAGGATTATCCATTTGATTCAATCTTTTTTCTAAAGACCTTTGTATGAACTTTTTTCTATAGTATTGAAATCCTCCAAGTTTCAAAATGTTTTCCAACAAATCAAAGGAGGCCTAAGCTTTGAAGTAAATCTAACCCAAATATGCTGGCTATTGTGCTAGATCAAAATACAAATATATACTCCCTTCATGCCGCTGCTCTGCGAGTACTTTTTGCTCATATATTGAGCTGAGCGGTCTGACAAATAGAGTTCATCTCTCCCTCCCCCCTTTTTCTCATTCAAAAAAAAAAAAAAGGGTTAGGCGGTCTCTTCGATTGTGTTGTAAATCACTACTGTTTGGGTGGAGTTTCCTCAATAGATAGTCACATCTTTAATGAATGAATGAACGAGGCTCCTGACTCGCTGAGGTAACCAAAGCTAAAATATTGGTTGGTGTACTGTAGCCCGACCGATACGGCCTGATGGCGATGTAGAAATTGTCAACTGTTACGTGAAAGCTTGGGTCAAGATCGTGGCACTCAAAGCATGCAGAAAGCCTACTAGTACGCCAAGAAACATATAGCCTCTTGTCCAATCATTGGCCAAGGGAATTAATCCCTAAAAAGCTGCTTACTACTCGCAAACCCATCCTCTGATCTGAACATCAACAAGCAAATGACACGCTACTCATCCCAGTGCTTTAAGACCAGATCCATGGAGTTAATTAGCAGGAACAACTAATAGTTAATGAGCATCATTAGGACAACTTTTACCAAGCATGCATCAAGTTGACATTGCTAAACCCCCCCTTTTCCCGTGTGGGATTCGAGCACTAGCTAGCTAGAACAAAAGGGGGCCGAGAGACGGCCGGGATGGGATCGATGCTTGCTCGATCACTTCTCGCCAAAAAGGCAGCCTCCCGCTAGTGCCAACCCCAACATGAACATGTTGTGCATTACACAAGCAAGCAAAGCATGCACACAAACATATACCCACGGGAGACGGGGTGGCAACGTGCCATCGCCATCATGAGCTAGCAGCACACCCACACATCGTCACAATGATGGCATATTGAGAGTGTAAGCACTAGCAGTGCATCCATCCATGCATGGCATCATGCTAGTTCATGGATCGATGGATGGATCAAGAGACCAAATGGAACAAGACAAAGGAAGAAACAGTAACCAGTATAACTGAACACGTCAAGCTAACGAAGGAGGGGATCATCAATGGATAATTCATCCAGGGGAAGTGGGGGCCACATGGCAGGGGCAGAAAGGAAAAAAGCAAGCAAGGCAACAAATGAAGAGGGGTAGTAGCAGACAAAGCCAAAGCATGCAAATATGCGATTGCAATGCTGCCCTTCTCCCTCTCCTCTCCTCTGCCTAACTAGAACTCCATAATCCATATCCATCATCTCTCCACTACTACTACTACTACAACACCCAAAGCAAATGAGCACTAGCTAGTACTAGTAGTACATTGATGATGATCGCTGCCTCTCCTCTGCCCCCTCCCATGCTCCCTCTCTCATCATGGACGGAGCATAAAGCCCGTAGCCAAAAGTAGAGCGCACAAAAAGAGTTTGGCCAGATCATGGCACTGCGAAAAGGGCATCAACTAGTAGCTATGGCTAGCTTGGCGATGCCAATGCCGACCCAAGGCATGGAGAAATGGAGGATGATGGAGTAGGGTACATGTCACTGTCATGCCCAGAAATTCACGAACCAGAATTTCTAAGCTGAATTTGCATTAAACCCCTGTCTAGGACCAGCCAGGGTACACAAAAGATAATTGTTGACATACAGATCCACGTCTTACAAAAATATAAAAGATTACAAATGCAGCGGAGAAGGTAAAAGCGAGCTAAGCCTGAAGACTTGACTCCTGCAGTGGGCGACTCCATTCCACAGGCATCCTTGACGGCAGCGACAAAACCAATTTCTTCGAGACGGCTCCAACTGGGAAGAACTTCAGCTCTGGTGTGGAGAAGAGAGAGTAAGATTGAGTACTACCCACTATACTCAGCAAGTCATACCATAAGAGGAGGTATGATGCAACATATAACCATAGGAGGCTAAAGGAGTTCATTTGCATAAAGCTAGCATTTATAAACAGTAGTTGAAAACAGTAAAACAATTGTGATAATTAGCCAATATTAAACCAATCACTGCTCAACGCTACACCACGTTGAGACAGGCTGAAACCACCACCTGAACTAATCAGTTCCATTAGACTAAACTAGGGTGAGACTAATCACGGTGAATCTGGTTGACCGCCCATAACCGCGAGCACTGCTATTTGAATAGTTTTACTCTGATCGGAGGTGTATAACTGTACCCACAAGACACAGCCCCACGACACGTTCCCGTGCGCCGACATGCCACCACGGCATACCGGAAAGAGGCCGTGACAGGACCCTTCGCATACCCCCCCTCTAACCAAACACACCACACCTCAGATTTCACCCCCACTCCTTGCAAGGCAGCGGGCAGTCCCCTCTCATGCTTAGGTGAATCCGAAAACGACAAAGGCCGTCGCAGGGCCTATCCCGCTCCATCACGCCCACCCTTGTCTAGATGCGTCAGCTAGACGAAAGCTACACTACAAGCTCAACCGTTGTCCACGCTGGCTTGTGGTAAGTACGATAAATTCTTCCAGGGCATCCCGCGAACCGGTCCTTAATTGCCATGGGCACGACCATCAAAACCATACACCCACAGCCCACCATTTAATATATTTTAATTAACCAACACCAAAGCGGTGGCACTAATCCAACATCAATACTAGAATCTGAAGTCTATGTATTAATGTAGTTCCCCCATTGTGTACTAGTTGAACTAGGCATGGCTAAGCAATCACTAATCCAACATCTAATCATGTTACAACCCAAGATAGCAAAGGATCAAGGTATCAAATAACATGGCTGAGACAGTAGGTAATCATCCCATGGTAACATTACAAAACAATGCAATATTTAAAGGAAAACAATAGAGCATTTGCAATATGGAATCAATATGTTCAAGTGACAAGCATGACTTGCCTTACTCTGTGGCTGGAGGAACCTCGGCGACTATTTCGAACTACACCGGAGTGTTGGGAGAGCCGGAATCTATGCGACATACAAAGCGAACAATGCAAACAGGCTATAAGACTACTGAAACAGAAGAAAAAAACCATTTTTAATGGATTCTTTGCATTTTTATTGATTTACTAAGACTTGAATGGGCTCAAACGGAGCATGGATGAATTTTCTATGAATTTTAGAAGACTCACTGTGTTTTTTTACTATAAAAATAAAAACCTTAATTGATTTATTGCGCAATAATTAACCCTGGTGACGTCA
Organism: Oryza longistaminata; assembly: GCA_009805545.1. NCBI lineage: Eukaryota > Viridiplantae > Streptophyta > Magnoliopsida > Poales > Poaceae > Oryza > Oryza longistaminata. Next base: position 18,054,841 of record CM020179.1, on the reverse strand, counting down.
GCGAGGGGGGGCGCCGACATGCGGGCCCCACAAGTCCACTGGACCGGGGATAGGGGAGCGCCACGTGGCACACACGTGGCGCCGACGTGGCGGCCACGTGGGCTGCAACGGACGGCCCCGATCTACCCTCGGGTAGATCGGACGGCGGAGCGCGTTGCGCCGGGGCACCGCGGGCGGCTTAAGCCGGCCCGGCGGGCCCTGGCGCGCGCGGCGCGAGGCAGCGAGCGGCCGACGGCGGCCGATCGGCATGCGGCGGCGCGGCGGCGCGTGAGAGAGAGAGGGAAGAAGGGGAGGGGCCTCACCGACGGCGATCGATGACGGCAAGCGGCGGGGAAGCGGCGGCGTGATGCGGGCGGGCTCCAGGTTAACCTAAGGAAGCAAACGAGAGAGATTAGAGAGGGAGGAGAGGGAGCGAAGACGTGCAAAAATCGCCGGCCAAAGGAGTGGCAATGGCAGCTCACCGGCGCGCGGTGGAAGGCGGACTCCAGCGGCGGGATTGGATGGGGAAAGGGGTGGCAGCGATGGCTCGCGGGCTTGCTAACCCGACGGCGGCGCGGCGAGGCTCGGCGGTGCTCTAAGCGTAGGCGAGTGGCGGCCGGAGGTGGCTAAAGTGGAGCGCGGGGGTGCGCGGCGCTAGGACGTGGTGCACGGAGAGCTGGCGAGAACAGGAAAAAGGTTAGAGGAGGGAGGGGGTGCTTTTTATAGGGCACGATATGGGCGAGACGTGGCCGGGAGGTGTGGGGAATTGGCCGGGCGAACGTGGTGAGGTGGGGAGCGAGAGAGAGGCGGATTTCAAAAATTGAACATCCCGGCCATCTCGGTGCGGCGCGAATGGGCGGTAGATGGGGACGGCGGTTGCGGGACGTGCGGGCGAGTGTGGGTGTGGGCGACTGTGCGCGGTCGCGCTTGGGGAGGCAGGGAGCGGCGGTTGCAGGCGCGGGCCGTGCCGGCCGGAGGTAGGGGACAGGCCTGACAGGTAGGCCCTACCTATCGGTGACCCGGAGGGGGGAGAGGGTGCACGGGGTGGCGGCAGGGCCGCTTGCTGGGCCTCGGCCTCGGCCCGGCCCAGCTAGCACGCGGGGAGTGGAGGGGAGAATGGGCCGACGGCCCACTCGAAGGAAAAAGGGAAAAAAGAAAAAGAAAAAGAAAAAGGGATTTCTAGGAATTTAATAATTGCTTGTGCTCATTTTTAATTGGTTAAAATTATTTCTAGACCTCTGAAAATTGCACTGAAAATCCTGTTAGCATATTTTGACTTGTAGAAGCCAACAAAAATTCCACATGCCAATTCCGATTATTATTTGCATTTATTAATTAGGGTTTCTCTCTTGCTAATACACAGATAATTTCTTGAGGTCATTTATTAAATTAATTTAGGCTTGGGAGAAGAACTTCAGGGTGTGACACGTGTCGTGTGGGAGGAGGCGGCGCGCGAGCTCGCGCTCCGCGTGTCCGACGCGAGCGCCGGGGGCATGTCGGTGTCCGTGGCGTGCGAGGCGTTCGCGGCGGTGGCGGAGCATGTTCTCCAAGGACATGGACGCCGCAACGGCGCGGCAGCTGAGGGATGTCATCGAGGAGGCGGTGTTGGTCGCCGGAGCGCCGAACCTGTCCGACTACTTCCCGGTGATCGCTGCCGCCGACGTCATGGGCGTGCGGCGAAGGATGGAGAAGCTCGTCAGGTGGGTGTACGGCATCATCGATGTGCAGATCGACCGGCGGCGGCGCCGCCGCATCGCCTGCGAGCCACGCAAGAATGACTTGCTGGATGTGAAGTTTGACATGGAAGGAGAAGTGGAAGGCGAAGGATGGGTGATGAACCAAAACACCATGAGGGGAATGTTCATGGTAATATTAATACTGTCCCATTGTGATTCAATTTTTACAGGTTTTCAATTTCATTTTATTAATACAGTTTTTTTTTCTCTGGACAGCCAATTTTTTGCCAATTTTGTTATGTTTATTTCATATGTTATGTTTATTTCATAAGATACCTAAAACAATTCATATGATATTTTTGCCAAAAATGGCAGTATTTAGGAAAATACGTAGGTCCACCTAAGCTTTATTTTGTTATAGGTGTATGAATTGTTTGAATTAATATGGAAGACACATCACACATACGGAATGCACGTTTAGTTTTAAACATATTTTGCAATTTATCAGGACTTGCTCGTCGCTGGAAGCGGCTCGACCTCAAGTACAATAGAGTGGGCAATGGCAGAGTTACTGCAAAATCCAAAGTCCATGATACAACTTCAAGAGGAGCTCAAAGGCCTTATTGGCACAAAAACTCACGTTGCAGAATCAGACGTCAGCCAGCTTCCTTATCTCCAAGCTGTCATCAAAGAGACCCTCCGGCTTCACCCAACTGTTCCAATAGCATTCAACAAGGCAGAGACCACAGTAGAAATCCAGGGCTACAAGATACCTCAGGGAACAACTGTATATGTGAATATATGGGCAATTTGTAGGAGAGGTAAGATTTGGGATGATCTGGACAACTTCATGCCAGAGAGGTTCTTGGGTAGAGATATAAATTTTCTAGGAACCAATTTTGAGTTCATACCGTTTGGTGCTGGACGACGCATCTGCCTTGGGATGCCATTAGCAGAAAGGATGCTGCATCTGATGCTTGCATCGCTACTGCATCGGTTTGAGTGGACGATCCCTGATGAAGTTAAGGGTGATGACTTGGACATGGCTGAAAAGTTTGGGCTTGCGTTGTCCATGGCTAAGCCACTTCGTGCTGTGGCCAAGGAAACATGAAAGCTAATGCAAAATGTTCAATAATGTTATGTAAGACGCCATTGCGCTTTTATTTAGGTCTCCTTGCAAATGATAGAGATTTGTATGATTTTTTTGAATTGAAATAGTACTTGTGTAAACCTTATACTGCCTGTTTGGCAAGAGATGGAAAGCGGAAATGGAAGTTTAGAGGACGACTGACCATGGGAGTTTCATTTTTATTCCTATTCCTTTGTTTGATAGTAGAGATGAGAATCATGGGAAGTATGGATGTGAATTGAATTTTAAGTGATAATGTATGGCTCATATTTATCTCATCATACTTAGAAAAGAACTCCCTCCCAATTACCTACATCTAAATAGGTATTGGATGTAAAATCAAAGTGTTTTTTATTCCTTATTTTGTGATGAACAATTGGCATCTGTGATTATTGGTTTTGATATTTAGAGATTATTGGCGAAGTGGTTTTGGAGATGATTGGATTTTCAGGTGATTAACAGGTGCTGTTGTTTTGTCGGGTACGGTCAGACCGGGCAGGTGCTGCCGGTCAGACTGGCGCTATGCGAGCGGTCTGACCGGCCGACTCTGTGTCGGTTTTGGTTTCGGGTTGTTTGTTCGGATATCTGTGATTGTTTCATGTTTATGGCTTCTAGATGGATACTATTCGTATGTAATACTATTGTTTGCTAACAATGAGTCAAGTTATAGATAGCTTAGTCTCGGAATATGGTTTCTTTTTTGGGTTAATTAAATCCATGCCATTGTAACTTTGATGAATTTGAAATATGCCATTACTATTCATCTATTTAGAGACATGCCATTATAATGTTGTAGTTATTTGAAATATGCCACTACTTACCCCTTCAATGTATTTTCTAAAACTTTTAGACCAAATTACCCTTGTCTTCTTCCTCCATCTCATGTACTTCTTCTCGAAAATCTGCATCCCCTTTCTTCACCTAGTGATACCAACCTGCCCGGTGCACCAATGCATGCTCTCTGCACGAGCCGCTTCCTACCGGGCATTTTCGCACGTCCGGCCGTTGGCACAAAGGGCGACAGACTGGAGCTGCGGGAGATATCCTCGTCGGCGAGGAGACGGAGGTCGGGTATGAGGCGCTGCGGCTGGTGCTCGAATCCCTCCCATCGCCGTGCCCGTAGCAAGCCGAGCTGCCCGAGGACCGACCAACGACCGGCCAGCAACTTAGGCCACCAGTTTGATTCCATTGCATCTTAATCCTTCTGTGGGGAATCAAGTGCTTTGGTGGATATTGATAGATGCAACATTGTAGGAACAAGGTAGCTAATTCACCCTGGGATCCTGTCCTGGTGATTGTAGTTGTTGGTTTGACCCATTGTTGCGGCATGATTGGGTCGACATAGTAGGCATGCTGCCTGCTGCTTCGAGGTTCAGCTTAGTGGCCGCAAGATTAGTTGGTTTACAAGATGAACCGGAGAGAGGGGAGAAAGGAGGAAGAAGGGTAATTTGGTCCAAAAATTCTAGAAATTAAATTGAAGGGGTACATAGTGGTATATTTCAAATAACAGTAAAATTGTAATGGCATTGTTCCAAATAGATGAATAGTACTGGCATATTTCAAAACCATGAAAGTTACAATGGCATGGATCTAATTAACCCTTCTTTGTTTGATTCATGTGTAGGTGACTTGATGTCTCGGGAGAGTATTGCTGGTGATAGATCGGGAGTCGACTTAGGGATAAGGCGACGTCCGTGACGGTTAGATATCATGCGGGATACTTAGGCTAGAGTTCAATGCACATGGTTGGTGAAGATTCCATATGGCATACGTTGGATGTATTGTGTGCGTATGGGATGTGGAGTTGAATTTGGAAGGAGTCCAAATTTGGTATGATTGGAGTTTGTAATGTTTGTTTCTTGTACGGGAAGGTTTCCTATGTTGATTAGGACTTCTAGTATGAGTTTGGTTCGTGGCTTTAGGCTGCCTACCTCATGTATAAATAGAGAGGGAGCGTGAGGCTTCCCGGTATCTTTTGAGAGCATTGAGTTGATAGTTTAGTTAGGGTTTCGAGTTTAGTCGAGATTTTCGTGAGGAGTGCTGTTGTTGCACTTTGTAAACACAGAGAGAAGTAATAAAGTTGTAATCTACATCTTGAGTTCTTCAATTTGTGTTTGCGCGGCTTCGGCAGTCTGTTGACGACCAAATTTGGTAAGTTGTGAACTAGGTTCGACATTGGGATCAAGGCGGATTCGATAAAGAGATGGATTCGAAGAACAGAGTATGCATTGGCTGCGAAGGCATCGGCTGGAGTATACATCGGCTGAGATGGATCGGACAGAGGACAACCGATACAGCCGATAGAAGTGATGCAGCCGATTCCGATGAAGATGGTTTCAAGGTTGTTTCTAGAATCGATCAAAGTGCTTCACAAGGATTTCCATGATGGAGATAAAGCTCTCAGATAGGCAATTGTATCTATTAATTAGGATATTTCGTGAAAATTCCTTAGGGATATGTTTGGGCAAAAGTCTGCCGCAAAGACTTATGGTATCTTAGAGTTTGTTAGAGATAAGTGTCGTGTCCGGCAAGGACATATCTTGTATCTCGGGTATAAATAGAGCCCGAGCCCATGTAATCAACCATCACAAGATCAATACACTTTCAGCGCATCGCCACCCTTTTTACTTTTGTTTTATTTCGACGAGTTCTTGCTTTCGGGTTGAACTGCATCGATTCGATCTTCAATTAGAGGTAAACTTGTCATAGCGCCTTGCGTTCTCGGGATTAGTGCTTCCATCTTTATGACACTCTAATCCTGTTTACGTAATTCGTCGAGTTATCATATATACTCTATAATCTTTGTTAGTCTCGCTATATCACTTGCCATCGGTTAGTTTTTACTGCTAAAACGTAGCCGATAGAGTTAGATCTCGTCACTAACCTAGATTATATCGTATATCTACCATCTTTTAGAGGTATTCATCATCTTGTTTAGATCTTACAGTTATCTTTATGCTTAATGCTGCATCGGTTGGGTTTGATCTATTAAGTTATATTCATAGCTGTGATATCTAGCTTGTTTTATGATTATCAATAGAGATAGTGACGGAGTTTCAGCCGATCTTACCTGATTTAGCTACTTTATGTTTCATATGCTTAATTGATATGCTAGATATGCCCTTTACATTAAGATCTTATTACATTAACGTATATTAGGCTTCTTGTTTAATATATTCTATTTGTTTTGATATCTTAATATAGAGTTGTATCAGAGTATTAGCCGATACATGCTAGATCTATCTGATCGGCTATGCTATAAACGTTTATAATCTTTGTGTTAATGTATATTTCGATCTAAGTGATTTATACTGTCTCGGCATGACGACCGATCTATCCCAATCACTTGGTTTAAATATACAACGATAGAAGGATTGTATATCGTTAATATCTACAGCCGATCGAGTAGATTTAGTCTTATCTTATTTTTCTATAACTGCCGATCGATCTCAATATGACATCGGCTAGAAGATAAATGATATGTCATCGGCGGCTGGCCGATCGGCTATCGTTCATGGATTTAACCATGGTTTTCTTGTCTTTCTTTCTTGTTGATTGCATGATCAAATCAACTGGCACGCTCACAAACCTAAAGGCAAGATTTTGGACCTGCACTGAAGTTAAGCAGATCTTCCAGGCCAGTGTGTGTTTTTCGCATCAACACGGTCTAACTGGCAAAACACCGGCAGTCAGACCAGCGGCATCGCGGCGGTCAGACCGGCGGGTAAGCGGCGGTCAGACCGGTGGGTAAGCGGCGATCAGACCGGCAATGGCATCAGGAGGCAGTGACGACTTCGGGGCGGTCGGACCGGGCGATCTACATCGGTCAGACCGATGGCACAAGTGCGGTCATTCCGACGGGATAACTTCGGTCAGACTGTGATCCGTCGAATTTGAGGGTAACTTTTAATTCCGCAAAAAGTTTGGGTTGTTGGGTATAACCATTCACCCCCCTCTGGTTGGCTTAGTTCTTCTATTCGATCCTACAAGTTGTATTACAGCCTTGTTTTTTTTTTGGATTTTAACTGATCTAGAGTTTTTTTGCCATGGCTAATTTGTTTGCAACTAAGCTCCATGTTTTCGATGGAACGGATTTTCCTTATTGGTGTAGTAAGATTCAATCTTACATTATGATTGAGGATATTGATATTTGGAGAAAAGTTTCTAATCCTTATGCGATTCCTGATCAAATTAATACTGTTGCTTTAAAAACTGAATTTGAAAATAATTGCAAAGCTCGCATATTCTTTTGAGTGGGATTTCTCATTCGGATTTTGATCGTATTTCGCTTCTTGAAAATGCAAATGAGATTTGAAACGCTTTGAAAAACTTTCATCAAGGAACTTCAAATATTAAAGAAGTTCATCGAGATCTTTTCAAAAAGGAGCATAAAAAATTTGAGATGAAACCTTGAGAAGCTTTGGATGACTATCTTTCTAGGTTCAAAAAATTTTGAGTGATCTTATATCTGTTGATTCTTCTTATGATATAAATTACACACAATCTGAGGTTTCTCGTCACTTTTTGAATGGTCATGACATGTCTATTTGGGAGATGAAAGTTACATCAATTCAGGAGTCTGTTAATATGTTTACTTTGACTTTGGATTCGCTTTACACAAAATTCAAAACACATGAGATGAATATTATTTCTCGTAAAGTTGACTCGAAGTCTAGTGATTTGGTTTCTTCCTGGACTTCTTTGGATGTTGGTGCTTCTTCATCTAATTACTACTATTCTTGCTTTAATTAATGCCATGTCCGATGAGCAACTCGAATAGTTTGAGGAGAAGGACTTAGTTTTGGTCACTAATAAGTTTTCTCCAGCTATGAATAATGTTAGGTACAGGAAAAGAGATGGTCCAAATCGATCGTTGCTTTGAATGTGGTGCTCTTGATCACAATTGTTCGCATTGTCCTAAGCTTGGGAGAGGCAAAAAGTAAGACAATGGTGTGGAGAAGACTAAGGAGAACAAGTCTAAGAGCACATTCAAGGGGAAGAAGATCAAGGAGAATCTCAAGAAGATGTTTGAGAAAGTCTATGCCGCTTTTGAACCACTAAGCGATGTAGATGGAGAAAGTGAAGATGAAGATAAGGGAAATAACATCTCCGGTGTTTGCTTCATGGCGCGTGGTGAATCGGATTCAGAGCGTGAAGACAATGAGGTGAGTTCTTTTGAAGAAGCTATTCTTATTTTAAGTGCAAAAAATAATAAGTGTGAGAATATGTATAGAAAACATAAATTTATTATTGAATCCCTTAATTCTGAAATTGCTAGAATAAATCTCTTATTCCCAATGATGATGATTGCAAAAATTGTGAGGTTTTATTGCATGAAATTTCAAAAATTAGAGATGTCAATGTTGCACATCATTTGAAAAATAGATCTTCTCTTGCTCTTGGTTTTCTCTTGCACACACCTACTTTGGATGAGTTGTTTTTAACTAAAAAGTTGTTGAAAAAATATCAAATTGCTTTTCATGCTAGTTTGATGTTTAACATGGTTTCTGCTAAAAAGTTAAAACAACGACAAAGTGTTTTTGATTGCTCAACATGCACACTAAACAAGATGAAACTAAAAGATGATTTAGGTCGTGTTGAGTACATGGAAGATGTTGTGAAAACCAATGAAGTGCTTTCTTGCCCCAAATGTCGAAAAAACAAAGGTGTCATGGTAGATTGTGAAAATTGTGCTAATTTAGAAAAAGAGGTTTATTATTTGAAAAGTTCTTTGCAAAGATTTTCTGATGGTAAGAAACAACTTAACATAATTTTGGATCAATCTAAGTGACTAGCTACAATAGGGTTGTTGGTTTTGATGTTCATGGCTATTTCACCAAAAAAATCAACCCAATGTTTTGAGTGTGACTGAACATGGCGAAATTTTGACAAAACCTAGTGCTAAGAAAACAGTTTTCAAGTCTGCTAGAATTATGCCCTATCTTTCTGCAACACTAGAATAAACAAAAACAAATATTTCAAAACCATCTTCTTCTAAAGAAAAGTATACTTGTTCTTTTTGTGGTAAAGATGGACATCTTGTTGGTTTTTGTTTCAGATTAGCTCATAAACAGAAAAAGGAGAGAGAAATTACTTTTGGAAAATCAAAGTGGGAAAAATCTGTTTTTTTTCTCGAGGAAACCGGTCAGACCGCAGTGGGTCCCACGGTCAGACCGACGACCGGTCAGTCCAGCGGCTGTGCTTCGGTCAGACCGAGCACCAGTCAGACCGACGGTACAGTAGCGGTCAGAGCGGCTGTACACCTTCGGTCAGACCGGTCTCGGAGAAATTTTTCTGAAAATTCTCAAACTGTTTTTGCAAGGGGATATATGCCTATTGGATCTAATGGTCGTGTGTCTCGGTACTGGATTCCTAAATTTTTATTATCTAACCCCAGTACGGAGGCTTCGACATCTTCTTGTGTGTAGGCTTTGGTGGCGAGGAAGGAGAACATGTGGATCATGGATTCCGGTTGTTCGTGGCACAATACCGGTGATAAAAATTGGTTCTCCTCCCTCAAACAGGCATCAAGACTGAATCGATTATCTTTAGTGATGCTTCTACTAGTGCCGTTCTTGCCACAGGTTTGGTCAAGGTAAATGACAAGTTTGAATTGAAAATTTTGGTTGAGGACTTAAAGTATAATTTGCTTTCAGTTTCACAAATTGTTGATGAAAATTTTGAGGTTCACTTTAAGAAAACAGTAAGTAAAGTATTTGATTCTTGTGGTGATTTTATGATGAATATATGTCGCTATGGAAGAGTGTTTAAAGCTGATTTTGAAAATTCTGTTTCACCTATGATAACATGTTTGGTTGCTAGTTTAATAAGGATGTGATGTTTTCGCATCGTAGACTTGGACATATTGGTTTTGATCATCTCATGAGGTTAAGTGGTTTGGATCTTGTTCGTGGTTTGCCTAAACTTAAGAAAGATCTTGATTTGGTTTGTACATCGTGTCGTCATGCTAAGATGGTTGCTTCTTCACATGCTCCTATTGGTTCTATGATGACGGATGCACCGGGACAGCTATTACACATGGACACTGTTGGTCCAGCTAGAGTGCAATCTGTTGGAGGAAAGTGGTATGTGTTGGTTATTGTTGCTGATTTTTTTAGATATTCTTGGGTTTTCTTCATGGCAACTAAGGATGAAGCTTTTCAACACTTTCGTGGTTTGTTTCTTCGATTGGATCTTGAGTTTCCTAGTTCTTTGAAAAGAATTCGAAGTGATAATGGTGGTGAATTTAAAAATGCTTCATTTGAACAATTTTGCAACGAAAAGGGTCTTAAACATGAATTTTATTCTCCTCGTGTTCCGCAACAAAACGGTGTTGTTGAAAGAAAGATTCGGTCTTTGGTTGACATGGCTAGAACTAGGTTGGATGAGTATCATACTCCTAGAAAATTTTGAGCTGATGCAGTTAACACTGCTTGCTATATTTCAAATCGGGTTTTCTTGAGGTTTAAATTTGGAAAAACTTCTTATGAGCTTCGATTTGGACGTCAACCCAAAGTTTCACATTTGCGTATTTTTGGTTGCAAATGCTTTGTCTTGAAATCTGGAAATTTGGATAAGTTTGATGCACACTCTAACGATGGAATGTTTCTTGGTTACTCCGCACATTCACATGGCTATCGTGTACATGTTTTGGAAACTAACAAAATTGTTGAGACTTGCGAAGTTACTTTTGATGCGGCTAGTCTAGGTACTAGACCAGAAATTACAGGTATATTGTCACAGGTTCAGGGGGAGGATAGTCGTATTTTTGAACACGAGAGCAATGATGATGACGATGGGCGCTAGGCCGGTCAGACCGCCGGCGCACCTCCGGCTAGACCGGCTCAGGATGAGCGGTCAGACCGGCCAGGGTCGTCGGGTTCCGGTTCTGTTGATGCTGATCGAGATGGTCCTCCAGAGGCTACAACTTCAACCAGTACTGGTACAGAACGTGAAATAACTTCAGAAGCCGCTGCTCCTTTGTATATTCAACGACGACATCCACCAGAACAAATCATTGGTAATATAGGTGAGCTAACTACAAGGTCTAAGGTAAAGACTCATGATGTTTATGCAAATTCTGCATTTGTTGCTTCTTTTGAACCTAAAGATTTTACTTATGCATTAACTGATAAATCGTGGATTAACACCATGCATGAAGAACTTGAAAACTTTGAGAGAAACAAAGTTTGGACTTTAGTTGAACCACCTTCTGGACATAATATTATTGGAACCAAGTGGGTTTTCAAAAATAAATAAAATGAAGATGGTTTGACTATGAGAAATAAAGCTGAAGTTGGTGCTCAAGGTTTTACTCAGGTGGAGGATTTAGATTTTAATGAAACTTTTGCTCATGTTGCTAGAATTGAGGCAATTAGACTTTTGTTAGCTTTTACTGCTTCAAAAGGTTTTAAATTGTATCAATTGGATGTGAAAGCTGATTTTCTTCATGGTTTTATACAGGATGAAGTTTATGTCAAAAAACCACTAGGTTTTGAAAATCCTGATTTTTCCAGCCATGTTTTTAAATTGTCTAAAGCTTTGTATGGCTTGAAACAAGCACCTAGAGCATGGTATAATAGGCTTAAGAACTTTTTGCTTGCGAAAGGTTTTCAAATGGGAAAGGTTGACAAAACGCTTTTTGTTTTTAAGCATGGTGATAATCAAATGTTCATATTTGGTTGTTCAACTCACGCTTTTGTTGTGGAGTTTGCTAAGACTATGCGCAGGGAATTTGAGATGAGCATGATGGGTGAGTTATCGTACTTTTTGGGATTGCAAATTAAGCAAATACCTCAAGGTACTTTTCTGCATCAAACGACGTATACGAAGGATCTTTTAAGACGGTTTAAGATGTAGAATTGCAAGCCAATTTCAACTCCAATTAGTTCTACAACTGTGTTGTATCCTGATGAAGATGGTGAAGTTGTTGATCAAAAGGAGTATAGAAGTATGATTAGATCTTTATTGTATCTAACTACTTCTATGCCAGACATACAATTTGTTGTGTGTTTGTGTGCACGCTTTCAAGCTTCTCCTCGTGCTTCAAATCGCCAAGCGGTCAATTGAATAATGAGGTATTTGAATCATACACTTGAGTTTGGAATTTGGTATTCTACTTCATCTTATATATGCTTGAGTGGATATTCCGATGCTGATTTTGCTGGTTGTAGAATTGATAGGAAAAGTACTAGTGGAACATGTAATTTTCTTAGTACATCATTGATTGCATGGTCTTCTAGGAAACAATCTAGTGTTGCTCAATCAACTGCTGAACCAGAATATGTTGCTGCTGCTTGTTGTTGTTCACAGATTCTTTGGCTTATATCAACTTTGAAAGATTATGGTCTTACTTTTGAGAAAGTACCTCTCTTTTGTGATAATACTAGTGCTATTAGCATTGCTAAGAATCCTTTATAACAACCACGCACAAAGCATATTGATATTCGTTTTCACTTTTTGAGGGATTATGTTGAGAAGGGAGATGTTGAATTGACGTTTTTGGATACAAAGTTGCAACTTGCTGATATTTTCACTAAACCTTAGGATTCTAATCGCTTTGCTTTTCTTCGTGGAGAATTAGGAACTATTCATCCTTTTGGCATGGTTTGAGGGGGAGTTTTTGTACCTCATGGTTTTATCAAGCAAAATTTTGACAATAAGAAAATTGGGAAACGAGAGCTTTGTGTTATACATATTGTATATTCTTGTGCATGCTAGAAATACTATAAGATTTATTTGTCTCTAGCATAGCTTGTATGTGTAGGATCAAGGAGGCCGACTAGAGGGGGGTGAATAGGTGGTTTTAAAACTTTTGGCTAAAACCGAGTTTTGTATGCGGAAGCGTAAATCAAAACGGTTTTGCACAATTCAAAACCTAAATCAACTAGTCTCAAGTAAGTGCACAAAGAAGCTAGCCTATGTTAAGGTTTGCAAGCCTAGGGTGATAATAGCACAAATAAACTCTAGTATGTAAACTTGCTCAAATGTAAATGCAACAAATAAATGTGACAAGAGACAAGGGATTTTTCACCGAGGTTCGGAAACTCACCGGTTTCCTAATCCCCGTTGAGGCGAGCCCAACTCCACCGCTCAACCACGAAGCCACCACACGCCCCCTTCGTCAAGGGGTGGGCAAGGTGGGAGCCGGCCCACGGAGAGGACTACCCAAGCCTCGATCACTAGGGTAGTTCTTCCTTCACTCCGAAGGTGGTGAACTTCAAACCACTCACAACCGGCACCGGGCCTCCTCCACAATCTCCTTGGACAGGTTACCGGGCAACACCTCCACAAGCCGTCTAGGAGGCGGCAACCTCCAAGAGTAACAAGTCTAGGATGCTTGCCGAGGATGATCAAGTGCCACCCTAGCTCTAACAATGAAGCAATGCACTTGGATTGGCTTAACTCACTCTCCAATACCTCACTAGATAAACTAAGTGCGCAAGGGTGTGAGAGCTCTTGCAAGGGTTCAAGATAATGCAATGGAGTGCCAAAACCTTACCCTTGCTGCTGGGGAGTGGGTATATATACCCCCAACCACCAAAACTAGCCATTGGAGGCTAAAACACCCTTTAGCACGTGCCTGCCGGTCTAACCACCCTTCTAAACCCGATCAGACCGGCCCTCGGTCCAACGGTCGAAAAACTAGCCGTTGGGGGGCTTTCGGGGCCTTCGGGCGGTTTGACCGGCCATACATGGTCGGTCTGACCACCGGCCGATTTTCAGCACAGCCCACCGACAGTAAAACGACGATATCTCTTGACTCGGATCTCGGAATTTGACATTCTTGGACTCTATGGGAATCTTATTCAAAGGGCTATCGAACCCATAAAAAATCCATCCAAGAAACACAACTTAAATCATGGATAAATGGCTCACACTCCAAAGGATAACCACCGGACATACCCACAAGATGTCACTCACTCCTATTGGACATGCTCACTTCTCTCTTTGTTTGGGACATGAGAAAACTCATCACACTTGGCTTGACAAGCCCATCAAATGAACCTACATGCATATGAACTAATATGGCACAAGATCATCCACATGCTCGCTTTATAGACCCCTCTTGATAGTACGGCGTCTATCTAGCAAATCCGGTCTACACCAAACACCAAGACCGTGAAAAAGACTAAGAAAACATTCTTAGCTCCATTATACCTTTGCCTTGCGCCATCCAACTTGGGGTCAATGCTTGAGCCAACATCAACACTTGTGACCATTCGGTTGAACCATGTTTATGCCGAGGTCTTTACCATCCTTTGTCAAGACTTTATTCTCATCGCAAGCTTGACTTCATTCTTACCAACATGACAATGTCCTTAGCTTGGTGACCATTAACCCATGGTGTCATTCATTAGCCTCATCGTAGTGGGACCTATTCCTTTTCACATCTCAAAGGAGTACATTAGTCTCAACAAATCGGTTGTCATCCTTCACTTGATGACCAACCGGTTGCATATTAAAGATATGGATACGTTTGTTGAGTATTCATTAACATCACAAGTGTCATATACTCGTATGCAAGCTCAAGTGCAAAGATCCGATATAAATAATAGGTGAACAACATGGATCTAGAACATGCACAATAAATGTATAGGATTTGCTCCCCCTAAATATATGCATACAAATAAATATACAAGAGATGCAAGTGTATGCATAATTAGAGAATGACCAATGGGGGTTTATCCTATACACATAGAGAAGGCATATGTAGTAATGATGTAGACCAACATAAAACATATACCTTCATGATCTCCATGTTCTCAATGTAAATGAGACTAAATAAGATACGACTCGAGTAAACATTAGTCTCGCACTTATATAACAATAACATGGAAATCATATATATGAACCTATCAAAAAGTAGGAGATAAGAAGTGGTACATATCGTTTTATCTCCATGCATTTCATCCTTGTCATGATTAAGGTCCATCACCAAAGAATGCATATCTACCACATCTAATCATCGGGAAATAACCTAGTTGACAACTTATGAAAAAGAGAGGTTAATCCCATAAACATCGGTTTATCATCTATCATCAAAGCAACAATTACACAAATTGTTTAATCCAAGATCTTTCAATCTTTTCTCTTTTTGGTGATAGATAATAACCCGATATAAACAATATAGAGAGATGAGATGAAAGATGATTTCAAATCAAGGTAGAGATCTTATAATAAACAAAATATAGAATAAGCTCCCCCTCAAGATGTGCATACATATGGATATAAAGGAACACATATGCACATAACCAATCAAGATCAATGACGGAGCTCACACTATATTTTGGATCCACAAGAGAGACCAAGTTAGAATATGTGAAGTTTAATACATACCTCTCATCATTTTTATTTTCATATCCAAACGAGACTAGTCAAAGAAAAGCTCATAAAAAGTTAGTCTCATATTATTAGATTTGTCATTAATCACCAAAACCAAATTAAGGCACTTGAACTTACAGTATGTATTCTAGTCTTTTTATGAGGCTTAGATATTGCTTTTAAGGGAGATGATGCATGACATTTAAATTCTATACTTGAATTAAGCAAATATGCAATATTGATGCTAGCATATGGTTTGATTATAAATGCTTATATATATGCTTTATTGAATTGTTATTCCTCAAATAGCTTTTTAAATTGCTCATTGTGCAAGAGAATAAAAATATTTGTGAGAGAAAAAATGAATACCAAATTCTTGTAAACAGTCTTGATGACAAGGACGTATTCGATGTGAGCAGAAATAATGGGTGCCGAATCCTTGGAAACAGTCTTGATGATAAGGACGTACCCGGAATAATTGAGATTAAAAAATATGAGCAAAAAGGCTCAAATAAAAGTTAAAAATTCTCTTGGTTGTTTGTGCTAGAGCTAATTTGAGAAAGAGTAATAAATGCAATAGGTATATATGTATAGTGTTTATTTTTCAACCTATGTGCTTGTAAAGATGTTGCATTATAAATCGCATGAAATCATGAATTTGATTGTTGATTTGAACTTAACTGTAAAATGTTTGGTTCATGATTATATTTTAATGCATGCTTGCTATATTATAGATGGGTTCATCTTCTTTTTATTGCAATACATGACATGATGTGCTATATGTATGCTAAGCTCTTGAACATTAATGCACATAATTTTTATGCTTGATGAAATCATTGTCAAAAGGAGAAGAGATGAGATTGTGCATGTTTTTCGGATCAAGGGAGAATTTCTTTCTTTTCAAAAGTGAGAGAAGTTTTTATTTTAATTACGCAAAAAGTTTAGGTTTTTGGGTATAACAACCATTCACCCCTCTCTGGTTGGCTTAGTTCTTTTGTTCAATCCTACATTGGAAAGATGGGAGTTTGCTGTACTCTAAAATGCCCACGTCATCCAACCAAAACAATAGGCTTAACCGTTACTACTTAAAAAAATATTTTTCATAACACCACCCTTTTATTTTCACTAGCGGGTTTATTAAACACGCAATTCTAAATATGTATCGACGAGATTCTAGTCACGGACTGCCAACGAAAAATGATTTTTGCTAGCTGTTACTTAAGAGGTCTGATAGTAAAAATATCGTTATTTTTACAAGTGGATGGCTTAAATGACTGCCAACAAAAAAAAAATCAATTTACGCTTGCTTAAGAGCACCACTTCAGAAAATTAAATCGAGATATTAAATCATGAGAATCCAGACGCGTCAGCCCATCTCTCATTTCTCCCCCACGCCTCAGCCTTTCATTTCTCATCTCTCATCTCTCATTTCTGTTGGAATAAATAGGCTAGGCCCAATTTATTTCCAATAAATTTCATTGGCCATAATTAATGTTATGAGAATAATACCACCTTTAAAATTTAGGTGGAGAGATCTTAACTTAAATAAGGAGCAATTAGAGAGTACATATTGACCGGTTGTGGTGCTGGTGGGGCTACCACACGCGTGGGCCAGGCGAGACTTGGCTTGGCTTGCTCCTCCTCCCCAATGTTTTGCAATGGACGAGAATTAAAGGAATTGAATTGATTCGGCTGTTAAAGGATGAACATTGATCCTCTAACGACCAGAAATCATTGATTTGATTCCTCTAGAACGTTACTCTCTCTCTCTCTCTCTCTCGCACTATATAAACTTCAAAGATAGATAGACACACCTTTGCTCTACTCTCATGTTCTTTCTTCCTGGTATTATCTATTCTTCTGTTCCTGCGCTAACCTATGCTTCCCCGATTCTGATCACCTGCACACACGTGTGTTCAGGATGAGCAGGCCTCCGGAACTCCATCCGCTTGTATACCTGCACGGGTACGTGGGTGATCAAATTTTTGCAGAGCGTCATTTGGCATGACTGATCGGCATCGGCTATGTCCTCTTCCTCCGCATTGCTTCACCAAGTTCTGAGTCTTCATCAAGTTTAGTACTCGGGGTCTACTGTGGGGTACACGCTACCTGAGTACCCACGATGAAGCCTTTGGACCGTATAGCATAGGGTGGACCGAGTACCCTAAGTCCATCCGGCTTACAAGTAAATTAACAAAGGGATTAAAGATAAGGCAATCAATCTTATCCCATGTAAATAAATGGCAGGTACCTAGATTATAAGGGCTACCTTACCATATCTATCTACTCTCCTCCGCAACTATATAAGAGGCGCCGGCGAACCCTAGAGGAGTTACGTTCATATACGCACACATGCCCATGTGCTATTCCAACATCGTACTATGTGCACCTACACAGATCTAATCCACCAACAATTGGAATATGGTATTTCCTCACATTGAGGACCTGAACCAGTATAAACATCTATGTCACCATCTCTCTTTGATCTTGTGCATCCTATAAGTAATATTGCCTCGACAGAAAGCGAGTCACTGGGCGATTTAGCATCGAGTAACTCTCATAGTTTCTTCCTCCCCCCAAGCCAATTGTGAACACTCCACTTTTATGATAATTTATTTTCAGACTAGCCGTCTCTTCAAAACAGTATAAGATAAACTTTGTTGCTATAATTTGTTTGTCATCTTTAGGTATGAAAATAACAGTATCATAAGCATGCTGCAAATGAGTAATTCCCACAGGAAAGATGTATGGAACTAAACCACTCAACACTCCTCTTTTTGCACTGTCAAAAATTGGCACTCAAGGCATCACTAACTAAATTGAAGTGAAGATGGGAGAGATGATCACCCTGCCCTTTACTATAAAGGTTAAGAGAGAGGCTACTATTAAAATCTAAAAAGCTAGATTGAAGGTCATAAAGTTATTGTTAGACTTGTTAGACTTATTGTTAGGCATGTTTATCTATTGCCGTATCTCCTTCAATCTCTCCCGGTATTGTTCCATAAATCGGTTGAGGAGATAAGGGAGGTATGGGCCTATATGTACTCCGCATCTGTGATAATCCAATATATTGCGTTGAGTTCTACACGCTTTCATGGTATCAGATTAGGTCTTCTTCCTCGCTTCCGCTTTCCTCCGGCCGGCGTGCGTCCTCTGCCGCCATGGCCGCCACCTCCCAACTCTCTGCCGACTCTCTTCTCGAAGAAACCATCTCCGTCATCACTGCAGCCATGCGTTCCTCGTTCACACCGCCATCCGGACTGCAAGTCGACGACGCCCTCACTGCCTCTGTTGCTGGTGATGCCGCCGACCGCGCGTCTGCCGCGGCTCGCAAGGCGATCGCGCCCGTCTTCCAAGGCCTCTTCCCTGCGCCAGCCGCCGCTGACGACACCATCTCTTCCACTACGGTGCTACCCACGACATCTTCGTCGCTGACTTATTGTTAGGCATGTTTATCTATTGCCGTATCTCCTTCAATCTCTCCCGGTATTGTTCCATAAATCGGTTGAGGAGATAAGGGAGGTATGGGCCTATATGTACTCCGCATCTGTGATAATCCAATATATTGCGTTGAGTTCTACACGCTTTCATGGTATCAGATTAGGTCTTCTTCCTCGCTTCCGCTTTCCTCCGGCCGGCGTGCGTCCTCTGCCGCCATGGCCGCCACCTCCCAACTCTCTGCCGACTCTCTTCTCGAAGAAACCATCTCCGTCATCACTGCAGCCATGCGTTCCTCGTTCACACCGCCATCCGGACTGCAAGTCGACGACGCCCTCACTGCCTCTGTTGCTGGTGATGCCGCCGACCGCGCGTCTGCCGCGGCTCGCAAGGCGATCGCGCCCGTCTTCCAAGGCCTCTTCCCTGCGCCAGCCGCCGCTGACGACACCATCTCTTCCACTACGGTGCTACCCACGACATCTTCGTCGCTGACTTATTGTTAGGCATGTTTATCTATTGCCGTATCTCCTTCAATCTCTCCCGGTATTGTTCCATAAATCGGTTGAGGAGATAAGGGAGGTATGGGCCTATATGTACTCCGCATCTGTGATAATCCAATATATTGCGTTGAGTTCTACACGCTTTCATGGTATCAGATTAGGTCTTCTTCCTCGCTTCCGCTTTCCTCCGGCCGGCGTGCGTCCTCTGCCGCCATGGCCGCCACCTCCCAACTCTCTGCCGACTCTCTTCTCGAAGAAACCATCTCCGTCATCACTGCAGCCATGCGTTCCTCGTTCACACCGCCATCCGGACTGCAAGTCGACGACGCCCTCACTGCCTCTGTTGCTGGTGATGCCGCCGACCGCGCGTCTGCCGCGGCTCGCAAGGCGATCGCGCCCGTCTTCCAAGGCCTCTTCCCTGCGCCAGCCGCCGCTGACGACACCATCTCTTCCACTACGGTGCTACCCACGACATCTTCGTCGCTGACTTATTGTTAGGCATGTTTATCTATTGCCGTATCTCCTTCAATCTCTCCCGGTATTGTTCCATAAATCGGTTGAGGAGATAAGGGAGGTATGGGCCTATATGTACTCCGCATCTGTGATAATCCAATATATTGCGTTGAGTTCTACACGCTTTCATGGTATCAGATTAGGTCTTCTTCCTCGCTTCCGCTTTCCTCCGGCCGGCGTGCGTCCTCTGCCGCCATGGCCGCCACCTCCCAACTCTCTGCCGACTCTCTTCTCGAAGAAACCATCTCCGTCATCACTGCAGCCATGCGTTCCTCGTTCACACCGCCATTCGGGCTTACACCACACGAGTGTGCACGGCACTTAGAGAGATTGTGGGCCCAGCTCTGATACCACTTGTTGGCCCAAAACCGGGAGACGTTGGCCCAACCGGGAGAAAGCCTTTCTACACCCCAAAAGCTAGCTCATGAGGTGAGGGACCCCTCCCCTTTTAAGTTGGTGCCACTCCCCCTAAACTTTCAATGTGGGACTATTCCCAACATCTGCATCAACGCTTCAGCCTTCAGGGTTCGACCCCAAACATATTTTATTTCTTAGCATGAATACCATCTCTGTTCTGCATCTTTATTCTTTGATTAGTTTTGTATGTTTTTGAATTGTGATGTATTATTCGCAAAACTAGGAGGTGCATTTATTTCTCATGACATCTAGAGTTAGAAAATATGATGCCGGTTAAGAAAATATTATGGTTAGAAAAAGTATTTCTCAAATGCAAGGCCCCTTTCCCTCACTCGCGAGAGGGGGCTCTCAGCTCGGAAAGACTCTCGGCGGAGGTGGCAGTGGTGCTGACGAACAGTGCGCCATCGGACGGAGGGCACGGCGGTGATAGTCGGAGCAGCACTGTTTCGTACCTAGCCTCCTCTGCGGCAGAGATGTCTCGCTGCCGGCTGGGTGACTGGGTCTGAGACGCGAGCAAAACCATCGTAGCATGTGTGAGGAGAACAAAAAAAAGAGAGAAATTAAGAGAAGTGGAGAAAATGGCATGTATAAAAGGAATTCATAGCCCGAACAATAAATCCAAAAGGCTTAGAAATTGAGTTGCAATTTCTGAAAAGCCTACGAATTGGATGACAAATAGTGAGGTTTTCTTGTCTCGATATCATGAATGCACCCATCCTACTCATTCGGTGTAGGATCGAACACAGGTAACCAAGCCTACCAGAGGAGGGTGAATGGTAGATTACGTAAGTGGAAATCAAATAATCGAATCTTGATATATCAAAACACACCCCAACCTCAAAAACAAATGGAATACGCGTTCAGCGGTCTATCCGACCTACTAGGGTCAGTTTGACCGAAACCTCGCCGGTCTGACCGCAGGTCCTCTCGCAGTCTGACCGTCAGACTAAATACAGCAAGACAACACTTCTGTAAAAACACGATTTCTCTTAAACCAACCGTTGGATCGAGTTGCAAACTTGATAAAATAAAACTAGACAAACCAAGGAACAACTCCACCGGAGAGATTTGCAAACTAATAAAAGGTTTAAGAGAAAACACCCTCGAAAGTCAGCTGTCTCAGAATTTCAGCAAATCTGAACTAAACCTAAAACTTAAGTGAATTCAAATCTAACCAGAACCAATCAACAAAACTTTCCAGATCTGATCTATGAAGTATTAGAAAGGTTTTGGATGGATTAACTTGAGCAAAATCACAGCAAACGAAGAATAACAAGTTAATATCAAAACCGAACAATAATGTAAAACTTACGAAACCGGAATAGATCGCCGATGCCTTGATGATTAAATATGATTTTTATTGCTCAAGTATTGTTCACAAGGTACAGCTATAGCACCCCTTACAAGTTTCTCACGAAACCCTATCTAATCTCTTAAATTTGCTTACAAAACCAATACAGAGAGGCCATACCCTCTCCCTTTATTTATACCAAAATCTTCTACTCGAAGTAGGAGAACAACTCCTACTTCTACTATGACTCTATCCATAATTACCAAATCAAATTACAGTTTCCAAAACTCTCTCCAAAACCGCAGCCAACAGCCGCGGGAGAACCAACCGAGTCATACTCGGTCTCCACGGCCACGCTGCTGATTGCCTTGCTTCCTTGCCGCAAGGCCCAGCCACCACGGCCAACTCGGTCTCCATCCAACCGAGCCGCTGCATGCTGCGTGTTGCACAGAATGCACTCCTTTCTCAATTTCTCACTCCAATCTCGTTCACGAACACCGGCACTTACACGCACACCTCGTGAAGCCCGTTGTGAAGATCTCTCTCATACGGTGTGTATCCACCGTGTGCCATCTTGTATCCAACTTCGTCACCCGGTATCCTTGACCATCTAGACCTCAACTCCTCCCTGAGTCTAGTCTCGATTCCTACCGTTGACCGAAGTTGACCTCCAAGAATTCTGACTCTAGTCACCTTCTCACATGATATCCCGACCGTAGTAGACCTCTGCTCCTCCCTGAGCATAGTCCCGGTCCTCACCATTGACCATTGCTGATCTCAAGTCACTTGCACACAATCAGACAAAACAATCGTTGCTAGGCACAGATATCACAACCTGACCCACATTAGTCACACGCACTCACACCAACATCCACACATCTTTTCATTGATTAAATTATTCACAAAGCCAATTGTTCATCACAAATATTAATTATGACAATAATTTCACATTCGGGACATCAACCAATGAATAGTATAACAAGATGATGAATAGTGAAAGAGGAAAAGGGTGAGCAAGGGTGATGGATAGAGAATGGATAAATAAGGAATATTTAGACCAAAGGATTTTTTTTGGGGGATTTTATACCCTTCTGGCTTCTGGTTGAAATACCTAGAGTTAGCATAGAAAAAACAAAATAGAGTCCTAAGAAACCAAGAAATATTCCACACTTTGAGTGATCGAGAGAATCAATTGAGGAGCAAAGCAAAGTTATAATGTTGTGTTACATAAAAAAAAAACCCCAAGTCGTTCTTCATGATAAGTTAGAGTGACTTGAGTCAAGATTGTTCCATTTCTCAATTGCTCAAGATCGCATGATAGACACTACAAAGACCCACAAGTACATGTATGGTTTTGAATAATTTGTTTGCATAATTATTAGTAAGGAAGTCATAACCCTATTGTAGAGTCCATAGCCTTCACTCAGGACGAGCAAAGGTTAAGTGTGGGGGTGTTGTTGACGATGCTTAAATCATAATATTTGACCGTCAATACTTGCATATAATGAAATAAAATATGGTATCCAACTTAGTGGTAGGGATTATTACTAATCATTTTCACTAGTATTGGTGAAATATGTGTATGCGGGTATTTTGAGAAGGAAACACATCCATCAAACGACAAACTGCACCTCCGCGCATTCAGGACACATTTACACGGATTGGAGGCCTCATAAGTCAATTAAACAACTCCAAATGGGCCCAACCATCTTGCCAATGGGTTGAGGGCCTCAAATTTAGTGTCCACGAGGAAAAACGGGCCGAACGGAGCCGTCCCGGGTTCGGCCGAACCCTTTTGGTGGCCGTTGATCGCCAAATTTTACATGGACAGCCTTGATCACATTCTAATGGCGGTTCCGGGGTAGTTTGGTCAATTTGCATAGGCTGTAACCGTCATACCTGCCAATAAAAGGCGAGCAATCCATTTTTGAGATGATCCAATTTTAGTTTTGCACTTTACATTTGAGTCCCTGTAATATTCATATTTACATTTGAGTCCCTATTCGAGGTCAGTGGTCAGTTCTTGTTGAAAAAAAAGTAAAAAAATAAATAAAGAAAAGAAAAGGCAGAAAGGTGCAAAGAAAAAAAGAAAGAAAAAGCCGCACCTAAAAAAAGAAAAAAAAGGCAGAAAAGGTGCTTAAAAAAAGCTGCACCAAGAAAGAAAAAAAATCATTCATCCTCTGAGTATGTTTTGAGAGTGTAGAGTTGTGCATTGATTCATATCTAGTCCTTAGTGTTGTCGGGTGCTTGCTTGAGCTAGAGTTGAGTCTAGGCTAGGCCAGCACATTGACTAGTACTTTGAACTATTATTCAACTTTGCATTTTCTGATTAGCACAATTGCATCCCTTTGCTACTATATATTGTGCCTCCCAAGCTCCACATATATACTTCTAGTCAGCACCGCTTTGATCCTTGCAATCGCCACATCACGTCCTTCAAGGTGTCACGAACCAGCCACCGGTTGTACCGTCCTTAG
>CM020179.1:18007210-18024253 GCA_009805545.1 Oryza longistaminata | reverse complement strand
CCAGGATAATGGTACGTTTATAAAAATAAAATACAATATAATTAAATAAGGGCAAAGTTAGTGTAAAAGAATAGAAAATAAGCACAAATTAGAGTATCGAGTGTAGTGGTAGGTTAGTTTGATGAAGAAAATCAACACAACTGAATGGTCAAATAGAGCTGGAATTTACCTCTATCAGAAAGAAAAACTCACAGAGCAAAGCTACTAATATGATGTGCCTACATAGCACTTCACCGGGTAGGTACATCTTTGATGGTGGTGAGTGATATTATGGAACACCGGTTGCACTGGAGCCATGTTCACGCGTCAACAAGGGATTGAGGTGCATATGAACCGCAGTCCATATTTTCCAGCTCATAATATATATATATATTATATTTATATATTTATATATATTATATATATTAGCGGGGTAATAAAGTTCGATATTAATGATTACCAAACACCATATTATGATTATGAACATCGGCTATATGTAGAGTGATAAACAAATCATGTTTGTTTTTGACATTAATCTACTTTATATTTGCGTGATGTAGATGTTCTGATGCGTGTCCAATGATTATAGCAAGGGAGGAACAAATGATGAACAATTAAACAATTAAGTGATTGCTTCTGCATAGAAATATGTATTGATAATTGAGTGATGTAGATAGAAAAATCAATATTTTAAAGTACATAATCCTAATGAAATGAACGGAATTGACCAAAGACACATCTGAATACATGTCGTGGACAAATTATATTTTCTCTACGTAATCTATATATATGTAATGTTTGTGAGAATATACTCGATTTTCTGTGCATTGTACTTGCGAGAGCTGAATTTTGTTTTAGGTTAAATATAGTTAGGGAAAGAAAAGCTAACGAACTCCTGTACTGCAAACTTTTTTTTGTGTATTTGGTTTGCTTTTTGTATTTTGGACTAAAAAATTATGAATTATAAAATAAATAATATTGGAAGAGGAGTAATATTCTCCAAAAGAGGCTATAGTCCATGTAAAAATAATTAATATCATTTATTTTTAGTCCAAATTTAAATCTCATATCATGACAAATATACAATTACATTTTTTGTTGACTCCATTTAGATATAATAATTTAACATGAAGAAAGAAAACTATATCAAATTTCATCATTTTTAATGGCTCAAAATAATGCTTATATTAAGTTTGTTAATGGACAAATGTTTAAATCAACTCAGCATAGATAAAACTCAATTAGGCCATAAGGATGGCTGAATGTTTTCCACAACTTGGCTTGTTAAGTGCACATGGCCCATGTGGCCAAGTCGGCTTAGATGCGGAGAGGCCGTCGGATTAAATTGAACGGTTAGGATCGCTCGAGATATATACATAAACATTCCACGTTGAAACCCTAACCCTAAACTCATTCTCCTCCTCTCCCACCGCGAGTCGGCGAGTGGCGGCGGCGGCGGCGACCGGCGATCTCGCGGCCGAGGCGAGGCGGCGGCTTACCTGCACTACCGCGAGCAGCGACTGGTGCGGGGAGGCGGGCGGCTGGGGGGAAGGGAGAGGCGGGAGAGGGGAGAGGGGGCGGCGCCGCCGGAGGGGAGGGGGAGGGGAAGCTGGCGCCGGTGGCGGGGGAGGCGGCGGCTGGGGGGAGGGGAAGAGGCGGCGTCGCGTGTAAATCAAAGTGTTTTGATTATTATTCTGTGATGAACAATTGGCATTGGAGATTATTGGTTTTGTTATTTGGAATTTATTCACGAAGTGGTTTTGGAGATGATTGGATTTCACGGTGAATCTACAGGTACTGCTGGATTTGGGTCCGGTCAGACCGGCGTGTAATGCGCGGTCAGACAGGCGCAGCCCGCGGTCTGACCGGCCGACACTGTATCGGTTTCGGTTTCGGGTTGTTTATTTGGATATGCGAGTTTATTCCATGATTATGGCTTCTAGATGGATACTAATACGTATGTAATACTATTGGTTTGCTGCTAATGAGTCAAGTTGGAGATAGCTTGGTCTCGAAATATGGTTTCTTTGTTTGTTCCATGTGTAGTGGGTGACTCGATGTCTCGGGAGAGTATTTGCGGTGATGGACCGGGAGTCGGCTTGGGGATAAGACGACGTCCGTGGTGGTCAGAGATCATGCGGGAATACTTAGGCTAGAGTTGATGCACGTGGCTGATGGAGTTTCCCATATGGCATACGATGGAGTTATTGTGTGCGTATGGGATGCGGAGTCGAATTTGGAAGGAGTCCAAAATTTGGTACGTTTGGTTATGTAAAGTTTCTTTCTTGTACTAGTGGGTTTCCTAAGGTGTTTAGGACTCCTAGTATGAGTTTGGTTCGTGCTTTAAGCTGCCTACCTCATGTATAATAGAGGGGGAGCGTGAGGCTTCCGGTATCGCTTTAGAGAGCAATTGAGTTGAGTTTGAGTTAGGGTTTCGAGTTTAGTCGAAATTTTTTGTAAGGAGTGCTGTTGGTGCCACTTTGTAAACACAGAGAGAAGTAATAAAGTCGTCATCTACTTTAGAGTTCTTGATTTGTGTTTCACCGGGTTCGGCGGTCAGACCGGCGGCGCCCGGCGGTCAGACCGGCGGCATCTCGGCGGTCCGACGGCGGGCACACGGCGGTCAGACCAGCGGCTACAGGAGTCGGCTGCAGGCGTTTTCGGCGGTTCGACGCGATCGATCTACATCAGTCAGACCGACGTTCATCAGGCGGTCAGACCGGCGCAACTACTTTGGTCAGACCGCAATCCATCGATTTCGAGGGTAACTTTTATTTCCGCTAAAAGTTTTCGGTTTTTGGGTATACCAACCATTCACCCCCTCTGGTTGGCTTAGTTTCTTGTGATTCGATCCTACAAGTGGTATCAGAGCCTCTTTTCTTCTTTGGATTTTTAATCGATCTAAAGTTTTTGCTATGGCTACTTCCGCTAGGTTTTCAACTAAGCCTCATGTTTTCGATGGAACGGATTTTTCTCATTGGTGTAGTAGGATGCAATCTTACATTATGGCTGAAGATTATGATATTTGGAGAAAAGTTTCTCATGCTTATCAGATTCCTGAAGCTATTAATACTGCTGCGTGAAAAAACTTGCTTTTGAACAAAATTGCAAAGCTCGTAATATTCTTTGAGTGGGATTTCTCGTTCTGATTATGATCGTGTTGCACATCTTGAAACTGCTCATGAGATTTGGATTGCTTTGAAAAACTTTCATCAAGGGAACAATAACATAAGAGGCTTCGTCAGAGATCTTTTAAAAAAGAGTACATTAATTTGAGATGAAATCTGGAGAGGCTTTGGGATGACTATCTTTCTAGATTTAATAAATTTTGAGTGATCTTAGATCTGTTGATTCTTCTTATGATGTTAATTATCCACAATCTGAGATTTCTCGTCACTTTTTGAATGGTCTCGACATGTCTATTTGGGAGATGAAGTACATCTATTCAGGAGTCTGTTAACATGTCTACTTTGATTTGGATTCACTTTATACTAAAATTGAAAACACATGAAGAGAATATTTCTTCTTCGCAAAGTTGATTCTAAGTCGAGTGCTTTGGTTTCTTCTTCTTCTTTGGTTGTTGATGCTTCTTCATCTATGCCTTCTTTTCTTGCTGCTTTTAATGCCACATCCGATGATCAACTCGAACAAATCGAGGAGGAGGATTTGGCTTTGGTCGCTAACAGAATTGCTCGAGCTATGAATAATGCCAGGAACAGGAAAAGAGGTGGTCCAAATCGTTGCTTTGAATGTGGTTCAATTGATCATCTTGTTCGCATTGTCCTAAGCTTGGAGAGGCAAAAGAGACGAAAAGATGGTGAGAAGCCAACAACACAAGCCCAATGACTAAAAGCCAACAACAACAAGTCAAGGTTTCTAACCAAGGAGGAAGATGGAGATCTAGGAGGCTTTTCAACAAATTTGCGCCGCTTTCGAGCCACTAGTGATGTAGATGGTGAAGTGGAAGATGATGATAAGGGAAAGAACGCCTCCGATGTTTGCTTCATGGCGCGTGGTGAATCCGACACAGAGTATGAAGATAATGAGGTGAGTGCTTTTGAGGAAGCTATTAATATTCTAAGTGCTAAAATAAAAAATGTAGAAGATGTATAAAAACAGGAATTTATCATTGAATCTCTTAAATCTGAAATTGATAGATTAAATCTCTTAATTCCTAATGATGATGAATTGTGAAATTATGAGGTTTTAATGAATGAGATTTCAAAAATTAGAGAATGTAATGCTGCACATGATTTGAAAATAGATCTTCTCTTGCTTATAGTTTTGCTTTGCACACACGCACTTTGGATGAGTTGTTTTAACTAAAAAGTTGTTGCAAAATATCAATTGCTTTTCATGCTAGTTTGATGTTTAACATGATTTTGCTAAAAGTTAAAACAACCTCATGATGTTTTGGATTGCCTCAACATGTAATTTGAATAAAATGAAACTAAAAGATGCTTTGGTCGTGTCGAGTAATGGAAGATGTTGTGAAACAACATGAAGTGCTTTTTCTTGCCCCAAATGTCGTAAAAGCAAAGGTGTAATGGTAGATTGTGAAAATTGTGCTAATTTGGAAAAAGAGGTTTCTTATTTGAAAATCTTTACTAAGATTTCTGATGGTAAAAAAACCTCAACATGTTTTGATCAATCAAAGGTTAGCACAAATAATCGTGGTTTAGGTTTTGATCCTTATGCTCATAACTCTAGATACCTCCTGTTTGTGATAGGTGTTGGTGCTAGAGGAGGTGAGATTTGGTTAAACCTGATACTAATAAATTGTGTTTAAATCTGCTGTATCATGTCTACCATGAATGTATCTTCTTCAAAATCCAATGTTGTGCTGCAAAACCTTCTGTTTCTGCTTGTGTTGCAAATCTTCTAGTTTTAACAATGTGTCTAACAACGTGAAAAATATACTGCTTTTTTGTGGAAAAGATGGACATATTGTTGATTTTTGTTTCAGATTAGCTCACTAAACAGAAAAGGAGAAGAGAGATTGCTTTTGCAAATTAAAGTGGAAAAATCTGGTTTTCCCTCGAGGAAACCGGTCAGACCGCAGTGGGTCCCGCGGTCAGACTGGCGACGGTCAGACCGGCTGAACGCCTCGGTCAGACGGTGGACACCGGTCGACCGGCAGTTTATTTATAATGTAAGTCTCAAAATTACATATGTAAGTTCCAAAATTACATATGTAATTTTAGTGTATTTATAATGTAAGTCTCAAAATTATATATGTGAGTCCTAACATTACATACGCAAGTCCCGAAATTACATATATGTAATTAGTATATAATCATCGGTCATCATGATGATGTATGTGTGGAAATAATCTATCTTCTCCCTCACGGAAGCACAGTTTGGGGGCCGCGGCCCTGTGCGATTGTGTTGCCATAGACATGCAAATCGACTGTGATCAGTGGAATTTTATGGCGCCATAAATTTAGCAAGTAGTTCGATATTAATGATTTACCAAAACACCATATTATGATTATGAACATCGGCTATATGTAGAGTGATAAACAAATCATGTTTGTTTTTGACAATTAATCTACTTTATATTTGCGTGATGTAGATGTTCTGATGCGTGGTCCCAATGATTATAGCAAGGGAGGAACAAATGATGAACAATTAAACAATTAAAGTGATTGCTTCTGCATAGAAAATGATTGATGAAAATTTGAGTGATGAATAGAAAAATCAATATTTTTAAAGTACATAATCCTAATGAAAAATGAATGGAATTGACCAAAGGACACATCTGAATACATGTCGTGCGGAAATTATATTTTCTCGTAATCTATATAATGTAATTGTGAGAATATACTCGATTTTCTGTGCATTGTACTTGCGAGAGCTGAATTTTGTTTTAGGTTAAATATAGTTAGGGAAAGAAAAGCTAACCGAACTCCTGTACTGCAAACTTTTTTTTGTGTATTTTGGTTTGCTTTTTTTATTTTGGACTAAAAAATTATGAATTATAAAATAAATAATATTGGAAGAGGAGTAATATTCTCCAAAAGAGGCTATAGTCCATGTAAAAATAATTAATATCATTTATTTTTAGTCCAAATTTAAATTCTATATCATGACAAATATACAATTACATTTTTTGTTGACTCCATTTAGATATAAATAATTTAACATGAAGAAAGAAAAACTATATCAAATTTCATCATTTTTAATGGCTCAAAATAATGCTTATATTAAGTTTGTTAATGGACAAATAGTTTAAATCAACTCAGCATAGATAAAACTCAATTAGGCCCATAAGGATGGGCTGAATGTTTTCCACAACTTGGCTTGTTAAGTGCACATGGCCCATGTGGCCCAAGTCGGCTTAGATGCGCTGAGAGCCGTCGGATTAAATTGAACGGTTAGGATCGCTCGAGATATATACATAAAACATTCCAAAATAATATGCTTCCCTCATGTATGTATTAGTAGAAAATACTAGAATTGTATATAGACCAACAGGATTGCAAGGTAACATATAATGAAATGAATAACAGATAATAGGACACGTTTTGCTATCTATCACAACGATTTGTCTTGCCCAATCCAAATATTTTGGATTAAAAAAAAAGCAGCACTTTAGGTGCGAAATTATCAAAAATCTCTCAGAAAATGTGAGCAAAGCTGGCAACTCCACTGTTTCCTTTAGGTGGGCAATTCGTCGAGCACTTGCCGTGCACATTCAGTGTTTGGTGCACCATCCACACCCATGGACGGGGCGTGAAAGTAACGGTGGGCTACAAACCAAGAAGAGGAGGAGAGTAGAGGGGCGAGCAGATCACCGCGTAGTGGATGGAGATGGAGGCAGTGAAGCACGCCGGCGTCGTCGGCGTCAGTTCAGCGGGCGCCGTTTATGCTGCCTGTCAAACTATCGAGCACAACTGGGATTCGGCGGCATGGAGCGACGAGCTGCCAGTAGAAGCAGGGGAGTGAGAGGCGGAGGAGCGGCAACCAGTGAAGTGGATCATCGGCGGCGGCAGCGAGGTGTGGCAGTCAAGCAGAGTTACTGGAGGAAGAAGACTATTCTGTTGAGAGAAGGGGACGATGTCAAAAGGCACGGGGTTTCGGCCAGGTGCAAGCACAGTTAGGTCCATGCTAGCCCGGCCCGACTTTTGGGGTCGTGCTTGGGCGCACGATGGGCCAGCCCGGTCCAACGATCAGAGAAGTAGATAGTTGAGGGACCTAATATAGACTTATTCTGCCATCAACAGACGGCCCAAAAAGATGAGGGAGACAAAATCATTGTTGATCCTGCTTTTGAATAAGTCACTGTCGATGTTAAATCTTAGAAAACGAGGAGGAGGAAGGAGTATTACTGGAAAGTTTTTTTTTTAAAAAAAGAAAATGATGTAGTATTAAATAGTTATAGGGGACTCCAATCTAAAAAGATAATATCTGTGGGACAAACTTTTAGCTTAAACATAGGTATTTTTAATGCGGATGGAGTAAATAAGATATCATTCCAATGTGCTATGATTATTGGGCAACAAGGTCATTTTAAGACTTCCTTAATTACTGTGCCAATGTCTGAAACATCTACATTTTGAAATTTGAGACTTATCTTCTATCCAATTGTATAGTACTGAAAGCATTATGGAAATAACATAGTACGTGATCTGTTAATGACCATGAACTAGATTTTTGGCATAGCTGACCTTGCGGAACTAGATTGAATGTTCAAAATATTTTTGCTCTTGTTTCTGAACTGGCCATTTTAGAAAAAAGTGATTTGTTTTTTTCAATGTTTCAAGCCTCAAGTCACAGGCATGAGTACCTCCACATGCAGGTGTCAGACTCTTAGCTCTAACGGACCAGCTTTTCATTTTACCCTCTGTGTCTCACTCTCTGGAAACTAAGATGTGTCAGTTCAATGGGATAAAATGGGGACCATTTAACATGAAACCAAATTTGTTAACATTTTAAGGTGTGTTCGGTGTTCTAGGTTCCCAACACCCCTCCCTCATTTTCCGCGCACACACTTTTCAAACTACTAAATGGTGCATTTTTTGCAAAAAGTTTATATATGAAAGTTGTTTAAAAAAATCAAATTAATTCATTTAAAAAAATAGCTAATACTTAATTAATCATGCGCTAATGGACTGTTCTATTTTCCGTGTGGGGAGATGGGTTCCCAACCCCAAACTTACGAACACAGCCTAAGTTTTTTTTTTATCCAAAACATTTTAAGTTTGATAAGAAACATTTAAATCAAGACACATCTTTCCAATTTGTTAACTTTCAATTGTCATAGAAAAGCCTCCTGCACACATGGTGTAGTTGAGGCGGGCAGGTTGCTCACTGAAGGTGATGTAGGCAGGGTGATGCTATAATGGAGGTGGAGAATGAGGGGAACAGCACTCACAGTCGCACACAGGTGCGAACAAGGGTTAGTGGTCTTGGGTTAACTACCATCTGTGGGCTTTCGAACGAAGGTTGGCTTGACTGCATATCTGAGCATCTAATTTGAAGCGAGGAAGCATTGCTAATAGTTTTGATTTGTTTCGCCATTATATGATCAATATTTCTGCAATACTGTATTAACTGTGTATTCCTGTCTCGGATACATATCTGGTACAGGAATATGCTGTTTTCTGTTGTATCGCTGCATCATAATGTAGCAGTGGTTGTTATGAGGCTCACTATATAGTCAGGAAACTATTGATTGATTATTAAACAAGCAAGTACAGCTGAATTTATCTGAGTCCCAGTCCTCTGAGATAAACTAAGTGCCACCTTGTAAATGAATAATACAGCTGGGACTAAATGAAGTCCTCTGAAATTTTAAAATCTCTGACTATTGGTTGATTATTAAAGAATTAAGTACAGCTGATAGTCTCTAGTCTATCCATTTCCAGCCGTCCACCTTGTAATGTTTATCCCATAACGAACTAAGGTTCATCACAAATATTTAAAATTGGAAGACTTATTAACTTAGAAGAGGGCTCTCGCATGTGATATCGGGTGAGACATCGGTGAGCATGTCCGACGTGATTTTGTTTCAGTGGATGTGGAGCAACGGTGATGGAAAGCATCGTGTTCGTGTTTTGGACGCTGTAATGTTTTTCTCTTGACAAGTAGTATAATGATCAGTTCGGGGAATGGAAATCAGGGATGCAGCACCGGGTATGGACAGCATCAAAGAACCCGTGCTCTTCTCTCCTCTCCTCTCCCATTCTCCATTGCTTGTGAACTTGCAGCTTATGTGAATAAAGCTTACTGAAGAAATTAGGAGAAAGGGATAATTCCTTTCTTGTGTGTATACTATTTCTGTGCAGCAGTTTGTCCATTCAAAAAGAGTTATTATGCTGACTTTGAAACTTCATCAAACTTAATGTGTTTGTTTCTGTTTATCCAGGGACAAGCCCCTGTTAAAGATGTGGGCTTATGCTTATTTGCTAAATAACTTTTTTTTCTTCAGACCATGTTCAAATAATTAGACAATACATTTGAGCTACATGGTATGGTATATGATATTGTTTTCTTGTTGTCTAGGTCGATATATTTAGAGATGCGGCAGGTCTTATGGTGAATTATGTTGATGAAATTCGAGCACAAGGTTTTGAACTGGAATATCTCAATATTGGCGGTGGCCTGGGCATAGATTATCACCACACGGATGCAGTCTTGCCTACACCTATGGACCTCATCAACACTGTGAGCTCGATATCCATGTTATATTTCCGATTCTCATCATCGTAGGCACATTATTTATTTAAATAGATCACTTCCTACTTTGGATTTTTGCACTGTTAAAATTTGGCATATGGCGTGATTCTTATATGTGCCCCTGTGATTTTTTGTAGGTGCGAGAATTAGTTCTGTCACGAGATCTTACACTCATCATTGAACCTGGGAGATCCCTCATAGCTAACACTTGCTGCTTCGTCAATAGGGTCACTGGTGTTAAATCTAATGGTACAAAGAATTTCATTGTAGTTGATGGCAGCATGGCAGAGCTTATCAGACCAAGTCTATATGGAGCATACCAGGTTTGTTTAGTGATAAAACTGATAGTGGTTGCAAGCAGAGTGTTGGTTTTGTCCATTGTTCATAATAGCTGAGTTCGTTTGGATAAGATGCTCACCATTCATAAATATATGATGATTGTAACGTTGGTCTCAGGTTTAGCTCTGATCTTTACATCTCCATCTGACCTATATATAAATAACATCTTTCCAACAATTTTTTTCTTGCATACAGTTTTTCCAACAAATGTTCAAAATAAACATGAAATATACATTCAGTTATTTCGTACTATGTTGTTTTATCATGTTATTTACCTGTCATCTCTATCCACATGGTGCAGCATATCGAACTGGTTTCTCCTTCCCCAGATGCAGAAGTAGCAGCATTCGATATTGTTGGACCAGTTTGTGAATCTGCAGATTTCCTTGGCAAAGACAGGGAACTTCCAACACCTGATAAGGTTTGACCATATCTTGTGTTTTCTTTTTGATATCCTTGTTGGTACCCTACAAACATATTGCGCTTGTAGGGAGCTGGTTTGGTGGTTCATGACGCAGGAGCCTACTGCATGAGCATGGCTTCAACCTACAACTTGAAGTTGCGACCACCTGAGTATTGGGTACAAACTGACCTATATATTTTTCATCCGAAATCATTTGTTGATAGGTTTTCAAAATGCTCCCTTCATGCAATGTTTATAATTGTTGGTTCCCATCCAATATGCCCTGTTATTTGTAATGCAGGTAGAAGATGATGGGTCCATTGCTAAGATTCGGCGTGGAGAGTCATTTGATGACTACATGAAGTTCTTTGATAATCTCTCTGCCTAACTCGTTTTCCTGCAATTGTAATGGTGGCTGTATCGGGATTCGGATTGATAGCGCAGTACAGTTTGCTGTAGAATCGGTATTTTTTTTTTATTGTACTGTGATGTCGGTACCTTATTTTATCCAAAGATTTTTGGCAAATTTTGCTACAGGACACTTAAATTTTGTAGCTTTTGCTGTGAGACACTAAAAAACATGTATCTTCTTGTGAACATTAAAAAATGTGGTAATTACCTGTTGGACTCCCGATGTATTATTTTATTATTTTTGGTGAAAATAGAGAAAGAGTGTTGAAAGTACTGAAATGCCCCTGGACAGTATTCTTCCTGCTTATATTCTCTTTTCCTTCTCTCTTTTCTTAGCGAGCTTGGGAGGCTGCCGGCAATAGAGGACCGAGTGGTGGCAAGTGAGCGCAACAGCGGGCGGCGGAGGGGGTAGACGATGGGCGGGGCGGCGACCGGTGGAGCGGCGGCGGGAGAAGCAGCACCCTCACCCTCCTTGTCGGGTGGCCCTCCACACCGTGTGTCTTGGACTCCTCGCCGCTGGCCAGCCTCTCGGTGGATGCCGTCATGAGTACCACGTCAAGGCTAGCGGCGCCTCACTGCCACTGCCATCGATCAACAGTACCACCTCCGCCCGTCGCAATCACCGTCCTTCGCGCCCTAGGGTCGTCTCCACCGACACCCCGACTCCGTCGATGCTAGCCTAGAGCTCCGTGCCTAGGGGTGGATGCCCCTTGTCGCTCCGAGCCCTCCCCAGGATGCTGCTGCTGCCGCCTTCTACTAATTGAGCCTCTCGGTCGACTCCGTCTGTCCCACCATCGACGCATGCCGCTGCTACCATCTTTCGCCAGTCGAGCCTCCCGATCATCTCTATCCGTCCCACTGTTGGCCCACGGGGGACCCGACGCATGCCGCTGCTGCCATCTTCCGCCAGTCGAGCCTCCCGATCATCTCTATCCGTCCCACTGTTGGCCCACGGGGGACCCGACGCATGCCGCTGCTGCCATCTTCCGCCAGTCGAGCCTCCCGATCATCTCTATCCGTCCCACTGTTGGCCCACGGGGGACCCGACGCATGCCGCTGCTGCCATCTTCCGCCAGTCGAGCCTCCCGATCATCTCTATCCGTCCCACTGTTGGCCCACGGGGGACCCGACGCATGCCGCTGCTGCCATCTTCCGCCAGTCGAGCCTCCCGATCATCTCTATCCGTCCCACTGTTGGCCCACGGGGGACCCGACGCATGCCGCTGCTGCCATCTTCCGCCAGTCGAGCCTCCCGATCATCTCTATCCGTCCCACTGTTGGCCCACGGGGGACCCGACGCATGCCGCTGCTGCCATCTTCCGCCAGTCGAGCCTCCCGATCATCTCTATCCGTCCCACTGTCGGCCCACGGGGGGCCCTCGCCTTCAGGGCCAGTCGACGCAGTCGGTTGCCCGACGCCACCGCGAGAGACAATGCCCTCACCCTCCTCGTGGGCACGTCGTTCTTTGTCCTCCGTCCACGCGGCGAGTTGGCCCAGCGGCAAGAAGAGGAACGTAGAAAGCCAGATGTGTGATTGACAAGTAGGCCCATAGGCAAACTTATCTTTAACCATTGTTTCTCTCTCCTTTTCCACCAAAAATAATAAAATAATGAGGCGGGTGTCCAGCAGCTGATTACCACATTTTTTACAGTGTCCACGAGAAGATACACGTTCTCTAGGTGTCTCACCGCAAAGGCCACAAACTTTAAATGTACTGTAGCAAATGTTGCCAAAAATTTTAGTGGCTCAGGACAAAATGCTGTTTTGTTTCTCATATGCGTTTATTTACTATAGTTCAACATGCGAGTGACATGTTGGATCTGTATGAAGAATAAACAGGTCATTGTTAAATGAAACCAAGATATGGTGCGGCAAACCAGTATTTATCTATCCGTGAGAAAAATGAGCAATGCAATCTTTGTTTTGTTTGCGAATTTGATGGCAGATTAGAAAAATGATATGGGAAAAGAACATCTACATGTGTGGCAGGGAGGTCGAGGACATCGGCATGTGTCACTTTGAGTATCATGAAGAGACACATGCAAATATTCATCAAACTAGGTTTGGCATCTCATATTACAAACCACACTGGAGGACCCTAGACACTAGGCTAGCATCGGTTTAACGTACGAGCCAAATGATGGTATAACTGAAGGTCTTCGTTGAATAAAAAATTATGCATTCCCAACAGATTGTAAAATCCATATGAATGTCAAACAAAGGGGCTAATCTAGCATGAGAACGACTAGTGGATCATGGAAGGCCGCATGAAACCCCACTTAACTTTTTTTTTTTACAGACATGCGTAGGGGGCTGCTTTATCAAATGTTACAGACATACGTAGGGGGCTGTTTTATCTAGTTTATTCCAACAAGCCAAATGAGCCGAACGTTCGCAGTGATTCAATGGACCGGCTATGCATGTCAAACAGGCCACATAGCCATAGGCATCGAAATGAGGCCTGGTTTAGTTACTAAATTTTTTTTCTCAAAAACAGATACATGCTTAAAGCATTAAATATAGATAAAAATAAAAATTAATTGCACAGTTTGTATGAAAATCACGAGACAAATCTTTCAAGCCTAATTAGTCCATGATTAGCCATAAATACTATAATAACACACAAGTGCTAATGACGGCTTAATTAGGCTAAAAAATAAATTCGTCTCGCGGTTTCCATACGAGTTATGAGATTACTTTTTTTTAATCGTATCCAAAAACCCCTTCTGATATCTTAGATATCCGGTCAAAGATCCGATGTGACAAAAAAAAAATTCTTTTCGCGAACTAAACAGTACCTCAGCCAAGCGTTCACCGTGATTCAAGGTAGCGCAGAAATCATAGGTGCGGTCAGCCGGTCACACTTGCTGGCGCAAACCTCAGCCGCATTGTAAATGCAAAATTCTAAACAAATGCTACTCCACATCTCCACAGCTAACAAGGTTAAAAAAGCACTATTTCTTTCTTCGAGACATTATCACCATGTCAACATAGCATGACAACTAACAGTCACAATAGAATGAATAGCTACTACCCACTATGATTAAGACCTAAGTTCCAGATCAAAATTCTCAATACCATAAATCACGATTACCAGGTGCTAAGAAAAGATAAGAAACATGGACGCAAAATTGACTCAGTGTTACAACTGTAGCACACAAGTAGCAAAAAAATAATAGAAAGGCTATTTAGCAGAAGAGATCTGCAATCCTTGGGTTCGCAAGTACCGGCATAGATTAGTTTGCTGCAGCAGTCTCTTTGGTAGCATCAGACCTGCAATGAAATAATGTTCAGCAGATGAGGGAACATGAAAGAAGACAAACACTGAAATATGATTCAAGTGATATGACAATGGAAGAACAACAACATGAACTTTGTGAAAACAACAATAACCCTATAGTAGAGAATGCTAACAACGCAGCTTTATCAACCTAGAAAAATGGTGCATTTTCCTTCTTTCAATAAGAGACATAAGCCAAACAAGATTCTTCAACCTAAGTGGACAAATGCAAAGTATATTTACAATTTTTCCTTCTTTCAATAAGAGATGACATGCAAAAATTAAACTGAACTAGAAGGGGCCAAGGCAATAGGGGTACAGTTGCAGGCTTGCGAAGACTTCCTCCATGTGAGGTCCATGAATCAGAAACAAGCAAGAACACACTAATGGTGCACAAACCATACCAGCTAATAACAATGAATATTAACTCATACGTGACTTACTAAAATTACAACAATCATATTAACCGAATTCACATTCTACAAAGCAAACCATGACAAACATATAAATTCACAATAATGAAATTATAGTAAATTACTATGATAAATTTCTTCCTGGTGGCTGATCTACTACATCACATATAAACTAACCAAAAAAAAATTCATGCAAGGCATAAGAAACATGTCATGATGTCTGTTTCAGTATTTCCCTATTATAAGGTTGTGGTTGCATTGTTCATTCTGATAGTTGGATCTACATCTGCCACTCGCAGCCACAATATTTTCAATCGCTTGGAAAAACATATGTAGGTACCTTACTGTGTTTTTTTTATGCCAAACTATACCATATTCAAGATATCCACCATCACCAAACTATATGGTTCAAAGAATTGAAAACAGGATGTATGCTTATAATTCCATGCATTAGAAGGAAGAAATGTATGCGAACACAGGATGTTAACTCAGATGGGAACAGGACCCTTCCTGTTCAGTACAATGCCACACCAGACGCATATTCTCCAGAATTAGATTGCAACCCAACACAACACGAATTTGAGCACTCAAGTACATAAGTTTGAAGCCAAAAGAAAGACCATAGCACCCTCTTCTTATGATCCTAACTCCCTAGCCGAGGAATCTCACAAGCAGTTAGCCCCAGAGCATAAACACCAGACAAGAAACTTTTTGTAATTTAGATTGTGGAACGAATGGAGAACAACACCAACTACCTAAGTGGCTATTGGCTAAGCATTTGTCATATTGAGACCATAAGAACATGTAACGAACCAAAACTACAGGGTGATACTAGTATATTGTAAAAGAAGCTAGCAGTGATGGAAATGAGTTTGCTATCCCGCCACCACCACCATACTATGCATAACTGTGTTCATTTTTCTTTTATCTGAACAATCTTCTCTGCATAACTGTATCATTTGCACGTCGTTTGTATTAGAATTAAGTGTGAACTATTCAATTTGAAATCATATATTTATGCTAGATTGTTACAATGCACGGGTATTTGGCTCATGTCTAAATATCACATCAAGCAAGCAAACAATGTTCTTCAATTCACTGCAATGATAATCTTAAAATCTGGCAAACAAAACATTCCCAGCAAAAGACAAACAATAATCAAATCAAACATTACCATACCAACCACTATGTTTATATGAATGCAATTTGTCTTAATAAAACTGTTGCTAAATTGACTAGTAAGAGAGGAACTTATTTTATTAATGAAGCCAGTAAAAATAAAGCTTCGCTGCATACTAATTGGTAATCTGCTAGGACATGCACTTGACAATGAATCTAGAGGGACACATACTGAAAAGCAGATAGCACACAGTAACAGGCTCAATATTTGTTTTCCACCCTAGCAATAGAAAGCATACCTCAGACAAAAAATAACTAAGAACAATAAAAACTACTAGTACCTAACAGAGACCAATTAACTATTAATTCAATAACAGGGAGCAATCGATGATGAATTAGCCAATTGAATAAAAGAAGGATAAAAGTTCAGTTATCAGACCCTTCTTCAAATTTTCTCGCAGCCTCAGCCGTGTTAGGCTTATCAGACCCATCTTCGGATTCTCCAACAGCCTGAACTGCATCAGGCTTCTTCCAAGCTCCCTCGACATGACTCTCTGGCAGTGGACGGCTCCCATTCTCCTCTCCTCTAACAGGGGAACCTCTCCTCCCAAAGGACCTCCTCTCAGGTGGTGGTGCCTCGCGCATCTTCATGGCCTCAAGCTTCTCATCAATCTTCCTCCAGTCCTCACCCTTCGCAGCAAGCACTTCCTCACGTGGGCGGGCAGCCCCAAACGGGTTTGAAGTCCTGGTCCTTGGTTGAATCTCCAGCTTCTCCTCCTCTTTCTCCTTCTCCTCCTCCTTCCTCCCGTCATCTCCCTTGGTAGCAAGAACCACTTCGCGAGGGCGGGCTGCACCAAACGGGTTTGATGACCTGCTTTTAGGCTGCATCTCTCCCTTCTCCTCCTCCTTGTCCTCCTTCCCTTCTCCATCAGTGCCATTAGCTAGTGGCAAGGTCCGCTTTTGAAGGTTCAGGCGTGGCCGGGCACCACCGCTTGAACCACCACCGCTCACCTCCTCCCTCCTCCTCCCCCAAGAGTCGGCGTCTGGGCCTCCATCCCTGTTGAAACCCCAGACTGGACCGCCCCTCCGGCTGTCGGAGGGCGGTGGCGGCGCCGCAGAATAGCCCTTGTTGGAGACCCAGCTCGCGGAATCATCAGCGCGGGAATGCGAGTCGGCCCCGAACGCCACGCTACGCTCCCTCCGCTCCATGGGCGCGGGGGCTGCCGCCCTCTTGGTGGAGACCCAGTCATCGACGTCGTCGGCACGCGACATCGAAGAGTCCACGCCAAACCCTCCCATGCGCTCCCTCCTCTCGAGCGGCTTCTTGCCGGCGCCCCAGTCATCGGCCTCGTCGGCGCGCGACGGGCCGAAGTCCTGGGGGCCAGATCCGCCGCGGCGGGGCTCGTCGTCGCCGCGGGG
>CM020179.1:17991453-18007185 GCA_009805545.1 Oryza longistaminata | reverse complement strand
GCCACCGGCGCCGGCGCCGCCCCAGCGAGAGCCCGAAGCCGCGCGTGGCGTTGGCGAGCTCCTCGGCGGTGCGCTCGCGGGGGCCGGTGGGGAGGCTGAGGAGGTCGTCTTGGGTGGGCCCGCGGTAGGCGGGGCGACGAACTTGGTGCTGTTGAACTCGCCGAGCGGGACGGGCTGCGGCTTCTTCTTCTTGGGGACCTTGGTGGTGGCGGCGGTGGCGAGGGAGGGGAAGTCGGCGGCGGGAACGGGCGGCGGCGGCGGGGGCAGGTCGTCCTGCTCCTCGGCGGCGAGGGCCCACGAGCCGGGCTTGGCCCACGCGGAGGCGACGGCCATGTCGTCGGGTGTCGGCGGTCTGACTCTCTCTCTCTCTCTCTCTCTCTGGCTGTCGTGCGTGCGTTGCGGATTTGGGAATTCTGGGGTGAGAGAGCTGGTGGAGGCGGCGTTAGGGTTTTATACGACGGGTCGCCCTGCTCTGTGCCCCTGCGCCTGTGGTGTGTGGTATATGGGCTGGAATCCGACAAGGAGAACAAGTCCAGGCCCGCCACGGACCACACGGTGTCGGTTTTCCAGTCCACTTCGGATTATCAAAGCCGCAGGGATAAGTCCACTTTGACTCCCTGAATATACCTTTGTCAACTATAATACTCCCTCCGTCGTGGAATATAACAATTTTTTAAAGTGGGACACGGTTATTAAGAAAATAGGTATAAGTGAATGGTGGAGGGTTGTGATTCGATGAGTAGTGGAGGTATGTGGGAAAAGTGAATGGTGGAGGGTTGTATTTGGTTGGAAGAGAATAGCTAAATGCTTGTAACACACTCAAAAATTCAAATTTTGAGAAAATTTTTCACTACAAGTTTTCCATTTTGCTCTTATTGGGTTATAATTGGTTGGGAAGAGAAGTTGCTGGAGAAATTGTATATTTTTGAGATAAATCCTGATGGCTAAAAGTTGTTATATTTTGGGACAGAGAGAGTATGTAATACCCGATATCATGACCCTAAACTATTAAAATCGGTATAATTTGACTTCCAGAGCAATATTGATTATAGTAATCTGTTGACGTGGTGTACACGAGGCATTCCATTTATCAAATCTCTACTATTATAAAAATTGAAGATGCTTCCACGGTCCGTCATCCGTGTTTGAGTCGGTTTTAATTTGTTATTCTCTATCTATCTACTACTTATATCTCTTCCTTACTATTATAAATTGAAGATGTTTTTATCGGTACTTTGGTACGTCATCCGTGTATGGGTCGGTTTTAAATCCGTTCGCTTTTGAAATACAAATCCATATTTGAATTGGTTTTTAAGTTCATTCGCTTTTGGAAATACAGAAGAAATCGTATAAGAAATCTCTCTTAAAAAAACTCGCATGCTAATTTGAGAAGATCAGACTCCTAGTTGCAGATCATGATTTTCTAACAAATATATATATATATATATATATATATATATATATATATATATATATATCCAAACGAATTTAACACAGTGAATTTCATCTTAACTAAACCATATAACAAAAATAAGATTAAAATAGCCTTCACCCGTTGCAATGCACGGGCATTTTTCTAGTAAAATAAAATAAATAAAATGGAGCCCACTTATCATACTCCCCTCTCTCTCCCTCTCATTCTATTTATCCACTCTGCTCTCTCTTCCGTGATGACTTATGAGTGGCTTTAAATACATTTTTACAGAAATAATATTTTTCAAAAGATTTCGGTCCTATAGAGTAAGATATTGTGACGACCCGCGCCGTCATTACCAAAATGACGTCACTAGTCCATCAATTATGTTTCGCCACAGTAGCGCTTTAGGGAATAATGATCCACATCAGAGATAGCGAAGGTTCAGATAACATTACAATACCATGCCACGCAGGGTTAAAGTCTGAAACAGGGCCTTACAAGTTCACCCATTAATAATACAAGTTCTAAGCAGGAGCTAGCAGTACTTTAGTCATTACTCCTTCCGTCCCAAAACAAGATAAACCCTAGCTTTTCGTGTCCAATGTTTGACCGTCCGTCTTAATTAAAAAAATTATGAAAAAATTAAAAAGACAAGTCACGCATAAAATATTAATCATGTTTTATCATCTAACAACAATGAAAATACTAATTATAAAAAAGTTTAATATAAGACGAAGAGTCAAACATTGGACACGAAAATTTATGGTTTGTCTTTTTTTTTTTTTTTGAGACGGGGGAGTTCCTGCTTCAATGTCCCAGGTTCACTGACATAGCTACTAGACCACTCCCCTGCATACATCAACTCATCCCATCCTCCATAATACACGTGATAGTCAATTAGTCATAAACAACATCCCCTTGATTTTCAGCACACCAAGGGGCATAGTACTGACCCTCCAACCCACCATTTAACTCACTGGCTTGCCCAAAAGTGTTTGCATCTAAACAAGGATAGTTAATAGCAAGGGTGAGTACAAGCACTCAGCAAGCAGTATTAATTAGCAAGGATGTATGGCATGTGATTTCATAAATCATATCAAGTCATCATTTCTCGATTATAATTTATTATTTAAAAAAAATCTTGTAAGAAGAGTCCATATTTAATTTATAAGAAAAACTACTAATCACTTGTATAGTTAGAAAGAACCGCAATAGGCACACGTAGCCTCTAATCCAAGAGACAGGCGTGAATCATGGTTTAATTAAGTACTGCGCAGGCTTGTATCACTGTACCCATATTCAATCTTATATATTATCAGTCGCGTATTTGTAATATTTAGAGTACAAATAGGAAGTAGCCCGCGTATTCGCGCAGGCACATATATAATTTGTGCAGAAAAACAGGTCAAACAAATTAAGTTTAAATTAAAAGCAAGATGTTCTCTTTTTTAATTGAATGTCGTCCATTGTCTCATTGTCTCCTTTTTCTTAAGAAACCTAAAAGAAAC
The DNA here is from genome assembly GCA_009805545.1 of Oryza longistaminata. Taxonomy (NCBI): domain Eukaryota; kingdom Viridiplantae; phylum Streptophyta; class Magnoliopsida; order Poales; family Poaceae; genus Oryza; species Oryza longistaminata. The sequence continues at coordinate 18,004,260 of CM020179.1, read as the reverse complement.
TTTTACTAACAAAATGTATTTTACTTGTAACATTCGAGTCATCACTTTAATTGGTTCATAAGCATGCAATTTGTTGTATGCATTCATGTCAATGAGTAAAGACGGAAGAAATATACATATCTTGGACATTGTTTCTTCATGATACGTAGGACCTGTACGATATATTTAGAGAAAAACATATAGTCCACTTGGGTCTTAACATGTAGATTTAATAGGAACAATTTAAACTATTTTGAGCAGTGGCGTGTGATATATAGAAGATGTAGAGAAACCTATAAAGCTACTACGTACAAAGGATATGAGTTTATTGACTCGATGGATTTATTATTAGCTTTTGTCTCTTGGCATTTATCAAAGCAAAATACGACTCGTATATATGAAGAGAAACATAAAATAAAGAAGATAAGAAAAATATAATTAGAACGTCAAATGAACTTTTTCTGTAGCTAAGAGAGTTAATTGATTAAATGTTAGCTTGTGGATTAATAAGTTCCAGGAGTAACACGGTGGTGGAGAAACCATCTTTGATCGGTCGGACGAAATCCATAATAGTCCCGGTTCCACTAAAAACCGAGACTAACAATGATCTTTAGTTCTGGTTGGTGGCTACAGCGGTTATATATGATCTTTAGTCTCGGTTGGTCATCTTTAGTCCCGGTTCTAAAGATGTCAGGCCTTGTCAGGCCCCCGGGATCTTTAGTCCCGGTTGGTGTTATCAACCGGGGCTAAAGATCACCGGTTTATCTCCTGGTTGGTAACTGTTAACAACCAAATTTGGTAAGTATTCGTATCAGGAAAGGGGATTTGATCAAAGAAGAGTTGGAGGCGGAGATCGAGTTCTGGAACAGAGCAAGAATCAGCTGGAGTCTGGATCGGCTACGACTAGGATCGGCTAAGGTTGAGTTGAGCTAAATAAGCTGGTATAGCCGATTCTGACAATACAACTTGTGCGCGACATCGGGCTCGGGTTGATGTGCTTCAAGATGATTGCCACGCATGGGTAGAGTCCTGGGAAGGCAATTGTATCTATTAATTAGGATTATTTATGTAAATTCCTTATAGATAAGTGTGAGCAAGAGTCTGCCGCAAAGACTTGTGATATTTTAGAGTTTGTTAGAGATAATGGTCGTGGCTGGTACGGGCTTATCTTGTAATCTTCTGGTATAAATAGACCCAAACCCTATGTAAAGACACACACATATTCAATACAATTCCGGCGCATCGCCACCTTTTGTTTTTGTTCGACGAGTTCTTGCTTTCGGGTTGAGCTGCATCGGTTTCGATCTTCAACAAGAGGTAAAAACTCGTTATGAAGAAATATGTTCTCAGGGATTAGTGCTTACATCTTCATGACACTCTAATCTCGTTTATATAATTCGCCAAGTTATCATATATTTTACATAATTCTTAACAATATCTCTATTTAATCTATTTATGGGCTAAAACTTGCATGCAAAAGACAGCCGATTAGGTTAGATCTTGACGTTGATTTGGATATATAAAGATATCTACCATTCTATAAATCTTCCAGTGGCTTTGAATTGTCTAGATTATGTTCTTCTTTTCATTACTTATGCTGCATCAGTTGAGTTTGATCTATTAAGTCGTGCTTAGAATATCAATCTCTAGCCTGCTTCCTGGTTGCCGATTAGAGTAGCATCGGAGTTTCAGCCGATCTTATCTGATTTAACTACATTTGCTCTATATGCTCTATTGACATGTTAAATCTGCCCTTTATGTCAAGATATTATTGCATTCACATATATTAAACTTCTGTTCGATATATCTTGCTTGTTTTTATATCTTAACATAGAGTTGCATCGGAGTATAGCCGATGCATGCTAGATTTATCTGATCGGCTATGCTATAAACGTATATAGTTCTGTGATCAACATATATTTCAATCTAAGTGATTTATACTGCTCGGCAATCATGATCACTTAATTTAAGTATATGTTGATATAAGAATTATATTACTGTTAATATCAACAGCGATCGAATGGATTTAGTTTTCTATCATCTATTTCCAATTGCCGATTGATCTATATATGACATCGGCTCAGACGTAAATGATATGTCATCGGCATTCCGGCCGATCGCTATCATTTATAGATTTTAACCACGGTTCTTTTGTCTTTATTTCTTGTTGATTACAGGATCAAATCAACTGGCACGCTCATACATCCGAAGGCGAGTTTTGGACTTGCACTGGAGTTAAGCAGATCTCCTTAGGCCTCGTGTTTTCTATCAACACGCTTTGGCACGCCTGGGGCCTGATTAGAAGTAGACGTAAGATCTCCTTCATGGCCGAGAAAACAGCACCGTCAAGCCCAGGCTCCGGCAAAAGCAAAGCCCCAAAGCCAGGGCTAACCGACATCATTGATGACAATGTCCTGCCGGTCGACCCCGAGAAGTTCACACCTGAGCAGAAGCAGGACTTCGAAGCAATGATGCAGCAAGCACGGATCAGTATCTGAGCTCATTCATGCAAACCCGCAAGGGATCGCTCGTTCAGAAATACAAGTTGAAGCTAGTCGCTGATATCCCCTGGAACCGGTTCATCTAAAGATGGAGAAGTGAAGCAAGCTCCAGATGGCTCGGCCCAACCGAGCGCCAAAGATGCTACCGGTGGTCCTGTAGGAAATCAAGGCGATAGCCTTCAAGAGCTGCATGGAGCTTCAGGCGAAATTGCTCAGAATATTCAAGAATCTTTCAACAACTTTCAAGATCGGGTTGACTACGCGGTTCACCATGCTTTGATTAACCAGTCTGGGTATTAGTCAACACGCTGTCGAACATGATGAAGGCAATAGCCGACGGCTCGATAGCTGAGCACCAGGCTACAGGCCCGGTGTACTTGCCAGGAGGTGTTTTTCCAAATTACCGAACCTTAATCACTGATCTCAGCCGGTTGTGCAGGTAGCTCCATCTATCGCACCAGCAACTCAACCAGCGGCACCAGTATCAACACCCTTACCTGCTGCATCGGCTACCCCGGCGGCTCAGCCGATGAACCTCGATTACTAATGAGGGAGTATCCACAGCCTGCTGAATAGATATCGAATCAGCCAACTCAAGATCAGGTTGCTGCTATGTTTCTCCCCACACCCACCAGTTGTTTGATCCGGTGCAACAGCAGCCGATCCAGCAAGCACCACCAATTCAGCCGGTGGTGCAGTCAATCCAACAACAGGTAGTGCAACGAGCGCGGCAGGCCACCAATTCAGTCAGTGGGCAACCGATCCAACAACAGGCTGTACAGCCAATTCAGCAGGCGCCGCCAGTTCAGCCGATGGTGCAGCCGGCTCAACAACAAGTTGCGCAGCCAGTTCAGCAAGCACCATCACCGCAGCAGCACTTCCAATCGAGCCAACAAACACCGCCGAGGCAACGGCTTCAGCCGATTCAGCAGACTCCGGTACGGCAGCAGCCGATTCAGCACCTGGGGTCGGCTAATGCATCGGCTGGGCTTGCAGCACCTGGGGGCAACTGCGCAGCAGTTCGGGAATCAAGCCACCCCAGAACATTTGGTTCATCACGTACAACCAGATGTACTGTGATACCTCAGATGGTCCCTGAGCGCTTGATACGCAATATTCAGCCGGACCTGCACGACTACCAAGGGGGCAGCTTAAGCTATCGGTATCAGCCTTCATCCATGCAAGCCCAGTATCAGCCAGGAGGATCGGCCCAGCAGCAGTTCCCTCCCCAGTTTGGTCAGTTCGAGCCCATGCCGCAGCAAACAGCAAGGAGCAGCTCAGCAGCGACCGTGGGCTGATGTGATTGCCGATGTAATGAGGGGAGCAATTTGGGCTCAAGCCTAAAGAGACCGGGAGTTTGTATCGGCAGCCTTATTCAGAGTGGTTTGAGAGGGTTCCTCTTCCTAATCGGTTTAAAATTCCGGATTTCTCCAAGTTTTTGGGACAAGAGAGTGTGGTCAACCTATGAGCACATCAGCCGATATCTTGCTCAGTGTGGAGAAGCATCGGCTGTGGACGCCTTGAGAGTTAGGATTGTTCCGATTTTCTTGTCTGGATCAGCTTTTACTTGGTTCTCATCTTTGCCGTATGGGTCGGTCAACAGTTGGGCCGATTTAGGGAAACAACTTCATAGCTTATTTTTACAGCGGGGTTCATGAGATGAAGCTGTCTGACTTAACAGCGATCAAACAGCGGTATGATGAACCTGTACACGAGTATATTCAGAGGTTCAGAGAGATAGGAATAAATGCTTCAGCTTAAGTTTGACCGATGCCCAGTTAGCCGATTTGGCCTTCCAGGGTATGATCCCTCCGATCAGGGAGAAATTCTCACCCGAAGACTTCGACAGCTTATCGCATTTGATACAGAAAGAACCTTGCATGAGCATAGGTCGGCTGACGTCAGGAGGAACTCTAAAAAGGTTAACCACGTTTGCCAGCATATGTATGAATCAGAAGATGAGGATGATGATTCCGAGATAGCTGCAGCCGAATGGGTGAGGAGCAAAAAGGTTATACCGTGTCAATGGGTAAAAAATCCTAGAAAGGAGCAAACATATGATTTTGATATAACTAAGGCCGACAAGATTTTCGATTTGCTACTCCGAGAAAAGCAGATTCAGCTTCCGCGGTCATACGATCCCGTCGGCTGAGGAATTAGGCAAGAAGAGATATTGCAAGTGGCATAATTCTGGATCTCATTCTACCAACGATTGCAAGGTCTTTAGGCAGCAAATCCAGGTGGCCATCGAAGGGGGAAAGATCAAGTTTGATGATTCCAAGAAGCCGATGAAGGTCGATGGGAATCCTTTTCCTGTCAATATGGTTGCATACGGCAAAGACAAGCGGCCGATGGACCTCGTTTGAAGGGTTTTCAAGTACATTCGGCTAGAATCATTGATAAATATCAAAGGAAGTATGATAAGCAGCAGGAGAGACGTTATGAGGAGAACGACAATGGTTTTGATCCTCATTGGGATTGCGAGTTCTTCAGGTTCTGCTGGAACGAAGGAATGAGGTTGCCATCTATCGAAAATTGTCCTGGTGGTAGCGACATCATTGAGAGCTTCAAGCCGACCACAATAATAGGGGTGGTCGGCCAAGACAGACAAGACCCCTGTTCATCAAATGTTGGGTCCGATGAGTCAAGATCGTAATCAAGAAGACGAGCCGACCAGGAAGAATCAATGGTGTCCTTCTGGTATTTTTACGAAAAACCAGAAAAGGAGGGTCCTAGAGATTAAGGAGCAGGGAACGTTTCCAAGAGGTTGAAGAGGAAATCAACCATCGGCTGAGGAAACCGAGACCAACGCAAGTGTGTCGTGTTAAAGAGCCAGGCTCCTGCAGCCGATGATGCTACAGCTGAGTGAAGCAAAGAAGTTGGCAAAAGGAAAGAGCGTTGTTACAGCACCAATCAATATGGTCTTTACGCTGCCAGCCGAGTTTGGAATCAGCCAAGGCCGATGTCGATGGAGTAGAGGATGAATCGGCTAAGTTGTCCTATCATCGGAGCAGGCGGTGTTCGAGAAGCCCAAGGGAATGGAGATCGACATCTTAAGCCATTGTATGTAAACGGCTATGTCAATGGGAAGCCGATGTCTAAATGATGGTCGATGGTGGGGCTGCGGTGAATTTGATGCCTTATGCTACGTTCAGGAAGCTGGGTAGGAGTGCTGAGGATCTCATCAAGACAAATATGGTGCTCAAAGATTTTGGAGGTAATCATTCAGAAACCCAAAGGTGTTTTAAATGTGGAGTTGGCAGTCTGGCACAAGACTATTCCTACCACGTTTTTTGTCATTGATGGGAAGGGTTCATATAGTTTGTTGCTTGGAAGAGATTGGAATTCATGCCAATTGTTGTATTCCTTCAACTATGCATCAGTGCTTGATTCAGTGGCAAGGTGACAGATAGAGGTTGTGCCAGCCGACAGGTCAGTCAATGTTGCCAATGCTGATTTAGCTCTTTGGGAGATGAATGGCCTTGATTGCTTATCTGGAAAGGTCTGGGATGGAGATTTTCTAAAAAGTGTCTGATTCTGATATACAGCCAATTGAAGATGGAGAACCCAAGCTAATTACTTTGAGGGCGTTGTGGAGGGTTCAGATGCCTGTGCTAAGGACATAGTAGATGATCTCGATGATAAGCAGGGTCAAGGTTTTATGTCGGCCGATGATTTGGAAGAAATTGATAATAGGTCCGGGTGATCGACCAAGGCCGACGTTCATTAGCAAAGGTTTGTCTTCGGAGTTCAGAACCAAGTTGATAGAGCTTCTAAAAAGAGTTTTAGAGATTGCTTCGCTTGGGATACTATGAGATGCCCGACTCAGCCGATCGATCGTCGAACATCGGCTACCTATTAAAACCAGGAGTTAGGCCACATCGAAACCTCCGAGGAATGTAAAGCCGATATTGCTTTGAACCTGTTAAGGCTAAGATTAAACGGTATATGATGCTGGTTTTATTCGTCCATGCCGATATGCAGAGTGGGTCTTTAGCATAGTTCAGTCATTAAAAAGAATGGCAAGGTCAGGGTGTGTATTGAATTTTCGAGATTTGAATAAAGCGACACCGAAGGACGAATTTCCAATGCTAGTAGCTGATCAGCTGGTCCGATGCTGCATCAGGAAACAAAATTTTGAGTTTTATGGATGGGAATGCAGGTTAGAATCAGATCTTTATGGCTGAAGAAGATATACATAAAACGGCTTTTAGATGTCCTGGTGCAAATCGGCTTATTTGAATGGGTTGTTATGACTTTTGGCCTAAAGAGTGCTGGAGCAACATATCAAAGGGCCATTGAACTATATATATTCACGATTTGATTGGCTTCGTTGGTTGAAGTTTATATTGACGATGTGGTTGTTAAATCTAAGGAAGTTGCTGATCAGTAGCCGATTTAAGAAAAGTCTTCGAGAGAACCAGGAAATATGGTTTGAAGATGAATCCGACAAAATGTGCTTTTGGTGTATCGGCTGGCCAGTTTTTGGGGTTTCTTGTTCACGGAAAGAGGGATTGAGGTATACTCAGCGGAGCATTAACGCAATCCAGAGGATTAAACCCCCGGAAAATAAAACTGAATTACAAGAGATGATCGGCAAGATAAAATTTTGTCAGAAGGTTTATCTCCAATTTATCTGGTAAATTGGAACCTTTCACGCCTTTATTGAGGTTGAGAAGCGATCAACAATTTACTTGGGGGGCAGAGCAGCAAAAAGCTTTGGATGATATCAAGGAATATCTTAGTTCTCCTCCTGTTCTGATTTCTCCACAGAGGGGAATGCCGTTCCGATTTATATTTATCGGCTGGTGAGAAGTCAATCGCTCGGTTCTGGTTCAAGAGTTGGAAGGGAAGGAGCGAGTTGTGTTTTATCTTAGTCGACGGCTCCTGGATGCTGAGACTCGGTATTCTTCCTGTGGAGAAGTTATGCTTGTGCCTTTATTTTCGTGCACACGGTTGAGGCATTATCTATTATCTAATGAATGCACTGTTATATGCAAAGCCGATGTGGTCAAATACATGCTATCGGCTCCGATATTAAAAGGACGAGTTGGAAAATGGATATTTTCTTTAACCGAGTTTTGTATCTTCGGTACGAATCACAAGGCGATTAAAGGACAAGCTATAGCCGATTTCATTGTGGAACATCGTGATGATTCAATTGGCTCGGTTGAAATAGTGCCATGGACTTTATTCTTTGATGGGATCGGTCTGTACCCAATGGTTGTGGTATCGGTTTGGTTATAATTTCCCCTAGGGGGCATGTTTTGAGTTTGCTTATACTATTAAACCATATGCAACTAATATCAAGCTGAATATGAGGCAGTGCTCAAAGGGTTGCAGTTACTCAAGAAGTGAAGCCGATACTATTGAAATCATGGGGGATTCTTTGCTAGTAATCGCCAGTTGGCAGGCGAATATGAGTGCAAAGAATGATACATTGCTGGTGTATAATGAGAAGTGCTTAGAGCTATGAAAGAGTTTCGGCTGGTTACGTTGAAGCATGTATCTCGAGACAAATCTTGATGCTACGATTTGGCTCAGGGGGCATCGGGGTATACAGCCGATGATCAGGATGTGAAGTTGAGATTGCAGCAATAATCAGCCGATGATTGGAGGTACAATGTGCATCAGTATTTGAGCAATCCTTCTTCAATCGGCTTCTAGAAATACGATATAAGGCGTTGAAGTATACATTGCTGGATGATGAACTCTATTATCGGACGATAGATGGGGTATTACTTAAGTGTTGAGTGCCGATCAGGCTAAGGTTATCTCATCTTTTTTTACCCTATCAGAACCCACAGTTCATGATTGGAATTAAACTTTGATAAAAGAAAAGATATTCAAGTTCAGTAAAAACAAGGATTTGATTGTTTTGTTCAATCTTAAATACACATTTTCAGTCATATAATCCATTTTTATGAGTTCCTTTTCATATCGTCCAAATCCTGATAGTTGGGCTAAAGTTATGCACACTTTCAGTATAATTACTTGATGAATTCGGCATTTTTTTTACTACAGATAGTTGAAGAAGCTGGTGGGATGGTGTCACGCATGGATGGTGGGGAGTTTACCGTCTTTGATCGTTCTGTCCTTGTTTCCAATGGTGTTGTACATGATCAGGTTTGTTCTTAAGTCTTAACAAGTAGTTTGTTCTCTCATGCTAAAGATCACAATACTCATATCTTAAGCGTTCATTGTCATACCACTAAAGGGCCAATTGTGCGAACTTAAGAATTCCAACCGTGCGAACTTAAGAATTCCAACCGAAAGATTTATCATACTAGTTATAGGAGAATTCCAGGCTTAGGCTGGCTGTTCAGTGTGTATATGCTGTACTCCCTCTATCTCAGAATAAGATTATTTTTTGCCCATCCCGTTTGTCTCAAAATAAGTTCATTTATTTTGAGCAATCATTGTATTGGAGTTTGTGAAAGTAGGAGATAAATTCATTCGGAGTAGATAAAAAGAAGAATAACCGTATTGGGATTTGATAAAGTGGGGCTATTGTAGTCTTTTTGGTTTTATATTGATATATGTGGGACTAGAGAAAAATGAACCTATTGTATTTGTGAGACGGTAGTAGTATGCATCACAAAGAGTAATGATAATTTTTGGTCGTCTTTTGGAGAAATTTTATGGAGTTGCTGATCAACCCTGTTACTTGACTTGTAGCTTTTGGATCGGATTGGCCCTGCCACAGAAGATCTTAAGAAGAAAGGAATTGATTTCTCCTTGTGGTTTAAACCCGACAAATACCCTACCGACTTTTAAGTTGAACTCCTCACCCAGAGCTATTTTATACTACTAGAAGAAAAGAGAAAAACAGAGGATCTTATGTTAAAATGCCATGTACTTGACTGAATATTTGTTTATTGAAGTCCTTTGACTTAGCCATCGACTTTTGTTGGTTGTATGATTTATTTAAGGAGAGAATTACCCAAATCACTTAAATTCCAAATTTTCAACCAAATTTGAAAACAAAAAGTAAAACCTTCATATGAATTCAATCAAATTTAGTGGACACCGAATTAGGCTAAATCACTAAAAAATAAGCAAGGGTTTCAAATTTTGGGTAAAAATGACTATTTTTTCCGGTGATTTGGACAGGTTCACCTCTCTTTGATATTTCTCCGGACTTGTTTGTAGTTGATTGAAGAATACAAATTTGGTTTCTAGTCTGAAAAAAAATACGTGATATTTTTGGTGGGTGTAATTTTATGACCTTTGTAGTTTCATCACATTTGATCAAATTTCATTGTGACAATCATTTTATTATTTTTTTATAGAAATACGCTCACTTTATTCAGATAACATGGCGATCAGTGGAATCACAATCTACCAAAATGTTCACAAATTCTGGGAGGGGAATTTACACATGTGAGCAAGTGCATCCGCACAGGCATTACACATTGTGACAATCATTTTAGGAGGAGTAGAATAACGTCATTTTTGAAAAGGATTGTGCTGTTTTGACTAACAGGTTTAACACGATGGTTCAATGGCATATTGGCATGTATGCTAGGTTTTAAAAGTTAACAGTGAAAAAGAACCGGTTTTGTAGCTCAGAGTGAAAAATGGATTTCCATGACAATTTGAGATAAAATTCCAGTGATCTAGCATTGATTTTTAATCTACTAGATGAGACCTACACATTGCAACATATTTTTTTTAGTAGATGAATGTTAAATTTGAATACATACAGAGAAACTTTGTAACATACAGTGAGTGTATAACAATCTGATCACAAATTATAGAACCGACTAGCAAGCTCATGGAAGCAGAAGGGATCAAAACATGCCTAATTATGCTTCAGTCGTCTGATCAATCTAGCACTTTCAGCGGAAAAAAATGTGTAACCAATTAAAAGAACTCGAACAACAGTAAAGGCCAACTATGTGATTTAACTGAACAAACAAAATAAATTGCTCAAGAACTTTGCAAGTGATTTTAGGCAGTAAAAAAACAAATCTGTTTCAAATGGTTCAAGGATGATCCAACATTTCGCAAGTGTTCTTTTTTACCACGAAGCAGAGCCCTTCAAGCACTGCCATAAAAAACAATCATCTTCTGTAGAATCATTTTTCAAATAGTGAAGATAATGATTCTCTCCACCGTTACATAGCATGCAATAGAAACAAAAGGCGATCCCCTCACCCAAAAAAAAAGAGAAACAAAAAAACGTTCAAACAAGTTCTGCCTCATCTTTTGCTGCAGAGCTAATTCTGCCTCATCTTTCCTGTAGAGCTTTTCCAACCCACCATTTAACTCGCTAGCTTGCCGAACGTGTTTGCATCTAAACAAGGAGGGTTAGTAGCAAGGGTGAGTACAAGCACTCAGCAAGCAGTATTAATTAGCAAGGATGTATGGCATGTGATTTCATAAATCATATCAAGTCATCATTTCTCGATTATAATTTATTATTTAAAAAAAATCTTGTAAGAAGAGTCCATATTTAATTTATAAGAAAAACTACTAATCACTTGTATAGTTAGAAAGAACCGCAATAGGCACACGTAGCCTCTAATCCAAGAGACAGGCGTGAATCATGGTTTAATTAAGTACTGCGCAGGCTTGTATCACTGTACCCATATTCAATCTATATATTATCAGTCGCGTATTTGTAATATTTAGAGTACAAATAGGAAGGTAGCCCGCGTATTCGCGCAGGCACATATATAATTTGTGCAGAAAAACAGGTCAAACAAATTAAGTTTAAATTAAAAGCAAGATGTTCTCTTTTTTTAATTGAATGTCGTCCATTGTCTCATTGTCTCCTTTTTCTTAAGAAACCTCAAAGAAACTTTTACTAACAAAATGTATTTTACTTGTAACATTCGAGTCATCACTTTAATTGGTTCATAAGCATGCAATTTGTTGTATGCATTCATGTCAATGAGTAAAGACGGAAGAAATATACATATCTTGGACATTGTTTCTTCATGATACGTAGGACCTGTACGATATTTTAGAGAAAAACATATAGTCCACTTGGGTCTTAACATGTAGATTTAATAGGAACAATTTAAACTATTTTGAGCTAGTGGCGTGTATATATAGAAGATGTAGAGAAACCTATAAAGCTACTACGTACAAAGGATATGAGTTTATTGACTCGATGGATTTATTATTAGCTTTTGTCTCTTGGCATTTATCAAAGCAAAATACGACTTGTATATATGAAGAGAAACATAAAATAAAGAAGATAAGAAAAATATAATTAGAACGTCAAATGAACTTTTTCTGTAGCTAAGAGAGTTAATTGATTAAATGTTAGCTTGTGGATTAATAAGTTCCAGGAGTAACACTGGTGGAGAAACCATCTTTGATCGGTCGGACGAAATCCATAATAGTCCCGGTTCCACTAAAAACCGAGACTAACAATGATCTTTAGTTCTGGTTGGTGGCTACAGCGGTTATATATGATCTTTAGTCTCGGTTGGTCATCTTTAGTCCCGGTTCTAAAGATGTCAGGCCTTGTCAGGCCCCCCGGGATCTTTAGTCCCGGTTGGTGTTATCAACCGGGGCTAAAGATCACCGGGATCTTTAGTCCTGGTTGGTAACTGTTAACAACCAAATTTGGTAAGTATTCGTATCAGGAAAGGGGATTTGATCAAAGAAGAGTTGGAGGCGGAGATCGAGTTCTGGAACAGAGCAAGAATCAGCTGGAGTCTGGATCGGCTACGACTAGGATCGGCTAAGGTTGAGTTGAGCTAAATAAGCTGGTATAGCCGATTCTGACAATACAACTTGTGCGCGACATCGGGCTCGGGTTGATGTGCTTCAAGATGATTGCCACGCATGGGTAGAGTCCTGGGAAGGCAATTGTATCTATTAATTAGGATTATTTATGTAAATTCCTTATAGATAAGTGTGAGCAAGAGTCTGCCGCAAAGACTTGTGATATTTTAGAGTTTGTTAGAGATAATGGTCGTGGCTGGTACGGGCTTATCTTGTAATCTTCTGGTATAAATAGACCCCAAACCCTATGTAAAGACACACACATATTCAATACAATTCCGGCGCATCGCCACCTTTTGTTTTTGTTCGACGAGTTCTTGCTTTCGGGTTGAGCTGCATCGGTTTCGATCTTCAACAAGAGGTAAAACTCGTTATGAAGAATTATGTTCTCAGGGATTAGTGCTTACATCTTCATGACACTCTAATCTCGTTTATATAATTCGCCAAGTTATCATATATTTTACATAATTCTTAACAATATCTCTATTTAATCTACTATCGGCTAAAATTTGCATGCAAAAGACAGCCGATTAGGTTAGATCTTGACGTTGATTTGGATTATATAAGATATCTACCATTCTAT
>CM020179.1:17958795-17991353 GCA_009805545.1 Oryza longistaminata | reverse complement strand
GGGAGATGGTGAGAGGCGGAGGAAAAATAGGAGAGGGAGAATAGGATTGGGACTTCCCCAAATAGGAAAATCAATGCGGTGCCATTTTAGGAAAATAACAGAAACAGGCCCGCGAACGAAGACGGACACGGTTCCACGAGTGAAGACGGACACGGTTCATCATGCAAAACGAAACCGCGGACAGAGATGGGAGTGAATTGGGCACATTTCACGACCAAAGGCAAAAAGGAAGAATTATTATTAATGTGATCTTGACATTTTTAAACTTAGCAACATTGCCTCCGGTGCTCTGAGAATTCCTCTTTTAAGTCCTGTTAATCATTTTGAATCAAAGAAAATTCAAAAAATATTATCCCTGACAATTCCAATGTGAAAAAAGAGAATATAATATTTTATGTTGCTATTGCCAATCGTTAAACTCGAGACGGCTTGGGTGAATCATTTGTATATTGAACGTACTAAACCTTATGTTATTACGTGTATATTTATGTTTTATGATATTACCTCTGTTTTTAATATATGACGCCGTTAACTTTTTAATAACCATTTATCTTATTCAAATTTCTTTTTTATGTAATTATTTAAATTTCTTGTGCAAATATAATAAAAATATAAGTCATTCTTAAGAAACTTTAATGATAAATCAAGTCACAATAAAATAAATTATAATCACATAATTTGTTTTAAATAAGAGAAATGGTAATATAAAAAAGGCAAAGGCATCCTGTATTAAAAATATATTAATATTCTAATAAGAGCCTCACATAGCTTAAATGCATAAAAAAATACCTTTACATATCAGCATGCGAAAAGAATGCCTTAAAAAATAAAATTTAACAAAATGAGCTGAAAATATCTCTTTAGCATCTATAGAGTAAATTAAAGTGTCTCTAAAAATTATCTCCACTTTACAGAACTCTTGATTTTAGAAACGATTTAAAAATCGTCTAAAAAACGCCTCTACAGGAGGTTAGGTTTTATTGTAGTGATTGTTTATGTCACTGTATGTATCGGTCTGATATACAATTTCATTTATCACAGCTATAATAGCGCACACCCTGTGTCTTGTGTTACATTATAGAATGCCCTCGTATATTACGACGCACGATTTTTTTAGTCACTGTGTATTCAAGCTATCTGGTTTTTACACCCCAGTAATTCTCTCGGGGGGTATGATACTCCTCATTCCCTAAAATGTTTGACGCCGTTGACTTTTTAAACATGTTTTGACCATTCCGTCTTATTCAAAAATTTTGTTGAAAATGTGTAAACTATATCTATACATAAAAGTAATTAACAATAAAATAAGAATATAGAAAAAGAATTAATAATTAACTTAATTATTTAAATAACTGAGAACGTCAAACATTGTTTAAAAAAGTCAACAGCGTCAAACATTTTAGGATGGAGTGAGTATATTTATAACACGCGCTGCGGGTTGATGTATCCAACTACCATGTTTTGATTTTTCAAAGACTTATACTGTAGATATCAATTAAGAAATGGGAAACAAATGCCACTAGCGGGGAGATGCTCCTAATAGCTCTTTCGTTGATGTTCTTCCTCGTTTTAAAATAAACAAATCTACTATTGTCGAAACAAGATTTCGGGCAATACTAAAAAGGTGATGGCTATCAAGTTGGAAAAGTGGATGATTTAGAGACAAAAGAATTGTTATGAACTGGTTCAGGGCCTTCTTAATCAAAAGTAATACACCCTACCTCCTGTCCGGGAGATTGAATTCGCCGGATATATAATTGATCGTATGATCTGAGAGAAAATCGTGCCCCCTAGAGGCACCCGGACCCTCATTATTAGGGAAGGAGTCCGTATTACAAAAAATACAGTCCCATATCCCTAACGGAATAGGTAGTTACAGATAAAAAAATCATAACAGAACTAGGATCTTCGGATAGTTTCCTTGACATACAATTTAGAATGTTAACCCGGAGTCCTTTTAAAGATATGCTATCTATACATGGCACCGCACTACCCCAGTCCTGGACTATACATGCCGTGTGCTAGGTATGGGGTATGCCATTAAATCCACAGTTAAGCTCCGAACACTTACAGTCGACGAAACAACTCGTCTCGCTAGCACAGAATGATTAATTCTGAGTACGTTTGGGTCCGACTCTTTCTGCCGCTGATGTCTCCGAGACCAAAAATAAAGGCGTGTGAAGGTCTAAAAAATAGAGAAAAATCGGGTGCATTTACTAGATGCAGCTTAATTAGGTTGTATGCCGCCCGACTTGTGATTGTTAAAAAAATCGTAAACATATAGTCAAGAGCAAACCTACAGTCAACCGAGTGGTTTGAACAACCGAATATCAACTATAGCAAGCAATACTGCGGCATTCAATAAAACATCCAGCGGACTGCTTTTAGCTTTAGATATACGCAAAATGCGAGATATGAAAAAGCCCGAGTGAAAACACTCTAAAGATCCATAAAATTTCACACATTTTGATAAGAATCCGAGTAAAAAACTCTCAAAAAGATCATCAAAACGTGATGTAAAATGTGAATAACAAACAAGTGATATGAGTCTAAAATAAGCCTAGGCTATGAATCTCACATAAAAATTAGCATATAAAATGCGACGTGAATGACTTTTAAAAACCGAGCATCTCAATAAAACCCAAACGCTTTGCAGCCTAATAAAGGCTACAAAAAGTAGTAATAAACACTCTGCGTCATGGTACCTTTTTAGTGCATCGTAGAATTCCAAGGAATCATCTAACCGTGTAAAAAGGGATGTTAACAAGGCATTGGCTAGAATGTTGTGAGTAGCAATAAAGGCCAGAAGCAACATAATACTAAGCTCCTTAAGGAACACACACTAGCCACGCGTGGCAACAGACATTGCGGCGAAGTACGTGTTAGGGCCTGTAGGCCGCATTAGCACTCCGAAAAAACGCTAGCGAAATAAACGCCGAAGTCAGAGCGTCGTTTCGTCTTCCCCGCCGAAACTCTCGCCACTTTCCCCATTCTCTGCTACAGTGCAAACCACACTGGTGGAAGCTAGGGTTTACAAATCCACTCCAATCCATCCTCCTGAGTTCCACAAAAACTTTCCGCGCAACCACCGCACCGATTCCCCATCCATTTCCAGCCATATCTCGGACCAAATCATATCATCCAGTTCGCATCCATGGCGGAAGAGAGAGAAAGCTTCGAGAGTCAGTGGGCGCCCTCCGATGTAACAGAGGAGAACCTGAAGGAGATGGTGGCGCACGGCGTTCTTCCGGCGAAGGAGATCATTGGATGGCGTCCGGCGTTCGGCGAAGCATTCCCGACCCCCGACACACATGAAGTCGTGGTATTTTCTCATTTCTTCTATGGCGGATTTTCTCTTCCAACCTCAAGTTTCTTCCGAGGAATTTTGGATTTCTATGGAATTAGATTGCATCACCTAAACCCCAATTCCATAGTCCACATCGCCAATTTCATCCACGCTTGTGAAGCTTTTCTGGGGATTAGGCCGCATTTCGCTCTATTCCGCCGCATCTTCTTCCTCAAGCCCCAACCAAACAAAAGCAAACCATGCGTAGTTGGGGAGCCGGATTTCAACTGAGGGGGACTTTGAGCCAAAAATATTTCTCCATGCCATTCAAAACCTCGAACAAAGGTTGGCATGCGAACTGGTTCTATGTGCAAAACCCCGAGCCAGCGCTTCCCGGATACTCGTGTCTTCCCCCAGTTTATCGCGATACCTGGAACTCACTGCCGATGGGAGAAGAAGCCGCCCAAGCGCTCAACTTGTTGGATTGCATGCTGAAGCTGAAAGAACAAGGTCTGCAGGGGGAACAAATCACCCGGCACTTCATCAAGACCCGGCTGGCTCCAATCAAGGAAAGATCCAAAACAGCCTTTGAGTTTGATGGCAAGCATGACCCCAACCGAGAAAACCCAGAATCTCTTGAATTTAAAATTATATAGGAGAGAATGTACAAAATCTTCTCGAATGCCATCGTGGTCAGCTATTCACACTTACTGCCAGTTGTGCCGTACAATGCCTTCAACCCTCCTCCACCGGTACGTATTATACAACTCAGCTTCTCCCAAAGCATGCTTTTATCTTCTGTAAGGTCAACTGAAAACTTGGACTATCATGCACACGAATTTGCTTTGATGAAATCGGATCCTCCAATTGCTCAACGCCGATCACCTCGCCGGCAGACTGGTCAGGCGAGTGAAGGACCAAAAATTCGGTCTGATACTCAAACAAACACCTCGAAATCAGCCAGCCAGTCAGACTCTCGCAAGAGGAAATTGGCTCTAAGTGATGATGAGGGCGATGATGCTGGAAATTCTAGCAACAAAGAGGTGACTGGAAAACAACCAAGGCAAACCAATCCGAAGAAGAAAACATCCAGTCGTCCCATGCCGAAAATCAGGAAATCTTCCAGGTACAAATCATTTGACCATCCTCCTTGTATTGCTGCTCACCCACTGTTGAAATAGCACTAATGGCATAACTCAAATTTGTAGGAAGCCATCTGACATAGATCCTTCCGGAAAAGACTCCGAGCCGACTGACATGGAGACGGGCCCTTCAAAAGAGAACGGGCCAGCTGCAGAGGATCGCCCGAGTAACGAACAACCGGCAACCGACAATGTAGAAGCTAGCAACGAGCCCCCGACTGGGAACCAGTCGGCCGAGGCTAGAGTTGGTGCTAATCAGGAGCCCCCGACTGGAAACCAATCGGGTACAGAACCAAATAAAGATATTCCCGAAGTAGAAGCTCAGACGAATAGCCCTCCTAGAAAGGATGCCAGTGCTGATCCAGGGTCCAGCTCTCCTGTTAAAGTACAAGAGCCTGCTCGTCCCCGACCGAAAATTATTACAAGTAAACACATCCTCCGAACCCATTTTGATCTGACAGACTTTCTTCAATTGTTTCACCTTTATTCGTGAATGCCTAAGGCCCAATGATCGGCGACGAAGAAGAGATCCTCTGGATACAGTCAGCTAAGGATTCTCGCCCACCCATTTTAGTCAAGTGGTGGGACGACGACATGCAACCTCAGGGAATTGTGATAAACAAGCAAAAGGAAGATGAGGAAGTATGCCTGCTGAAAAAGGCACTTGGGCAAGCTACTCATATCGTAAACGTAAGTCTCCCTATACACAGCTTCAACCATCCTGTTTGCCACTTCGCACAAATGCCGACAAACTCGCATTGCAGAGAATCCATCTCAGGAACGAGGCGAAGACTGCGACTCTTGAGAGGTTAGTTCCCCATCTTGGAACCCTTGAGGCCACCAGAAACCAGCTGCACGAAGCTAAGGAGCTTGCCAGGAAAACTGACCATGATCTGAGGGATTGGATCGCCGAGCTTCAAGACTCCAACTTCGAACTGAGCGGTTCATCAAAAGGTAAATACAATCTCTATCCAACTTACTTATGCTGCCATCCTTGTAATATCAATTAACATGAAGCAATACAGTGCAAGCCGCCAAGATATCTGAACTGGAAAAGCGGATCCAAGCTCTGGAGAACGACAAGGCCGAATTGGCGAGACAGAGGGACTCGGCTCTGAAAGATGTTGAAGGTACTGGTGACTAACACTTCAAAAACCATCCCTTTCTTTTATGCCCACTCGTTGATATGAATCCATTCATGCAGATCGCAAAATCAAGTCCCAGGCTCAATTCGATGTCTTGGTCCACAAAATCAAGAGGCTTGGAGGGGCTAGGGATGAAGTCGCCACCGCTGGTACCCCACTCGTCCAAGCCATGTTCTTCAATAACAATGGTCCGAGTACATTTGATGCTTCTGAGATCTTCGACAAGCTGAGAATTGCTCCGGATACATACTTTAAATGTTGTGAGCAAAAATTGCCAAAGCAAAAATGCCTAAGTCCTTAAGGATCACAACTAGCCACGCTGGCAATAGAATTGGGCTGAAGTACTGTATAGGCCCAGGCCCATTAGCACTCCCGAAACCCTAGCGAAATAAACGCCGAAGTCAGAGCGTCGTTTCGTCTTCCCCGCCGAAACTCTCGCCACTTTCCCCATTCTCTGCTACAGTGCAAACCACACTGGCGGAAGCTAGGGTTTACAAATCCACTCCGATCCATCCTCCTGAGTTCCACAAAAACTTTCCGCGCAACCACCGCACCGATTCCCCATCCATTTCCAGCCATATCTCGGACCAAATCATATCATCCAGTTCGCATCCATGGCGGAAGAGAGAGAAAGCTTCGAGAGTCAGTGGGCGCCCTCCGATGTAACAGAGGAGAACCTGAAGGAGATGGTGGCGCACGGCGTTCTTCCGGCGAAGGAGATCATTGGATGGCGTCCGGCGTTCGGCGAAGCATTCCCGACCCCCGACACACATGAAGTCGTGGTATTTTCTCATTTCTTCTATGGCGGATTTTCTCTTCCAACCTCAAGTTTCTTCCGAGGAATTTTGGATTTCTATGGAATTAGATTGCATCACCTAAACCCCAATTCCATAGTCCACATCGCCAATTTCATCCACGCTTGTGAAGCTTTTCTAGGGATTAGGCCGCCTTTCGCTCTATTCCGCTGCATCTTCTTCCTCAAGCCCTAACCAAACAAAAGCAAACCATGCGTAGTTGGGGAGCCGGATTTCAACTGAGGGGGACTTTGAGCCAAAAATATTTCTCCATGCCATTCAAAACCTCGAACAAAGGTTGGCATGCGAACTGGTTCTATGTGCAAAACCCCGAGCCAGCGCTTCCCGGATACTCGTGTCTTCCCCCAGTTTATCGCGATACCTGGAACTCACTGCCGATGGGAGAAGAAGCCGCCCAAGCGCTCAACTTGTTGGATCGCATGCTGAAGCTAAAAGAACAAGGTCTGCAGGGGGAACAAATCACCCAGCACTTCATCAAGACCCGGCTGGCTCCAATCAAGGAAAGATCCAAAACAGCCTTTGAGTTTGACGGCAAGCATGACCCCAACCGAGAAAACCCAGAATCTCTTGAATTTAAAATTATATAGGAGAGAATGTACAAAATCTTCTCGAATGCCATCGTGGTCAGCTATTCACACTTACTGCCAGTTGTGCCGTACAATGCCTTCAACCCTCCTCCACCGGTACGTATTATACAACTCAGCTTCTCCCAAAGCATGCTTTTATCTTCTGTAAGGTCAACTGAAAACTTGGACTATCATGCACACGAATTTGCTTTGATGAAATCGGATCCTCCAATTGCTCAACGCCGATCACCTCGCCGGCAGACTGGTCAGGCGAGTGGAGGACCAAAAATTCGGTCTGATACTCAAACAAACACCTCGAAATCAGCCAGCCAGTCAGACTCTCGCAAGAGGAAATTGGCTCTAAGTGATGATGAGGGCGATGATGCTGGAAATTCTAGCAACAAAGAGGTGACTGGAAAACAACCAAGGCAAACCAATCCGAAGAAGAAAACATCCAGTCGTCCCATGCCGAAAATCAGGAAATCTTCCAGGTACAAATCATTTGACCATCCTCCTTGTATTGCTGCTCACCCACTGTTGAAATAGCACTAATGGCATAACTCAAATTTGTAGGAAGCCATCTGACATAGATCCTTCCGGAAAAGACTCCGAGCCGACTGACATGGAGACGGGCCCTTCAAAAGAGAACGGGCCAGCTGCAGAGGATCGCCCGAGTAACGAACAACCGGCAACCGACAATGTAGAAGCTAGCAACGAGCCCCCGACTTGGAACCAATCGGCCGAGGCTGGAGTTGGTGCTAATCAGGAGCCCCCGACTGGAAACCAATCGGGTACAGAACCAAATAAAGATATTCCCGAAGTAGAAGCTCAGACGAATAGCCCTCCTAGAAAGGATGCCAGTGCTGATCCAGGGTCCAGCTCTCCTGTTAATGCCGAAGTCCTCACAAAAATCTTTGAATACTCCGCCTGTGAATTGGGTGCCGTTATCAGTGATAATCTGATTGGGTACCCCAAACCGGTGTACAATATTTATGAAGAAATCTCTAGCCTTGTCTGCCGTAATTGTAATGACCGGTTTAGCTTCAATCCACTTGGAAAATTTGTCAACAGCCACAAAGAGGTGAGTATAACCACCGACTGCCTTTTTGAACGGGCCGATCATGTCAAGCCCCCAAACCGCAAACGGCCAAGACAGTGGAATGGTTTGCAACTCCTGAGCTGGTAAATGAGTTTGTCGGGCGAAAAATTGACAACCCTCGCATGTTCGCACAATTTTATCGGCGTCGGATACAGCTGTAGGCCAAAAGAAACCCTGCCGATAAGCCTTGCCAACGATGGTTCATGCGGCAGCGTGATTGCCACAAATGCCTGAATGTATATCCCTTAACAATTGTCTTCCCTCCTCCAAAGACACACAGCGTTGCAGGATTCCTGATGGACTTTTCTTGTACAGCTCAGTCTCATGTATGACATAAAGTCTGCTGCGCCTGGAGATCCGCTCGGCTTCGTCTTTATCCTGAGGGAGTTCTTGCGTGGTCAAAAATCTTATGAGGGGCTCTCTCCAGTCGGCTTCAATCATGCTTACATCTTGAGTGTCCGCGGCCTCGATTATTTCTTTCCTTGGTACAATCGGCTCATAAAGATGTTCGACGAACACGTCAGAAGGAGCTGCTTCTCGCTTTGAACCAAAATTAGCCAATCTGTCGGCTGCCTCGTTGTTGTGTCGAAGAACATGGGTGAGTTCAAGTCCATCGAATTTGTCTTCTAACTTGCGTACCTCCTGCCGATAAGCAGTCATATTATCATCAAGGCAGGACCACTCTTTCATGACTTGATTAACAACCAACTGAGAATCTCCACGGACGATCAGACGCCGAATGCCCAAAGAGATCGCGATCCTTAATCCATGAAGCAGCGCCTCATACTCTGCCATGTTATGAGACGCAGAAAAATGTATCCACAATACGTAGCTCAATCTTTCTCTAGTCAGGGAGATCAAAACAACCCCAGCTCCAGTGCCCGAAAGCCTCTTCGACCCGTCAAAATGCATGGTCCAATACTGCATCTTCTCCTCGGGCATGTCTTCTTGGCACTCGGTCCACTCGGCGACAAAGTCGGCTAAAGCTTGGGACTTGATCGAAGTTCGTGGCTTGAAGGATATATCCAGGGACATCAATTCTAAGGCCCACTTTGCGATTCGTCCGTTCGCTTCGCGATTATGAAGTATATCCCCGAGTGGGAACGATGTGACCACCGTGACCGAGTGACCTTGGAAGTAGTGAGATAATTTCCTGACGGTAATTAAGACACCATATAATAGCTTTTGAACCTGAGGATATCTTGTCTTGGAGTCAGCCAAAACCTCGCTAACGAAGTAAATTGGTCGTTGGACTTTTTGAACATGGCCTTCTTCTTCACGCTCAACAACCAGGACCGTGCTCACAACCTGAGAAGTTGCCGACACGTATAACAACAACGACTCTTGCGGATGCGGTGAGGCCAAAACTGGTGGAGTAGTAAGAAGTTTCTTGAAGTCTTCAAAGGCTTTTTGTGCTTCGGGTCCCCACTGGAAATTGTCGGTTTTCTTCAACAGCTTAAAAAAAGGCATCCCCCGCTCGCCGAGTCGCGAAACGAACCGATTGAGCGCCGCCATGCAACCAGTCAGCTTTTGGACATCCTTCTGGGAGCTTGGCGGTTTCATGTTGAGGACGGCGTTGATTTTCTTCGGGTTGGCCTGTATGCCTCTATGGGACACCATAAATCCAAGCAGCTTCCCTGACGGTACTCCGAAGATGCACTTTTCAGGGTTTAGTTTCATCCTGAAAGCGCGGATGCTTGCAAAGGTTTCTTCAAGATCCACAATGAGATCATCCTTCTGCTTGGTCTTGACGACTACATCATCAACATAAGCTTCAATATTGCGGCCGATCTGAGTTGAAAAACATCTCTGAATCATGCGTTGATAGGTTGCTCCTGCGTTCTTCAATCCAAAGGGCATGGTGATGTAGCAGTAGGCCCCGAAAGGCGTAATGAATGAGGTCTTCAAGCAGTCGGATTCTTTTAGTTGGATCTGATGATATCCTGAGTAGCAATCCAAAAAACTGAGTAGCTCGCAGCCGGCCATTGAGTCAACTACCTGGTCAATGCGAGGTAACCCAAAAGGATCTTTGGGACAAGACTTGTTGAGGTCGGTGTAATCGACACACATGCGCCATTGCCCCGTCTTCTTCTAAACCAGGACTACGGGCCGACCATGTCAAGCCCCCAAACCGCAAACGGCCAAGACAACGGGATGGTTTGCAACTCCTGAGCTGGTAAATGAGTTTGTCGGGCGAAAAATTGACAACCCTCGCATGTTCGCACAATTTTGTCGGCGTCGGATACAGCTGTAGGCCAGAAGAAACCCTGCCGATAAGCCTTGCCAACGATGGTTCGTGCGGCAGCGTGATTGCCACAAATGCCTGAATGTATATCCTTTAACAATTGTCTTCCCTCCTCCAAAGACACACAGCGTTGCAGGATTCCTGATGGACTTTTCTTGTACAGCTCGGTCTCATGTATGACATAAAGTCTGCTGCCCCTGGAGATCCGCTCGGCTTCGTCTTTATCCTGAGGGAGTTCCTGTGTGGTCAAAAATCTTATGAGGGGCTCTCTCCAGTCGGCTTCAATCATGCTTACATCTTGAGTGTCCGCGGCCTCAATTACTTCTTTCCTTGGTACAGTTGGCTCATAAAGATGTTCGACGAACACGTCAGAAGGAGCTGTTTCTCGCTTTGAACCAAAATTAGCTAGTCTGTCGGCTGCCTCGTTATTGTGCCGAAGAACATGGGTGAGTTCAAGTCCGTCAAATTTGTCTTCCAACTTGCGTACCTCCTGCCGATAAGCAGTCATGTTATCATCAAGGCAGGACCACTCTTTCATGACTTGATTAACAACCAACTGAGAATCTCCAAGAACTATCAGACGCCGAATGCCCAAGGAGATCGCAATCCTCAATCCGTGAAGCAGCGCCTCATATTCTGCCACGTTATGGGACGCAGAAAAGTGTATCCACAATACGTAGCTCAATCTATCTCCAGTCGGGGAGATTAAAACAACCCCAGCTCCAGTGCCTGAAAGCCTCTTCGACCCGTCAAAATGCATGGTCCAATACTTCATCTTCTCCTCGGGCATTTCTTCTTGGCACTCGGTCCACTCGGCGACAAAGTCGGCTAAAGCTTGGGACTTAATCGAAGTTCGCAGCTTGAAGGATATATCCAAGGACATCAACTCTAAGACCCACTTTGCGATTAGTCCATTTGCTTCGCGATTATGAAGTATATCCCCGAGTGGAAACGATGTGACCACCGTGACCGAGTGACCTTGGAAGTAGTGAGATAATTTCCTGACGGTAATTAAGACACCATATAATAGCTTCTGAACCTGAGGATATCTCGTCTTGGAGTCAGCCAAAACCTCGCTAACGAAGTAAATTGGTCGTTGGACTTTTTGAACATGGCCTTCTTCTTCACGCTCGACAACCAGGACCGTGCTCACAACCTGAGAAGTTGCCGACACGTATAACAACAGCGTCTCTTGCGGATGCGGTGAGGCCAAAACTGGTGGAGTGGTGAGAAGTTCCTTGAAGTCTTAAAAGGCTTTTTGTGCTTCGGGTCCCCACTGGAAATTGTCGGTTTTCTTCAACAGCTTGAAAAAGGGCATCCCCCGCTCGCCGAGTCGTGAAACGAACCAGCTGAGCGCCGCCATGCAACCAGTCAGCTTTTGGACATCTTTCTGGGAGCTCGGCGGTTTCATGTTGAGGATGGCGTTGATTTTCTCCGGGTTGGCCTGTATGCCTCTATGGGACACCATAAATCCAAGCAGCTTCCCTAACGGTACTCCGAAGATGCACTTTTCAGGGTTTAGTTTCATCCTGAAAGCGCGGATGCTTGCAAAGGTCTCTTCTAGATCCGTGATCAGATCATCCTTCTGCTTGGTCTTGACGACTATATCATCAACATAAGCTTCAACATTGCGGCCGATCTGAGTTGAAAAACATCTCTGAATCATGCGTTGATAAGTTGCTCCTGCGTTCTTCAATCCGAAGGGCATGGTGATGTAGCAGTAGGCCCCGAAAGGCGTGATGAACGAAGTCTTCAAGCAGTCGGATCTGATGATATCCTGAGTAGCAATCCAAAAAACTGAGTAGCTCGCAGCCGGCCGTTGGGTCAACTACCTGGTCAATGCGAGGTAACCCAAAAGGATCTTTGGGACAAGACTTGTTGAGGTCAGTGTAATCGACACACATGCGCCATTGCCCCGTCTTCTTCCGAACCAGGACTGGGTTTGCCAGCCAGTCGGGATGAAGGACTTCTTTGATGAAGCCCACTGCTAACAGCTTGGTCAATTCCTCCTTGATCGCATCCTTCCTGTCTTGTGCGAAACAGCGGAGTCGTTGCTTGATGAGTTTAGCGTCTTCCTTAACATGTAAAGAGTGCTCAATCACCTCTCTAGGAATACCAGGCATATCAGATGGTTTCCACGCAAAGATATCTTTATTATTTTGAAGAAAGCTGATGAGCGCGCTTTCCTATTTACAATCTAACTCAGCGCCTATTACAGCAGTCTTAGTAGGATCAGAGGGATCTAGAGGAATCTTTTTGGTCTTGGCGTCGCTTTCTCCGCTCTTGGGCATCTTGGTCGCGGGCACTTCTCCTTCGCTTGCTGTGGACGCAGCCAATCGGATTTCTTCTCGGGAGAGCGTGATTTCACGGGTCTGGGCCATCTCGCAACTTTCCTTGTCGCACGTGACGGCTTGCTTGATGTCGCTCCGCAGGGATATGACTCCTCGAGGACCCGGCATCTTCATCATCATGTAGGTATAGTGCGGGACGGCCATGAACTTGGCTAACGCCGGGCGTCCGAGTATGGCGTGGTATGCTGTCTCAAAATCAGCAACTTCGAAACAAATGTTTTTTGTGCGGAAGTTCTCTCGAGTGCCGAAAGTAACCGGAAGAGTGATCTGGCCGAGTGGTGTAGCAGATAGCCCTGGGATGACTCCATGAAAGGGTGCGTTACTCGGCTTTAATTCCGTGCGAGGGATCTGCATGTCATCCAGAGTCTTGGCGAAAAGGATGTTGAGTGCACTGCCACCATCGATGAGGGATCTGCGAAGCTTGACGTTGCGAACCACTGGGTCTAGTACCAGGGGGTACCGCCCCGGGTGGACCACTCGGTCAGGATGATCCGAGCGGTCAAACTTGATTGTCATCTCTGACCACCGAAGGTATTGGGGCGTGTCGGGCTGGACAGCATTGATCTCCCGTTCAGTCAGCTTTTGCTTTCTCTTGGATTCATAAGCCAGGGGTCCGCCAAAGATGTGGTTGAGTTCCTTGCGATGGTCCTGAAAACCAGTCGGGGCATCATCTTCATCATCCTTCTTCTTTGATGTGCTTTGATCTCCGTCGGAGGCCTTGCGTGCGTTCTTGGCGTATTGTTCTGCGAACTGTTTGTAGACGAAGCAATCTTTGGCCGCATGATTGGAATTTGGATGATGTGGACATTGGGAGTTCATGATCTTGTCAAAAGTGTTGACACGGGAACGCTGTCGGGAGGATGGTGTAGTAGTCACCACAAGTTCCTCGGGTTTACGCTTGCGATCCTTGTGATTGGTACTTCCACTCCCCCCTGTAGTCAGCGTGTCTTTCTTCGGCTTCCAAGTGGTGCCCGACTGCTTGGACGCGGTAATAGCATCTTCGGCTTTGGCATACTCATTGGCTTTTTCGAACATCTGCTTGACCGTCCTAGGAGGCTTGTGCCCGAACTTGCCGACTAGGTCCTCGTGGCGAATGCCCTTGGTGAAGGCGGCAATGATGACGTTGTCGGTGATGTCGGAGATCTTGTTGCGTCGCTCGGAAAAACGTCGGATGTAATCTCGAAGGGATTCTCTAGACTTTTGAATGGCGTTGTAGAGATCAAACTGTGTACCAGGGCGTTCAAAGGTGCCCTGGAAGTTGGCGATGAAGTGGTCGTGAAGTTCCGCCCAAGATCCGATTGGGCCATGGGGTAACCCGTGAAGCCAGGACCGGGCAGAATCCGCTAGGGCCACAGGCAAATAGTTTGCCATGGCTTTGCTGTCTCCTCCTGCTGCGTGGATGGCGAGACCGTAGACGGTGAGCCAAGACTCCGGGATAGTGGTGCTGTCATACTTCTCGATTCCAGTCAGCTTGAAGCCAGCCGGCCAATCCACTCGACGCAGGTCATTTGTGAAGGCAGCAACTCCATCCACGTCGTCGTCGTAGCGATCTGGTGAATGGTGGGGAACGTAGCCTCTTGCCGCGCGGCGCTGGTTGATGGTATCGCGAAGATCGACGGGGCGCCTACGATGTGGGAACGAGGTCGTTCAACTCGACGCTCCCTGTGTCGTTCGGGAGGCGAGTGAACAGATCGCTCGTCGTGTCCCCTGCTCCTGCGCCGACGACGCTGAGGCTTGGTTGGTGATAGTCTTGAGATCGAAGAGGGGGAACTCGGCTTCCAGTCGGCTTGCGGACGCTTGCAGAGTTAACCGGGACCGAGGTAGCGATCATGGTCTTGGTCTGGTTCAAGATGTTGATGACGTGATTGGCTTGATTGAGTGCGTCTTCCTTGAGGAGGGTGTCGAGGAGGGTGATCGCTGCAACCGAGTTATGTTGAGGGGTGCGAAAAACAGCCGTTCCCTCGACGTCTTGCTGCCCGATAAGTTCTCGTGCTCGTCGCCCGGCATCCAAGGCGCGCTGTCGCCGGTCCTCAGCCTCTTTTGCAGCCCGTTCACGCTCCTGTTGCTCACGCTACAGTCGTTCTCGCTCTTGTGCTTGGCGCTCCTCTTCCAGTCGGCGACGTTCAGCTTCTTGTCATGTGCGTTCTTCTTCCGCTTCTCGGGTCGGCGTTGTTCTGCCGTCTCGTTGTCGGCCATGAATACGCCGAAAAAGAGAGGCGTGTAGTCTCCTCGTAGCTGTCTCGAAGTCGTTGAAGTTGCCGTAGTCGTAGCGATAGCCGAAGTCGTCGTCCTCGAGGATCTCCGTTGGTCGAGACTGACGCGGGGGAGCTGAGGTAGCCATCCAATTCTTCTGTCGAGACCGTCCCGAGAGGTTGGAGTATAACGCCGACCTCCCTAGAGCTAGGTTGGATCTGGGCCGAAGCCGATCCCGTCTAGGTCTTCGGGTGGGAGACGTCTTGGTCGTGAAGACAGAGCCAGATCATCGGGAAGTCTCATAAAAATTGGGGGATAGGACCATCATCTTGATCTGGTCGTGTTGGAGTAGATTGGATTCGTCCGAGTGGTTTGAAGCCAACTCGAGAGAGATGATCTTGGGTAGAACCTCGGCCGAGTTCGGGATACCGAACGGGGCGGAGATTGGCCTCTTCCCGACTGGTTCGAATCCGAGTCGAGGAGAGAAATCTTGCCGAAGTCGTTGGTGATGAAGTCGAGGCTGCCGAACCGGAACGCCTGCCCGGGAGGGAAGACAAAGTCGTCAATGCCGGAGACGGAACCCATTGCACAGTCGGCGAAGAACTTGACCTACCCCTACCTGACGCGCCAACTGTCGAAACAAGATTTCGGCAAATACTAAAAGGGGGTGGCTATCAAGCTGGAAAAGTGGATGAGTTCAGAGACAAGGAATTTTATACAGGTTCAGGCTTCTTAATCAAGAGTAATACCCTACTCCTGTCCGGGGATTGATCCGCCGAGTATGGTTATTGATCGTATGATCTGGGAGAAAATCGTGCCCTAGAGGCGCCCGGACCCCTCCTCATATAGGGGAAGGAGTCCGTATTAAAAGTACAGACCATATCCTAACGGAATAGGTAATTACAGATAAAATACAATCGTAACCGACTGGGATCCCGGGTGTTTCCTTAACATACAAGTTTGGTAATTACCCGAGTCCTTTTAAAGATATTCTATCTATACATGGCACCCTATCCCAGTAGAATACATCCGTGTAGGTATTGGGTATCATAATCTCCACACCCGTTTTCCGGTTGGAAAACCGGACTACAGAGGGTTACAAACGGGAGTAAAGACGATTCTCTACCAGTGACTGTTGCTCACGGCAGTGGTACGTACTACGTACGCCCTTTATCATTCGAAACCAGTGGCACAAATTGCATGAGAACTATTGGTAAATATGCCAAAATTTCAATGTACGGTTGTGCCCGTCCCAATCATACCGAAAATATCAGAACAGAATATTGCACGACCCGGCCGAACATGTGGTCATAGTTTGTGACGTCAACCTTCGAGTGTAATGAAATAATCTCCGACATCAATGTTGTGCAGTGGTTGAACTTAGTGTCAGTCAGTCGCAAAACTAAAGCACACTAGATGAATTTGAAATCTTGATGTGTATGTTGCAACGTTGTCCTAACGTACTAAGGTTAATTTGTTCCGTTAACCTAAGGGAAGGTCTAGAAAAGGATTAATTAAAAGTAATTAAGACATTTGTTCGATTAAAATCCTACCCACAAAAAGATTAAGGAGAATTTGGAAGAGAATAACTAGACACCTTTTAAGGTGTGTAATTAATTCCCCTTAATTCCCTTCAATCCCTCTCTCTTTAGAACTAACCAATACTTCATCCATCTACTTTATATAATATTTCGCATTACGAAAGTGTGAAATAAAATCCCCTTCAATCTACCTAAGTTTGGGAATAACCAAGCGAGACTTAAGCGAGCGTTCTTTAAAATAGTTACATCATTGCTTATGCAGAGTTATGAACCAAAGAAATATGTCTGCTACGGGCCTCACCTAAGCTTAAGCCACCTTCCACTTGATTGAGAGAGTAATTCATTCGTTTTGAAAAGTTTAGGACATGAAATGTCCGATATCAAAATTATGGAGTAGAATCGGAATATCTTTTTTTTTTTCTAGAAGACTATTGCAATAATTAAAGAGAGTAATTTGGACATCACCTGAAATGGACCACAAAGTAAGAAAAAAAGCAGGACATGGTGGTATTTAGCCGAAATTGCTATTAGCGCAGACGCGCTAGCTAGCTAACTCGCGCGCGTTTCGGCCCACGGCGGCTGTTCCGGGCCTTCCAGCCCACTTTTGTTTTCTTTCCGCAGGAAACGACATAGACATGCACATGCACCGCACGGTAACGTAATTAGTTTCTAATAATCATCGTTCTAATTATCGTTATCGTTCTAATTATTTTTTTTTTTTTCTTTTTTTATAGGTTGTTTCTGTACTAAGATTTAAAAAATCCTTACGTGAAATTTGAACATTTTTCAGTTCAAATTTTGAAAACTTTCAACTTAAATTTGAAAACTTTCATCCCGAATTTTAAAAAATTTCAACTCGAATTTGAAAACTTTCAACTCGAATTTGAAAACATTCGACCCGAATCTTGAAAACTTTCAACTTGAATTTGAAAACTTTCGATTCGAATTTTGAAAACTTTCAAATCAAAATTTGAAAACTTTCAACTTAGATTTAAAACTTTCAATCCAAATTTGAAAACTTTCAACCCAGATTTGAAAACTTTCAAGTCAAATTTAAAAACTTTCAACTCAAAATTTGAAAACTTTCAACTCAAATTTAAAAAATTTCAAGTCAAATTAAAAAACTTTCAATTCTACATTTGTAAATAGATATGCAAAATATTGAAAAAAATTGGGAAGAAACAGAAAAAAAAGTATCGGAGGAGTCAAAATCAGTAAGAAAGTGCGAAAAAAGAAAAAATAAAAAAGGAATCGGAAAAAAGTGAGAAAAAAGAAAAAATCAAAAAGGGCGCGTGGGGATGGCACGGATGACGCGCGCGCCAGCAATTTTGCTAGCGCGTAAGCGCTCCCTAGGATCCAGCCCACTTCCGATTGGACTGTTCTGTACTCTGTCCACATGGACAGCCGTGATTGTGGTATGCAGGTCTAAGGGCTAAGGCCCATGGATAACGGGCCAAAATTTCCGAACACATGGGCAAAAATTTTCAACCACATATGCGACGTTGGCAGGAAGAACGTAAAAACGAGACATAGATGAGAGAGAGCAGTCACCATAGATACTATCTTTTTGGCCATGGGTTCCACACTTACGCCTGCATCAGCATGCGGCGAAGGTTCTAAATAGGAGCAATTACACATTTGATCCTGCTTCGAAGGCTAACTATCAATATGGCCTTATTTTTTTAGTTTGCTCATTTTACCCTGCTTTTTGAAATCGGAGTTCAAGGCTGGCCCTATTCCGTGAAAGTAAGATAACGGAGTTAACTGGGGTAAATTGTCTGTTTTGCCCTTGCTCATTTGAACCTAATGTATAAAAGTTTTTTGTTCATTTAAAATTTTTTGACATCTTTATAATGAATCATTGAAGTTGGCATATGTTTGATAAATTTGAGACAAATTTGATAGAATTGGCTTCATTTTGATAAATTTGACAAAATCAAACTGAACTATTGCAAAAATTTGACAGCATATTTGTCTTATTTTTGTCCATCCCAAATTGCACGAAGTGAAGAAAAACACAAATTGACAAATATAGCTCCATAAAGGAGGATGCTCGGTCGGGAGAGCCCCTGTTGCTGCCGCCGCCGTCTATCCTCCAGCTTCCCCATGGCAAGGAAGTGTGCGTGTTAGCGTGATATATGTACATGTGTAGTTTCCGGTTTCCTTCCTATCCTCCCGATTCTGTTGCTATAAGTCGGTTGAGTAGATATGGTTGGTTATGTCTATATATGTACCTACTCCGTGATCAATTCTATCTATCGCGTTGAGTCATATCTTCTCACAGTGCGCCCCCTCCAGTGCCCCCGACGTGCTGAACGACCAGCACGATCCACACGAACCCTGAACCCCCGATGTAGTTAGGGTAATTTTGGTCAATTTGGCTTGTAAAGACATATTTTCCTTTTTTCTAGATGAAAACCTAACAGTGTACTAAAAACAGGGTCAAATGGCAACTTCGATTTTAAAAAGCGAGGTTAAATAAGCAAACTTTAAAAAGCGGGGTCATATTGGTAGTTAGGCTTCAGAATAGGGTCAAATGAGCAATTGTCCCTTTTATCATGGCAATTTTAATCTAAGGTTGCTCACATTTTTCCGTCAAATTTTATCAAAGGTAATGAAATACTCTCTCGATCCCAATATAAGTAGTACATATGTGATATATATTCTACGACTGAATCTGAACAACTGCCTATCTAGATTTGTAATTTTAGGATACATTATATTTGTACTATTTTACATTTATATTGGAATGGAGGAAGTAAATCTGATTTTGCCCGTGTAGTTACATGTCAAAATCACAGAGCTAATATGAAGAAGCTCAGTAGTACAGGCCGTACCAAAGAGGGCACTAATACTGCTATCCAGTATCCACTCCTGTGGGGCATTGAGTGTTTTCATAATATTTTTTTTAAAAGTCTTCAATACATCAATAAGGTGTCTAGTTATCATCATTCGAAGGACAATTTGTGTGGTACAAAAGTTGGAAGAAAAGGATATATAGCTTCAATGGATTCTTTATGTCCCCAAAGTCTCAAATGTGTCACTAGGAAGAGTGAGCGATTGTGTATGACAACAAACTGGTTGTCTTTAAGCTGAGTGCCCATTCCCTTTGCTTAAACCTCCTCTCATTCTCACCTTTTTGTGCTCCATCTCTTAGCCCTGCAGCCATGGACGCCACAGACGAGGAGAGGCCTCTGCTTCCTCTCCAATCTCAGGTATTCTCTTCTCTTATCTTCTTCTATCTACCAAGATATACTATGCTTCGATTTGATGGTTGCCTCAGCTGAGAACTTGGGACAGAAGAGAATTTCTCCATCAGTTGTATCATTTTTCCTTTGAAATGTACCTTCAGTTATAACATCTGACGACCAGCAGGTCTTAAATCAATTTCAAAAGAGAAATTCAGTAATTCAGTTATCATATGTGTTTTTTATTGGACAATAATCGGGATATTTCCGAATATCCAAAAGGATAAAAAGAATTAATTGTGCAGAGTACACATATAGGATCCCATGTTTGATTACACAGAGCAAATGAGAGATATAGAAGATATCCATATTTCCTAAAGGATTGCATCAACAATATTATGAGTTCTGAGTGAAAAATAAGAAGCAAGAATATGGTCTCCTATTCTCAAGTTGTCTGAAAAGATTTTGCAGCTTTCTTTTTTTTTATATTAAACGGGGAGGAAACTGTACAGCATCACCGAAAACGGTGAGAAAAAGAGAAGGAGCAAAAGAAAAACAGAGGAGACGACGGACAGACAAGAGGGAGCAGAGAAAAAAGCAGAGCTACAAGGATTGCAGGAAGGCTACAGCACTAATCTCGCTAAATCTTTTGCCCCACATCCTATCCATGTGTTGATTTCATCCATGATTTTCGTCACCAAGTGTGGCATTGCGAGTTCTTTGTTTTTGAAAACTCGCCAGTTTCGTTCACACCAAAACTTATCAGCATGTGAAGGGAGCACATCGATTTTGCAGCTTTCAATTGAAAACCCAAGGATTTCTGTATTCTAATGCAGGATGTAGGTTCAGAATACACAAGGGATGGTTCAGTTGACATCAACAAGGAGCCAGCCCTGAAGCACAGCACAGGGAACTGGAGGGCGTGCTTCTTGATTTTAGGTACTAGAGAGCAACTGATGCAACAAATAAACATCATTTTCAAACTGCTTGTCTTCTTCTGTTGTGATTTGTGAATGTTTTTATGCATACCAGGTGTTGAATTTTGTGAAAACATGACCTACTTTGTAATCTCGAGGAATCTAGTCACATTCCTCACCACTGTGCTCCACGAAAGCAAGGTCGATGCTGCCAGAAATGTCTCTGCCTGGGTTGGAGCTTGCTTCCTCACACCGGTTGTTGGTGCCTTTCTGGCAGACACTTATTGGGGCAGATACTGGACAATTGTTGTTTTCCTCCCGGTTTACATCACTGTAAGCACAAATGCAGCTCACAAATATGGTCTGCACTATCAGCTACCTTCTGCAGACTCTGAATATGTCCATTTTGTCAGGGAATACTCCTTGTGACAGTTTCAGCATCACTTCCAATGTTCTCGACATCTTCTGAACATGGCAATGTTCATCGTTCAGTAGTGTATCTAGGGCTCTATCTTGCTGCCCTTGGGAGTGGTGCAATGAAACCATGCACTTCATCCTTTGGGGCCGACCAGTTTGATAGCACTGATCTGGAGGAGTTACCGAAGAAGGCCTCCTTCTTCAGTTGGTCCTTCTACATGACTACTGTCAGCACCTTGCTGTCAAGCACAGTGCTTGTTTGGTTGCAGGACAATGTTGGATGGGGGGTGGGTTGCGCAATCCCGACTGTGTTCATGATCATCAGTTTCCCCGTATTCATTGCCGGCTCAAGAGTTTACAGGTTTAGGAACCTGGGATTTAGCCCCCTCAAGAGCCTCTGTCAGGTGATTGTTGCAGCTGTTAGGAAGTGCCATCTGCAATTGCCAGAAAATAAGTCACTTTTATATGAGCCATCCAATTCATCTTCAACAACTGAAGCAAGTCATAAAATTCAACCCACCAATCAATTCAGGTACTTCAACAACTGTTAGGAAGTGCCATCTGCAATTGCCAGAAAATAAGTCACTTTTATATGAGCCATCCAATTCATCTTCAACAACTGAAGCAAGTCATAAAATTCAACCCACCAATCTATACGTAAGACTTGACATCTGAGTAACAGTTACCATGTTTTGAGCTTATGAAATATTGCAAGTATGGTCAAAGGGTGACAAACAACAAATTTGCTCCTGAATCATCTTAGGAAATATCGAAATAAATCCGTCAGTAGAATGCCACTTGAAAATTGCAAAGTTGGCACAGAAATTACCACTTATAAGTTATAACCATGTTCTTGTGTTCTTCAGGTTCCTTGACAAGGCAGCCATTGTACTGCCCCCATCAGACGAAACGTGCAACAAGCCCATGAGCTCATGGTCGCTCTGCACAGTGACACAAGTTGAGGAGCTGAAGATTCTGCTGCGGATGTTCCCCACCTGGGCATCTTTTGTGATCTTTTTCGCGGTCAATGGGCAGATGTCCTCAACGTTCATTGAGCAGGGAATGGCCATGGACAACCATGTTGGTTCATTTGCAATCCCACCTGCATCCCTCACCATCATCGCCGTGCTCAGCGTCCTTGTCTTGGTTCCTGTGTATGAGATCATATCAGTGCCACTGGTGAAGCATTTCACCGGACAGGACAAAGGCTTCTCACATGCGCAGCGCATCGGAATCGGCCTTTCACTGTCCATGATCATGATGGTGTACGCAGCATTGCTCGAGATGAAGCGGCTGGCAATCGTGCAATCCAGTGGCTTAGCAGACCACAATGTAGCTGCTCCAATGAGTATCCTGTGGCAGACACCAGCATACTTTCTGCAAGGGGTTTCAGAGATTTTCAGCTGCATCGGCATGTCACAGTTCTTCTATGACCAGGCGCCAGACAGCATGAAGAGCGTTTGCGCAGCGCTTGGGCAGCTCGCAATCGCTTCAGGAGCTTACTTCAACACGTTCGTGCTTGGCGCTGTCGCAGTGATCACGACGAGCAGTGGAGCACCTGGGTGGATCCCGGATAATCTGAATGAGGGCCATCTGGACTATTTCTTCTGGATGATGGCCACCCTCAGCTCACTTAATCTGGCCATGTTTGTGTATTCCTCCACGAGGCACAGAGAGAACACAGCTTCATGACCAGATTTACACAAAAGACATGAAGCACGAACGAAATCTAGAGGGTTGTCATAACATGAATGAGTTATACAGAAGACATACATTTATCATTTATATCGAGTAATGAATTGGCCTGTAAAATCTAGAGGGAATTTCATCAGAGTTGAAGAAACACATGGCCATCTACATCCCTAAGGGCTTGTTTGGTTAATCGGGAGGGATTGAGGGGTGGAATAAATCCCCTTCAAATCCCCCTTGATCCCCTTGTGGTAGGGATTAACCGAACAAGGTCTAAATTCTTTTAACATTTCTTCCAAATCTACAACTTCAACATATATAAGTTTTCATTAAAAAAAGAGAAATAGTATATAAGTTCAATTGAGGCAGAACACACAATAAGAGTGTTACTATATATGGTCACTAGTTTTCTTCCCACCGAGCAAACAGAAAATCGCGTGTGTTAGTTACTTAACCAGACCCTTGCAAGATTCTACTACTGGTTTGCAGAAGAAAGAAGAAAAAAAGAAGAAGAAGAAGAAGAAATCAGTTGTGAGTTGGGCGGTTACCTGAGCGTCAGTTGCAGTTTGGTTGGGTACCCCGCTTAGGCATACCGCCGAACAGCTTGCACTCAGAAGCAGGCAGCGGCGAGGCTGCGACCCATGAGAGAAGGATGATGAGAGAAACAATCGCAAGGTATTAATTTGTTGATCGATGCATCTCCTGGATTCCTCTCCCATCTCATGGATGGGTGCTCCTAGTTGTCGCCGAGAGTCGTCGTGAGAGCAGGGGGGCCATGGTGTGCTGGCAATTCACCTCTAGTCGCTAGGGGGTCGCAATCCCTTTTTAAGCTTGTGTTGGGGACCCCTGTCCGGTTCTCCCATTTCTTTGGTTTCTGTGTCGCTGGAGTTTATCAACACCGGGGAAGCGCTCATGGTCGTCGTTCCGAGTGGCGGCGGCGCTAGGGGCAAGGGCCTCTTTGCATTGGACTGTGCATTTTGTTCAACTTTTTATTCCTGTTGGACTTAACAACCGCCGACAACTGACTGGTATATGGATACGGGTGCCACTGCACACATGACATCGGACGCCGGTATCCTCTCCCTTACCCACCCACCCAAATCCCATCACCCTTCTCATATAATTGTTGGCAATGGTTCCTCTATTCCTGTCACCACCTCCGGCGATGCTCACATATACCACTCTAACCGCTCCTTTACCTTAAAAGATATTTTGTGCTCTCCAGCCATTATTAAGAATCTCATTTCTGTTCGTCGCTTTGTCATTGATAAATGGTGCTCTGTCGAGTTTGACCCCTTTGGCTTTTCTGTGAAGGATCTACGTACTAGGACCGTGATTGCCAGGTGCAATAGCTCCGGCCCCTTGTACTCCCGTCAGCACACTGTGCCACCATCCCATGCCGCGGCCTACACCGTCTTCGTCGCCACCGATGCTCTTTGGCACCGCCGTCTTGGTCATCTTGGCCAGGATGCTCTCGCTCGCCTCCGCACCGTTGTTCCAATGACTCGGGAGCACTCTGCCGGCCTCTGTCACGCTTGCCAGCTTGGCCGACACACCCGCCTTCCTTTTACTACTTCGTCTAGTAGGGCTTCTACAAACTTTGAGCTTTTGCATTGTGATCTATGGACATCTCCCATTGTTAGCGCATCTGGTTTTAAGTATTATCTTGTTATATTAGATGATTGCTCCCATTTTGTTTGGACTTTCCCTTTGCGTTTCAAGTCGGAGACATTCACCACTCTCTCTCATTTCTTCGCCTATGTAAAAACTCAGTTTTCCACTACCATTCGTAGCATCCAGAGCGACAATGGTCGCGAGTTTGACAACTCTAGCGCTCGCACTTTCTTCATGACTCATGGGGTCACACTACGAATGTCCTGCCCACACACCTCCCCTCAGAATGGCAAGGCCGAGCGGATTCTTCGTTCCATTAACAACATTGTCCGCTCCCTCCTATTCCAAGCCAGCCTCCCTAATTCCTTCTGGGTTGAGGCCCTACACACAGCCACCCACCTCATCAACCGCCACCCCACTAAAACCCTCCATCACCATACCCCGTACTTTGCCCTCTATGGACGCCACCCCTCCTATGACCATCTACGAGTTTTTGGTTGCACGTGCTATCCAAACATGTCCGCCACTGCCCCACACAAACTCTCACCTCGGTCAACCTTATGCGTCTTTTTGGGCTACCCCCTCCACCACAAAGGGTATCGGTGTTACGATCCGGTGTCGCACCGGGTGATCATTTCACGTCATGTTGTGTTTGATGAGTATTCCTTTCCATTTGCTAATCAGTCAAATAATAATAGTGCTGCTGACCTTGAGTTTTTGGAGGATTTTTCTTCACCAGTGCAGCTACCTATTGGACGACGCACGCCAACAGGCACCCCTCTGGCGCACCCTTCTCCACCCTCCGGGCCTCCACAGTCCCCGCCCCCTCCAGCTGCGACGAACCACGACAGCTCCGCCACCCCCTCCACACCACCGTCGCCGCCGCCCCAGCCCACCGAGTCGGCTCAGGGACACTCACCGGCGACTGCTCCTTCACTGATGCTGCCGCCCCTACCACAAGTGCCCACCCGGCCTCGCTCGGCAAGAAATCCGGCTGCCCCAACTCAGCCGACACATCTCGGCGAGTCCCCTGTCGTCAACGAGCACGTCATGACCACACGCGGCAAGACCGGTGTGCGCAAGCCCGTCCAGCGTCTCAACCTTCACGCTGTCCCGCTATCCCCTGTGCCACGCACATATCGGGCAGCTCTCGCCGATCCACAATGGCGAGCTGCGATGCAAGACGAATACGACGCGCTCCTCTCCAACCGCACATGGGAACTTGTGCC
Organism: Oryza longistaminata; assembly: GCA_009805545.1. Taxonomy (NCBI): domain Eukaryota; kingdom Viridiplantae; phylum Streptophyta; class Magnoliopsida; order Poales; family Poaceae; genus Oryza; species Oryza longistaminata. Next base: position 17,965,916 of record CM020179.1, on the reverse strand, counting down.
ACGCCCACACAACGCCAACATCGTCACCGGCAAGTGGATCTTCAAGCACAAGTTCAAGTCCGACGGCTCTCTCGATCGCTACAAGGCAAGGTGGGTTCTCCGCGGGTTTACTCAACGACCCGGCGTCGACTTCGATGAGACTTTCAGCCCTGTCGTCAAGCCGGCAACCGTACGGACCGTACTCTCCTTGGCAGTCTCCCGGAATTGGCCGATACATCAGCTGGATGTCAAGAACGCGTTTCTCCATGGCACCCTGCAAGAGACCGTTTACTGCACTCAACCGCCCGGTTTTGTTGATCCCGCACATCCTGACAAGGTCTGCCGACTCAACAAGTCTCTCTACGGTCTAAAGCAGGCGCCGCGCGCGTGGTACAGCAGATTTGCCTCCTTCCTTCTCTCTATGGGATTTACAGAGGCGAAGTCTGACACCTCCCTGTTCATCTATCGACGAGGACGGGACACTGTCTACCTCTTGCTGTACGTCGATGACATCGTGCTCACTGCATCGACTGACGGACTTCTTCATTGGTCTATCTCTACACTGCAGTCAGAATTCTCCATGAAGGATCTCGGCCCGCTTCACCACTTCCTTGGTGTCACAGTCGACAGGCGTCCGTCCGGACTTCTTCTCCACCAGCGTCAGTACAGTATTGACATCCTCCAGCGTGCGGGCATGGCCGACTGCAAGCCGTGCAGCACACCAGTTGACACTTCTGCCAAGCTGTCCGCCACAGTTGGAGCCTCAGTTGCTGACCCGACGGACTTCAGAAGTTTAGCCGGCGCTCTGCAATATCTTACCTTCACACGGCCAGACATTTCTTATGCAGTTCAGCAGGTTTGTCTCCACATGCACGACCCGCGTGAGCCTCATCTCACTGCTCTCAAAAGGATACTGCGTTATATTCGGGGAACACTGCACTACGGGCTTCATATCCAGAGCTCTCCCGTCACTGATCTAGTTGTCTACTCCGATGCCGATTGGGCTGGCTGCCCAGACACACGAAAGTCCACTTCTGGCTATGCAGTTTTTCTCGGCGATAACCTAGTGTCTTGGTCTTCCAAACGCCAGAACACGGTGTCCCGTTCCAGTGCAGAGGCTGAGTATCGTGCAGTAGCCAACGCAGTAGCAGAAGCCACCTGGCTTCGTCAGCTACTTCAGGAGCTTCATACGCCACTGAGCAAAGCTACTGTCGTTTATTGCGACAACATCAGTGCTGTATATCTCTCCTCCAATCCAGTACAACATCAGCGCGCCAAGCACGTGGAAATCGATCTACACTTCGTCCGTGACAAGGTTGCTGTTGGTGCCATACGGGTTCTACATGTTCCTACCTCCTCTCAGTACGCCGACATCTTCACCAAAGGGCTCCCAACGCCGGTTTTTCTCGATTTCCGGTCCAGTCTCACCGTTCGTTCTCACGACGATACGACTGCGGGGGGGTGTTAGCGTGATATATGTACATGTGTAGTTTCCGGTTTCCTTCCTATCCTCCCGATTCTGTTGCTATAAGTCGGTTGAGTAGATATGGTTGGTTATGTCTATATATGTACCTACTCCGTGATCAATTCAATCCATCGCGTTGAGTCATATCTTCTCACATATAAAAATTGAAGATGTTTTTGCCGGTATTTTGGTACGTCATTCATGTATGAGTCGGTTTTCAAGTTCGTTCGCTTTTGGAAATACAAATCTGTATTTGAGTCGGGTTTTAAGTTTGTTCGCTTTTAAAAATACAGGAGCAGTCGTATAAGAAATATTTTTTAAAAAAAACTTACATGTTAACTTGATATGATCAGACTCCTAATTGCAGCTCATAATTTTCTAGAAAAAATATATATCCAAGCAAATTCTCATAGTGAATTTCACTTTAACTAAACCGTATAAAAATAATAAAATTAAAATAACATTCACCCGTTGCAACGCACGGGCATTCTCTCTAGTTTTCAATACAAAACAAACATCGTATCAAAATATATTCAATGTTAAATTTAATGAAACTAAATTTTGAGTCGTAAATGTTACTATTTTTTTCTATAAATTTGATCAAACTTAAATAACTTTGACTAACAAAAAAAAATCAAATAACTTATAATATGAAACGGAGAGATTTTTTTTAGAAGGCAAAAGCTTTGAAGCGGTACATGCACATTATTATTTTCTCAACTACTATCGTATTTGAGAGAGTACTGGAATTGAATACTAAAGCGAGAGCTAGCTAGCTAGCTAGCTAGCTAACCTGCAGAATGTCGAGGCCAGATCGAATTGATCGAAGGAAGAACGTTGATCGATCATTTGTGGTTTCAAACCAACGATCGATGGATCGCCATGAATGAAGGAATTGGAGAGGAGGGCAACACTTGATTAATTAAGCAAGCAGCAGCAGCTACAGTTAATTAAGCTGCCACTGCTACGTACATCTCCAGCCATCTACTGTTGCATTCATGTGCAGATGGATCCATCGATCGAGCTGCAAACGTGAGGCTGCGTGAAATATTTAATGTGGATTGCGAGTACGTAATTAAGTGCATGTTCATAATTTGTGGTAGAATCAGTTCATCTGAATTTAAAGTCTTAGACTTAAATACTCGTATTTACGACTAATTATTTTTAAGTGGTACAAGGATTTCTGTATTCTAATGCAGGATGTAGGTTCAGAATACACAAGGGATGGTTCAGTTGACATCAACAAGGAGCCAGCCCTGAAGCACAGCACAGGGAACTGGAGGGCGTGCTTCTTGATTTTAGGTACTAGAGAGCAACTGATGCAACAAATAAACATCATTTTCAAACTGCTTGTCTTCTTCTGTTGTGATTTGTGAATGTTTTTATGCATACCAGGTGTTGAATTTTGTGAAAACATGACCTACTTTGTAATCTCGAGGAATCTAGTCACATTCCTCACCACTGTGCTCCACGAAAGCAAGGTCGATGCTGCCAGAAATGTCTCTGCCTGGGTTGGAGCTTGCTTCCTCACACCGGTTGTTGGTGCCTTTCTGGCAGACACTTATTGGGGCAGATACTGGACAATTGTTGTTTTCCTCCCGGTTTACATCACTGTAAGCGCAAATGCAGCTCACAGATATGGTCTGCACTATCAGCTAGTACCTTCTGCAGACTCTGAATATTTCCATTTTGTCAGGGAATGCTCATCGTGACAGTTTCAGCATCACTTCCAATGTTCTTGACATCTTCTGAACATGGCAATGTTCATCGTTCTGTAGTGTATCTAGGGCTCTATCTTGCTGCCCTTGGGAGTGGTGCAATGAAACCATGCACTTCATCCTTTGGGGCCGACCAGTTTGATAGCACTGATCTGGAGGAGTTACCGAAGAAGGCCTCCTTCTTCAGTTGGTCCTTCTACATGACTACTGTCAGCACCTTGCTGTCAAGCACAGTGCTTGTTTGGTTGCAGGACAATGTTGGATGGGGGGTGGGTTGCGCAATCCCGACTGTGTTCATGATCATCAGTTTCCCCGTATTCATTGCCGGCTCAAGAGTTTACAGGTTTAGGAACCTGGGATTTAGCCCCCTCAAGAGCCTCTGTCAGGTGATTGTTGCAGCTGTTAGGAAGTGCCATCTGCAATTGCCAGAAAATAAGTCACTTTTATATGAGCCATCCAATTCATCTTCAACAACTGAAGCAAGTCATAAAATTCTCCCCAATTTCTTCTTCTCTTCTCTCTCCCTTCCCCCTGCTGGCCAGCCATGGCAGTGTCACCGACATCATTGCCATCACTCTGACTCCATTGGATTCAGGTTAGGACTCCAGATTATGATGTGGTAATCCCTATGCTCGTGAGAAATACTAGCAAAAGTAAGCTTCTGAATGATGGGAAAGTGTTACATATGTGTTGTGTTGCCCATATCCTTAATCTAATTGTAAAGGACAGATTAGATGAGTAGAAAGATGCAATTGAGAACATCCGTTGAAATGTAGCTTATTGGACATCCACCCCAAAAAGGATAGAAAAATTTGAGGAGATAGCTAAGTATGCTAAAGTTACTATAGACAAAAAGATATCCCTTGATTGCAAGACTAGATGGAATTCCACTCTCAAAATGCTTAGTTTTGTTGTGCCCTACAAGGTTGCTTTCATGAGAGCAAGCCGTGTAGACAAGTAATATGAGTCTTTGCCAAGTTAGAAAGAATGGAAGTTTGCTGAGGATGTTGTGCAGAGGCTTAGATTGTTTAATGACATAACTGAGATGTTATCTGGAACTGAGTATGTAACTGCTAATATTTATTTTACCAAGATTGTTGAGATTAGAAAGAAAATTATGTGGTGGTCAGTTTGTGGCAATCCATTAGTAGAGGCCATGTTTGTTAACGTGGTAACCAAGTTTGATAAGTATTGGTCTGACATTCAAGAACTAATGGGCATTGCAACTCTTCTTGATCCTCTCTTTAAAACTCTAGCTCTGCTTTTGTGTTATGAGTCTTTACTTGGTACAACTGGTAAAGAATGCATGAGGACAAGGTTAATGATGTGAAAATTTCAATGGCTCAATTGATGTGTGAGTACCATGTTGAGGAGGATGAAGAGATGTCACCAAATCATCAACACCTTCACTTGCTGGCTCAAATGATTTCTTATCCAGCCTTAGTGCCCGTGCTGCAATTAGACCATTACTTGGATGATGATTTGGTGGACATTCATACAAATAATTTCAATGTTTCAAATTGGTGGAAGGTGGCTAGAACTCAGTTCCCTATTTTGAGGAGGATAGATAGAGAAGTATTTGCAATTCCTGTTAACACAGTTGCTTCAGAATCAGCTTTAGCACTAGTGGGAGAGACCTTAGTGAGCATCTTAGTCGGCTCACTACTAAGATGTTAGAAGCTCTAATGTGCTCACAAGGGTTCAAAACAAGTACAAAGGTATATATAATTTGCACTTGTATTGTTATGCAATTAGTTGATTTTCTTCTAAATACAAACTAATTCTTTATTTCTTTTATAATTCTTTGTTTTGCAATTGACGAGAAGGACAAACAATAAGCTACATTTTGGTCTTCAGGTTATTGCTTCCTTCTCTCTTGAACATTGTTTGTCGATTCACTTGTGCCACCACTACAAGATAATTGAGCTATTTCCACCAAATTATTATAACAAAAAATATTTCGTAGCAATATATTGTACTATTGCAATGATAATTTTTCTGTGGCAAATAATTATATATTATCGCAATGATCTACAATCGTTGTTTTATTTAGTACTTTTGTTGCAATAGAAAATGAGATATCGCCACGAAAAATCTTACTGTTGCAAAAAACATGTTCTATAGCCATAATTTTTATTTTTGTGGCAATTTACATAATACATAGTACTTTTCACTATTTTTTGTTGCCACGATCAACAAATTCGTTGCAATAAAAAAATTGTCATCTCATAATTTAACTTAATTTTTTTCATATGGATACGGATTGAGACAAATTTTATATGAAAATTGTAGCTCTCGACGAGATCTATAATTTTATAGTTGATAACTTTTTCATTTGAAATATTTTAGATATTCAAATCTATGATTCAAATCTCAGTTAGGTAGGCTCAAATGGAACGATATGCATATTCCAACCGAATTGATGCGTAGGTGAGTTGGTAAAGGAGATCATGTGTGAAGGATAGGTCTTGGGTTCGAATCCTAGCCAAGACATGGTATAAAGAAATAAATATAAATAGATAGGATGATAGATTAATATTGAACTTTTAATTTTGTACGTAGAACTAATGCCACATATGGAGTGGTGGCAATAATTTTTATTACAACGATGTAAAGTGTTGCAATATGATTTTTTTGCCACATCCATTCTGTGGCAATATCTAAATTTATTACCACTAAATAAAAATCGTTGCAATAACCTATTACCACGCTATTTATTACCACGGCTAGCAATGATTTTAAAATTATGGCAACATGTATTTATTGCCACAATTTTAGCATTGATGTCACGATTTTTTTTCGTGGCAACAAATGATTTTTCTAGTAGTGGTGCACTCTTATGCAACAACAAAATATAAATTGATTTCTCCCTCCTTAGTCAATATTGTCAGTGTGACGCACAACTAATGTGGTTTCTACTTTGTGTACTGAACTACTTATGTAGGAACTTGCTATTTGAGAATTGAGACTGGAAGATGATGGATGTATTTTGCTTTCATGAATTGAATTGGTGTTGTTGGAGAAAATCCTTGGAGGCTGCAAGGAGCCTAAGAACTACTTATGTCATTTTGGTTGTAATGATTTTGTATTTGTCACTGTGTGTGAACACTTGAAGTCTTGAGCTTACCTGTAACTGTAATATGGTTCCTATTGAGTGCTGTGGACCTGTAGGCTGATGTATTGAGGTGTTGTCATCTAAAGTAGTGAAATTACTAAAGTTTCTCAAAACAACATTGAGCCACGTCATCAACAAAATATGGACCGTCCGATTCCTATTCAGAAAGTTTCAGGCCGTTAGATCCTTAGATCGGCGAAATATCTTCTTAGTCCTTCTAGAAATTTCTTTCACAACGAGGTCCTTCCACGTCCCTGCGGGAAAAAAAAAAGAAGAAGAACACGACTCCTCTCGTCTTCACGCCGCCTCCGCTCCTGAGGTCCAGCCGCCGCGCGCCGCCTCTTCTCCCAAGCCGCCGCTACCTCCCCCTCTAGTCATCTCCGTCTCCATTGCCGGCGTTACTCATCCCCTCATCGCCGCGGCTCCATCCCACCCCTGCCGCCGCCGTATACCCCACCGGCACCGGCGCATCACATCCACCTCTAATCTCCCGCTACCCTGAAGAAGGGGGGAAAGGGATGACAGATGAATAGCGATGGCGAGGAGGAGGGTATCCGCAGGAGCTGCGTCCACACCTATTCACCAAATCGGTATCTAGGGCAGAACAGCCAAGGTCACTCTCTTCTCTATTTCTCATTCTCTGTTTCCTTCTCTATCTTCCTTTCTTAACTGTTGATCGGATGTTAGCCTTTCAAATACTACTATATTGATTTGTATTACATGTATGCACCTTATGAATTCCAATATTAATTATCTTGATTTTATTTCATAAGCCCAAAAATCGTATCAATTTAGGCTCCATGATTGGCTATAATTACAATTGAGAAAATCAAAGTTTGAGACA
>CM020179.1:17946365-17958770 GCA_009805545.1 Oryza longistaminata | reverse complement strand
ACTGTGCTAACAGGAATTGCAAATACTTCTCTATTCTATCCTCCTCAAACAGGGAACTGAGTTCTAGCCACCTTCCACCAATTTGAAACATTGAAATTATTTGTATGAATGTCCACCAAATCATCATCCCAAGTAATGGTCTAGATCAGTTACTGCTGGCCTTTTTTGGTTGCAGCACGGGCACTAAGGTTGGATAAGAAATCATTTGAGCCAGCAAGTGAAGGTGTTGTTAATTTGGTGACATCTTCATCCTCCTCAACATGGTATCAACACATTCAATTGAGCCATTGAAATTTTCACATCATAAACCTTGTCCTCATGCATTCTTTACCAGTTGTACCAAGTAAAGACTCATAAACTAAGCAGAGCTAGAGTTTTAAAGGCGAGGATCAAGAAGAGTTGCAATGCCCATTAGTCCTTGAATGTCAGACAATACTTATCAACATGGTTACCACGTTAACAGACATGGCCTCTACTAATGGATTGCCACAAACTTGACAATGTGTGAATGTCACAGTTGCTTCAGAATCAGCTTTAGCACTAGTGGGAGAGACCTTAGTGAGCATCTTAGTCGGCTCACTACTAAGATAGATGTTAGAAGCTCTAATGTGCTCACAAGGGTTCAAAACAAGTACAAAGGTATATATAATTTGCACTTGTATTGTTATGCAATTAGTTGATTTTCTTCTAAATACAAACTAATTCTTTATTTCTTTTATAATTCTTTGTTTTGCAATTGATGAGAAGGACAAACAATAAGCTACATTTTGGTCTTCAGGTTATTGCTTCCTTCTCTCTTGAACATTGTTTGTTGATTCACTTGTGCCACTCTTATGCAACAACAAAATATAAATTGATTTCTCCCTCCTTAGTCAATATTGTCAGTGTGACGCACAACTAATGTGGTTTCTACTTTGTGTACTGAACTACTTATGTAGGAACTTGCTATTTGAGAATTGAGACTGGAAGATGATGGATGTATTTTGCTTTCATGAATTGAATTGGTGTTGTTGGAGAAAATCCTTGGAGGCTGCAAGGAGCCTAAGAACTACTTATGTCATTTTGGTTGTAATGATTTTGTATTTGTCACTGTGTGTGAACACTTGAAGTCTTGAGCTTACCTGTAACTGTAATATGGTTCCTATTGAGTGCTGTGGACCTGTGGGCTGATGTATTGAGGTGTTGTCATTAAACTTGATGGAATGATGCTGCATGCCTCGAGCCTGGTTAGTACCAGTATAACCTTTGTACTTGTTCTGAATTACTGACATGCGTGTAATTTTATCACTCACAAAATGGTTGTAACAATAGCACTAGCATGAACCATCGGAAAAAAAATTATTATTCACGTACTATGGTTAGTAAAATATTTCCTATCACTGGTTAGCGAAGAACGACTAGTAATTTAATGATTTTTTTAGGGTTAATTAGATCCATGCCACTGCAACGTTGCAGAATTTAAAAAATGCCACTATTCGTCATATCGGCTACGTGCTACTGGAAATTTTTAAAATTGGAACCATAACACTCCCGTCACATTTTCCGTCTCATCTCTTACACCGTCTCTGTTCCCATCTGTCACTTTTTCTAAAATAGTAATGGTATTTTTTAAATTTGGCAAAGTTGCAGTAGCATGGATCCAATTAACCCTTTTTCTTTACCAGGATGCTACATAACAGAGTGCAAACAACAACTAGTAATTTTTTTTACCGGGACACTAAGTAACAGAGTGCAAAGAACAACTAGTATTTTTTTACTGGGGAGCTAATTTAATCACTGAAACCTTAACAGTTTGGAATATAATTAGTACTAAAATATTGGGTTAATCACAGAGACCTTAACAGTTTTGAAAAATAATTAGTACTAAAATATCCCAATAGTAATTTATTTACTTCTAATAGATATCGGGCTTACATGAAGTGATTATAACGAGAACGAAAAGGTGGGATGATGCCTCGGAAGTCAGAATGAAGAAAAATGAAAAATCCAGGAGGGGGTCGCGTGGTAGGGGAGTTGGTGCAGCGTGCGGACTACAATTCGAGCTTTGCAAGCGTATTAGCGCTACTGTCAGATTGATTCCATTTTTTACATAGTTGTTTGAGGTGGGCTACAATCAACCCTTTTTATTTAGATTCTTGTACTATATATATGTGCTAGTCTTGATCTAAGATTTGATATTTTTTAGATAAATCTATATTTGATCTAGATTGAATGAAATGGGAAAAACAGTACAAATCCTGAAGTCCATGGCTTTCTTATGGATCTCCCTCACTGGTAGCAAAAGATCCGATCACTGATGGTCCTCAGCAAACTAAAAGGCCCTGCATGGCATAGTATTACTGTATTAGCACCGTTGTTCGTTCGGGTGGCTCTCAAGCTGTCCCATGCGGGCGTAGGGTGACATCGACATGATGTGGCTTTCACCCATTAAGAGTGGTAAATGATCCTATCTCTTTATATGTTACAGTGATATATCCGTTACAATTGCTTTCTTTAACCCAATATTGTGAGAAACAACATATTTCACCACAAACATTATCTATTTTCTTGAGAAATTGTTGGAGGTTGGAGAGATATATACACCATTAATATCAGTTAAAAAGTTGGAAAGACATATAATGTGTACCCAAAAAAATAAAAATATTTGGTACCGATGTAGTTGAAAAACCAACCAAACATAGCCAAAAACAGTAACACTAATTGCATTGAAAACATATTCAAGTATCACGTGCCTTCCTTCAAAGGGTTCATCACAATTTTAATCTAGAAATCCAAATCTTCATTCTACCTCCACGCGAGAAAGAAACAGGGAGAGAGAGAGTCAAACAGAGGAAGATGACAAGAAAACAGGGGAGAGAATGACATCCTTGGCCCACGTAATCAATCCTCCTAATCCTGGCCAAGTTTACCGATAATCACTAGTCACCTCATTAAATCCTCATTGACATATGGGCCATCCGCCGTTAAAATCTTAATTAAACACTACTTAAAGTATTATATAACTAACCTTTGCTACGTGGATCCAACATGTCCGGCCTAGCTGGGCCTAAAGGGCAATATGGTCTTTGTTGATTGTTTCTCTCTCCATTTGGTTTGGAAATAATAAAATAATGGCTTTAGTATCCTTCAACAAATTACATGGTTTTTGGAATGTCTTACAGCAAATTCACGTCTTTGCGGTGTCTCATAGCTAATTACATGTTTTTCAGATGTCCTTTAGCAAATTTTGCCTAAATGTTATGTTTTTACAAAAAAAATTCTATGAAAAAGTTGTTTAAAAAATTCAAATAAATCTATTTTTAATTTTATAATAATTAATACTTAATTAATCATGCGCTAATGATTAATCATGTGCTAATGAGGTTTCTCGTTTTACGTGCGGTGAAAATTTCTCAATCATCTTAGCCATGGGGACATGTCAAATTTTTTTCGCAAAACACGGTACAGAGGTAAACGCTCGTATAAACACGCGCACACTCATTTGTATGAAGGATATCTCAACTTGTGAACATCCATTCCCATGAAGATATGCACACACATCTTACCCTTATATGTATCTCAAAAGATTGGACCGAGATATTTTAAGATCAATGAAGTCACCACAGGTGTCTCGCTATCGACAAGTACGTCACCAAGAAGTCAACGCATGTGCTATCGCTTAGAAGTTATTACAGGTGTCTCATCGTCGTCAATAGATACGCCACCTATCACTAAAAGAATAATTAACGGTAAATGCGAGCACCCGTACTCATGTGGGCAAGTTTCACCACTGAAAATTGAACCAGTTAAGCTACTCTTACTTCGCGAGAACAAACATGTCATTTTATTCAAATTAAACATCCGCATCTTTTTTAGTCCAAATGTTGGATCACAACAAGATAATTGAGCTATTGCCACAAAATTATTACAACAAACAATATTTCGTAGCAATATACTGTACTATTGCAATGATAATTTTTCTGTGACAAATAATTATATTTTATTGCAACGATCTACAATCGTTGTTTTATTTAGTACTTTTGTTGCAATAGAAAATGAGATATCGCCACGAAAAATCTTACTGTTGCAAAAAACATGTTTTATAGCCACAATTTTAATTTTTGTGGCAATTTACATAATACATGGTACTTTTCACTATTTTTTGTTGCCACGATCAACAAATTCGTTGCAATAAAAAAATTGTCGTCTCATAATTTAACTTAATTTTTTCATATGGATACGAATTGAGACAAATTTTATATGGAAATTGTAGCTCTCGACGAGATCTTTAATTTTATAGTTGATAACTTTTTCATTTGAAATCTTTTAGATATTCAAATCTCAGGTAGGTAGGCTCAAATGGAACGATATGCATATTCCAACAGAATTGATGCGTAGGTGAGTTGGTAAAGGTGATCATGCGTGAAGGATAGGTTTTGGGTTCGAATCCTAGCCAAGACATGGTATAAAGAAATAAATATAAATAGATAGGATAATAGATTAATATTTGAACTTTTAATTTGGTACGCAGAACTAATGCCACATATGGAGTGGTGGCAATAATTTTTATTACAACGATGTAAAGTGTTGCAATATGATTTTTTGCCACATCCATTCCGTGGCAACATCTAAATTTATTACCACTAAATAAAAATCGTTGCAATAACCTATTACCACGCTATTTATTACCACGGCTAGCAACGATTTTAAAATCATCAGTGTATAATGTTTGTTTTGTTAATAACACTTCAATTTTAATTTGAATTTAATTTATTAAACATGATTTCTTAACAAAATAAGTCTACTTTCTTTCTCGATAACTGGATGGATAATTACTCATAGGGATGAATTAAATATTTTGTTGTATAAAACTAACAAATAGCTTATAAAAATTATCAAAGAATATCGTTGAAAAACAATCGTAGAGAAATACTTTTTTTGAAATTTGAAGCGTAGCATATACTGTCTGGTTAATATTCCAATCTTATAAATTTCTTGAACACAACTTACGATACATGCCCGCGTATACGCGTGGGCTACCTTCCTAGTTTATATTTAAATAGTACTACCACAGCTCCAAAATATTATAATTTAGCTGCGTACAATGACAAGTATATTCAGCTACAAAAATTGTAAAAAAAGATTACCGTATTTTAGGGCTAAGGTAGTCTCCTAAGCATTAGTTACTTAGGGTGTGTTAGAAGGAAAAAGTACGAATTACCCTCTTACTATCGTGACTTTACGAATTACACCTTAATTTGAACCACAAAACCAGACATCCTTCACCCCCAACTATGTAAACTGGACAAATACACCCCCCCGAGTACGGTGGCTGGCCGGGGTGGAGGCAACTGTGGGTGACAGAGGGGAAGCCGAGGATGGCGGCGGAGGCAGCTGTGAGCAACGGAGGGAGAGCCGAGGACAGCGGCGTGTGGGGATGGAGCCAACTGGGGATGACGGAGGGAAGCCAGAGCCAACGATGGTGACCACCCGATTGATCTATGCCTTCAATGCTGGCCCACCGAGCGAGCTCCACCCCCAGGGCCGGCCACCCGAGCGCGCGCGCGCGAGAGAGAGAGCAAGGAGACTAGGGTAGGGTTTGGTTGAGGGAGAGGGTTGACAGGCTGCCCCAGGGAGGTTTTTTATTTTCTTTGCGGACCACATTGCCACATTGGCATAACGTGTGCAAACTCAAGTCGAAACCGCTTAGAACAATACTTATGGGGATTATTTGTCTGATATGAATAGTTGAGGGTGTAAAATGTTTGATATTTGAGTTTAGGGGGTAATTCGATCGACCATGATAGTTCATGGCTGTAATTCGTACTTTTTCTGTGTTAGAACTAACTGTTTAGCTAGGATTTTATGTAACATGTGAAACGAGTTGAGCTATTAGCATATAATTAATCGAGTATTAATTACTCAAACGTAACAAATTATATTTATTTGATTTTTTTAGAAACTTCAATATACTCCCTCCGTTTCGAAATGTTTGACACCGTTGACTTTTTAACACATGTTTGACCATTCGTCTTATTCAAAAACTTTTGTGAAATATGTAAAATTATATGTCTACATAAAAATATATTTAACAATGAATCAAATAATAGGAAAAGAATTAATAATTACTTAAATTTTTTGAATAAGACGAACGGTCAAACATGTGCTAAAAAGTCAACGGAGTCAAACATTTCGAAACGGAGTGATAAGAAACTTCTTTTAACAAAACGGACCAATTCGGGAAAAAAGTGCTAACGATAAACAAGAGAATTATTTCAATCGAAACTCACTTAAGAACTCAGACTTAGAAAAGCTCATAATACTTTTATTATGAGCAGCCTCCATTTTCACAAAAAGTTCCTTCAATAACGTGTAAAGCAAAACTTTACGACAATTAATTGGAAACAAAATTTCCAAGTACTTCAACGACTTGCTCTTTATTTAAAATAAAAGAATTTGTTGCTCCCAGCTCCTGCCAAAAGTTGCGGCGCGGTACGTGTTACAGTATCAAGCTAGATACATGCCTATTGACTTTACTCAACACTAAGGTTTACAAAATCATACGGTTATTATGGTGGTTACGTGTGGTAATTTTTTTTAGTTTTTAAAATCAGTATATCTCGCAATATATAACCATTAAATCATGAGATGATAATAACCTCACCTTAAATAATTTGGTAAACCCGCCCTGCTCAAAGAGTACTCGTCATTCAGCTGGTCGATACCTATCTGATGAGCAGTCAGCAGTACGATGATCACGATTAACCTGCAGGAAAGAAAATGACACCCGGAAGAAACGACACTCTGAAGGAAACACTAGGACAAAGACGTTGATCCAAGTGCTGAACTGCCATTCTTGTGAACTTTCCAAGGCATACCTAGTGATCCTTCCGTCATAAAATATAAAAGATACGTGTCATATCCACTTAAGATCTCTTATATTTTAAGACGAAGGAAATAACTATTATCTTTTCATATTCGTAATCTATACATATTTGTAACACTCATGTACTTACTGACACTAGGTACTTCCTTCAATTTAACACTACTAGGTACTTCTCTCCTAAAAAAACACTAGGTACTTCCTTTAATTTAAAATATATAACACGGTTAACTTTTCATATAACGTTTGACTATTCGTTTTACTTAAAAAAATATTATTTATTTTGTTGTGATATATTTTATCATCAAAGAAAACATAAATCTTAACTTATACTTTACATATTTACACTAAATTTTAATAAGACAAATGATCAAACGTCATATAAAAAATTAACACCATGTTATATATTTTAAAATAAAGGTAGAAACATTTTAGTACGGAGAAAATACTAATCTTTCGGCGAGCGTCGGGACATAGTCACACAAATAATTGCCACGTACTGTCTACAAGCGACGACGACTTGGAGTCAGTCAACATGCAGTTAAGCTAATTAATTAATTAATTCTCAGACTGATTCACTGCACTTATATCAACGTATGCCTATAAATTAAGGAACCATGTCTGCAGGCTGCAAACTTGCATGCCATCCTCCTAATCTCGTCTGGTCGCCTCCAGACTGTACGGTGGTTGCGTTGCATATCGCCGGCACTAAGCTCCGGCGGTTTCGATTGCCCCGCTACCGTGAGTGGTAAGTTTCTTCTGTACACTCCGCGCTCACTTCTCACTTCCTTATTTTTCGTTAGCATGCTTTTTAAACTATTAAATGTTAGAAAAATTTTGCTACAAGATACCTAAAAGATATGTAATTAACTGTGGAACACCGTAAAGATGTGAATTGACTACGAGACACCGTAAAAACCTGGTAATTAGCTACTAGACACCAGAGCCATTATTTTATTATATCTGGTACATACTGAGAGAGAAACAGCGTGGAAAATACTAATTTGCCCCTGTCTCGGCATAGAAGCTCTTGCACGGCGAGTATGCCCTCTGGTTCTCATGCATCACCATGGCTGCCCAGCATGCGCGTGAAGACCTCCCTTTCATTCTCTGCTCTTGTAGGCCTCTCATCTCCGTGAATATATGCCATTGGCTTCGCCGCCCGCCGCCGGAAAACAGGACGCCAGCCAACCAATCCAGATCCCACGCGCCGCTTCGCCTACTACCTCCACGCGAGAAAGAAACAGGGAGAGAGAGAGTCAAACAGAGGAAGATGACAAGAAAACAGGGGAGAGAATGACATCCTTGGCCCACGTAATCAATCCTCCTAATCCTGGCCAAGTTTACCGATAATCACTAGTCACCTCATTAAATCCTCATTGACATATGGGCCATCCGCCGTTAAAATCTTAATTAAACACTACTTAAAGTATTATATAACTAACCTTTGCTACGTGGATCCAACATGTCCGGCCTAGCTGGGCCTAAAGGGCAATATGGTCTTTGTTGATTGTTTCTCTCTCCATTTGGTTTGGAAATAATAAAATAATGGCTTTAGTATCCTTCAACAAATTACATGGTTTTTGGAATGTCTTACAGCAAATTCACGTCTTTGCGGTGTCTCATAGCTAATTACATGTTTTTCAGATGTCCTTTAGCAAATTTTGCCTAAATGTTATGTTTTTACAAAAAAAATTCTATGAAAAAGTTGTTTAAAAAATTCAAATAAATCTATTTTTAATTTTATAATAATTAATACTTAATTAATCATGCGCTAATGATTAATCATGTGCTAATGAGGTTTCTCGTTTTACGTGCGGTGAAAATTTCTCAATCATCTTAGCCATGGGGACATGTCAAATTTTTTTCGCAAAACACGGTACAGAGGTAAACGCTCGTATAAACACGCGCACACTCATTTGTATGAAGGATATCTCAACTTGTGAACATCCATTCCCATGAAGATATGCACACACATCTTACCCTTATATGTATCTCAAAAGATTGGACCGAGATATTTTAAGATCAATGAAGTCACCACAGGTGTCTCGCTATCGACAAGTACGTCACCAAGAAGTCAACGCATGTGCTATCGCTTAGAAGTTATTACAGGTGTCTCATCGTCGTCAATAGATACGCCACCTATCACTAAAAGAATAATTAACGGTAAATGCGAGCACCCGTACTCATGTGGGCAAGTTTCACCACTGAAAATTGAACCAGTTAAGCTACTCTTACTTCGCGAGAACAAACATGTCATTTTATTCAAATTAAACATCCGCATCTTTTTTAGTCCAAATGTTGGATCACAACAAGATAATTGAGCTATTGCCACAAAATTATTACAACAAACAATATTTCGTAGCAATATACTGTACTATTGCAATGATAATTTTTCTGTGACAAATAATTATATTTTATTGCAACGATCTACAATCGTTGTTTTATTTAGTACTTGATGTAAAGTGTTGCAATATGATTTTTTGCCACATCCATTCCGTGGCAACATCTAAATTTATTACCACTAAATAAAAATCGTTGCAATAACCTATTACCACGCTATTTATTACCACGGCTAGCAACGATTTTAAAATTGTGGCAACAAGTATTTATTGCCACAATTTTAGTATTGATGCCACGATTTTTTTCGTGGCAACAAATGATTTTTCTAGTAGTGGATGCAGGTATGAAAATCATATGTATAACTAGTTTTACACCCCTACATCATAGGGGGTTTTACCCTTATCTAGATTATTTAGTTTTTGACATGGCCTTCATTAATATTGTATTTTGAAGATTGATTTCTTTCAAAGTATATGATTACCAACAACCTAATTTGACTTATATAGTACGAAAGTATGTTAAAAAAAATCCAATAGTTATCTAGAAGTTAATATAAGGTACTCCCTCCGTTTAAGAATGTAAGTCATTCTAGCATTTCCCACATTTATATTGATATTAATGAATCTAGATAGATATTATCATTAATATCAATATAAATGTGGGAAATGGTAGAATGACTTACATTGTGAAACGGAGCAAGTAGTAAAAAGGTCCAATATTATCATTTATCTATATAGTTATATCTAAAAGTTTTTCACCCAAAAAACTTACAACATATTTTTAATAATCCCCAAATAATATAGAGTAAAGTACACCACCAATCCTTAAACTTGGACCAAACTGTCATATAAATCTAGGAACTTGTAAAATGCATATCTTATCTCTAATCTTGGTTTAAGTCATCATTTGGGGTCTAAAGTACATATGACACAACTCAGATGCTGACGTGGCTATTCAAGAATTTGCACTTAAACCACTTAGTTACAGCGTGCCTTAAAACCGAGACCACCTACCATGTTATAAAACTAGCACTAAATCACCATCAGAAACTAAACGCGGATGAAACACTATAGGAGATCCGAACATGATGACAACACCGAGACATAATATTTGTTAACGAGGTTCAGCCGAAGCCTACAACCTTGGAGCACTGATTACATGCACTACTCCCCGATCCAACATATTACAGCGTATCAGAGTTATAATGACTCACAGCTGAATGCCATCGATAGCTGCTTCCTCTTGCTATGCTAAGTCACCATGTGGTTATAACAGGTGTGCCTCTCTATTTAAGAGAGATTCTAGGATATAGTCCAACTCTTACTCTAGTCCTAGTACAACTTCAAGTCCTAAACTGTACACATATTCGACACAAACTCTAACAAACTCCATCTTGACGAATATGCCACGCCAACCAGAATATGTTACTTGCTTGAACCTCAGTGTACCAGGACTTGAGTTTATCCTTTTTCGCCCGCCCTGACGAACCTTCAATAGGCTCACTGTAAACAAGAGACTCTGCTATCCCTATAAGTTTTTCCTCTTGACTCCACATGCAACGGTGCTCCACCTTCTCACCTACTATCTCAGTCGTCTTGCCAAGCGAAATTGAATTCATTCCTAGCTGTCACATCATAGACTCCCCGAAGACCATTTCACCTTCATCTTCCGTCTTAAAATTTATTTTTATCTACTCCATGGCCAGATAACCAATATTATCACTAAATAGATAAATTAAATTCACCAGACATGAAGATGGCCTTTTCTTCATTGATGCCTTATGAACCGAGCTAACAAATCCACGCTTTCCCGCATATGTAGACTGAACACATGATACTTTGAGAAAATTAACCGTTACCTTGAATCACTAGACGAAATTACCACTATAGTGCTTGCAATTCTTCTTCAGTGACACAAATTTTATATATCCCCATCATGCAAACTCCGTAGATCCCAGATATATCCTGTACTGCCAAACAACCCGTTAAATCTATCAACGTATTCAACCCGCTGTTGCCCAGGATCTTTCTTGTTTCCACACGTACTCCGTACTTCCGTAGACACCATTTTTTATACCACTTGTTATAAAACTGGCCCGGAATCACCATCGAAAACCAAACGCGAAAAAACGCCATATGAGATCAAAACACGATGACCACACCGAGGCACGATATTTGTTAACGAGGTTCAACCGAAGCTTTATTCCCCAGGGCACTGATTACAGGCACTCCTCCCCGATCCAGCATATTACAATGTATCGGAGTTACAACGACTCACAGCCACTCCCTCTCACTATGCTAAGTTGCTATGCGGTTATAATAGGTGTGACTCTATTTGAGAGAGATCTTAGGATAGAGTCTGACTCTTGCTCTAGTACTAACACCTAGTACGACTCCAAGTCCTTAACTATAACTGACCTTGTACACATATTTGACATAAACTCTAACATACCAAATCAACAAGATGCACTTCTCTCTATCCAGAAAATTCATAGGTCATGTACCAAAAGATTTGGGGTGGTGGGAACCAACTTGGAGGCATATGGTAGCAGGGTGGTGGTCTAAATGCAAAATTCTCGCCGCCGTGGATGGCCACGTCATCACTCTAGTTACGTCATCCGCACTTTGTACCTCGGATGATACATTAAACTAAGATTAGAAACCCAAATACACCTTTTAACAGTTGGTGGATCCAAATTATCATACCAGTCCAAGTTTAAAGAATGGGCATGTATTTTGCTTACAAATATAAGTAAATTTTCCATCATACAAGTCGAGACTTTTTTTTAACTCAAACCGTCTAGTAGAGGAATTTAACATTTTTAGGGTATCGAGATATATCATATTTTCTAATGTAAAATCTATTAACTTATTAAAAGAGTAGAAAAAAGGAGCCTCCACGTTCGCTCTCGCGGCTTAAAAATTCTCACATTAATCGGGGAAAAAGAAAAAACAGAGTTCATATAGGAATACAAATTAAAAACAGCCAAAATTTGGAATTACAAATAAGGAATATAAAAAAGGAGACCGGACTCCATACCAGTATACAATTTAGAACTAACTGAAATTCGAAATTTAAAAAATAAGAAAACTAAAACTAGAGGTCAGAGTCCCTGTAGAAATACAACTAAAAAATAAGGAATATTGAAAGAAGATTCTATATCCCATATAGAATATAATTTAGAAAATATGATATATCTC
>CM020179.1:17924855-17938073 GCA_009805545.1 Oryza longistaminata | reverse complement strand
GGGCCCCACGTGGATCCCACCTAATTTTTTACTCTCCACCTAGATGCCACGTAAGCTAAAACTGGACTCAATACTGCGTTGGGAGTCGATTTGCACCGGTTTTCGGAGATGAGAGAGTCGTTATATTTATTCGACGAATAACAAGAGATGAGGGAGGTAGAATGGACTTATTCCTAAAAAGTTAACATAGGAGTGCATCTGCAAGGCCGTGTAAACAGGCTGGGCTTTATGTGGGCTGTGATGGGCCCCGGAATCACTCTCCGTCACTCGGTAACTGTAAGCTCCTCATGGCGAGCCGGAGCCGGTGACCGCTGGCGGCGGCGGCGGCGGAGGCGGAGGCGGGAGGCGAGGGTTACTCGGGATACGGCGGCCCGAGAGGAGATGGCAGCAGGTTGCAACAGGCGTTCCATGGTTTCAGGGCTCCACACCCTCCGGGTGACGCCGAGCCGGGGAGTATCGCCGTCTTGGAGAACCTAGGCCTCCTATCGCCAAATCTACGCCCATCAACGAGACCTATCAGCTGCGCTAGGATTACTTCAGAGGTTAGCCCAAAAAACTGAATCTCTACTATCTGAAACTCTGAACCATGACAGCATGTTCACAATTCTTAAAACTTTGGGAGTTGGTATATGTTAATATATCGTTGACTACTGTAACTCAGGTGTACCTTCAGTTCAGCGGCTGAAGGTACCAATTCATGCGAAATACAACGTTTTTAGATTAAATTAGATGGTGATGATCTATAAGTTTCATTGATTTGAGTGAGGATACCAGTGTAAGATATTTGTGAACATATTTACCAATATGATTACTCTATATGTATTTGGTCACTGAAAGTAGGGTAATTTTACCATCCTTAAAAAGGTACCGGGAGTTATCACATTTTCTAGCCATCTCCAGGTACTTTTATCAAGGATCATAAAATTTCTCCTGAAATTATGCTTGATATCGAATGTTCCTGACCTTCAATCCTACATAACAAATCAATTTCAGGGGAACAATAGAAATGGCATAGATTTGATGAAGATGGATAGGTGGGTGACTGAACCCTTGGCTGATAGCTGGTTGTTGGCAACTTGGCATGCAACTTGGTACATCACTCATTACAGGGAGAATCGCATGCTAGTTGAGATGGAGGAGCTCCTCTGCTTCTTCACGGTAGAACATCACTATCACAGGTAATTGAACCAAACTGTGTAGCTTGTAGCCTCTCTTATGGAGGTCGGACCTAATCGAGCCTATCTTTGACTGCTGATATCTCATGGGATCCTGTTGTGACATAATTCATGTTTCATGGGGTTCTATAGTTTTAGCTTTCATGGCATTCGATCCATAAAAAATGGACCTACAGTACAAGCGTCAAGTAAATCACATGACCAGTGTTTCAGAAATGCATAATTTGTGTTTGAAAAAAGAGAGACATGATTTGAAGAAGTTTCATGGACGTATCAAGTAGATTAGAAAGATTTGCGCGGAGTAGCCGAGTAGGGACAGAGGAGACTCCTGGTTACCATTCCACGTACATTTTCTAAATCCTATCCTCTAATAGTAGAGTTTCCAAGGGTTGATGGGAATCCATTCCAATTGGCCATCGCCATCTCTGTCCCAATCACATACTGTCCTGCTCTGCTTGAGAGGGAACTCCCTTATGTTTTTTTGCAATTTTTCCATGTGAAAGATTATTTCGATAGCAGTGGCTTCCACTTCCAGAATTTGGAGGCTTATCTGGAGCAGTGGCTAGAAGTGAATGGACTGCAAATTTGATAGATCCTTCTAGACTGCAGCTGGAAAGATGACCTGCTAGAAGAGGCAGATTTAAGGCTTGATGGATAGAGGAGAGAGGAACCTAGTCCAAATGAAAACACCTATAAGTAAGTAGCAGCTGGCCACAAGTACATGACGACCTACGCACTGCTGCTGCTCCAACTGGCCTGCATCGTATTCTGCAAGGTACACAGCTCGATCTAGTCATTTTTCCTCCCTCATCAAGTATTTGCGTGTGTAGATCTCATGGAGCTTAGTACTATTCATCAGGGTTTGGTTTGTCACTCACTCCTCATGAGTTAGTTTCTACAAGCAAGAGTGAAAATTTACCATTGTTGGACTTTTACTGAGGAATATAAATAGCTCTTATGGTAAAAGTAAGTTCAAAAGATCCTTAAGGTATTTTCGTACTTAACAAATAGCTAATGTTAATATCTGCTTCCAGGGACATCTAAATTGTGCTGTCCTTTTTTCAGCTTTGCATATAATAGGAAGGTGATACACAATACTCATAGCGTCGGCATGAAGCCTATTGCAACTGGACAGTCGTTCGTTCTGCTACTGGTTTTTAGTACTGCGAGTGTTGTCATTTGCTCTGATGGAAATGAGACAGATCGGCTGTCACTGCTTCAGTTCAAACAGTCTATCAGCCTCGACCCACAGCATGCCTTGCTCTCCTGGAATGATAGCACCCATTTCTGCATCTGGGAAGGTGTCTCATGTAGTTTGAGGTATCCATATCGTGTCACTTCCCTTGATCTATCTAACAGAGGTTTGGTGGGGCTCATATCTCCTTCACTTGGAAACCTGACATCTCTTGAACACCTCTTCCTGAATACCAATCAACTCAGCGGACAAATCCCTCCGTCACTTGGTCACTTGCATCACCTTCAATCACTCTACTTGGCAAACAACACGCTACAAGGCAACATACCTAGCTTTGCTAATTGTTCTGCTCTCAAAATACTTCATTTAAGCGGCAATCAGATTGTTGGACATATTCCCAAAAATGTTCATTTACCACCAAGTATTAGTCAACTGATAGTAAACGATAATAACCTTACTGGTACCATCCCCACTTCACTTGGCGATGTTGCAACACTAAATATACTTACTGTTTCATACAATTATATTGAAGGCAGTATCCCGGATGAAATTGGAAAGATGCCTGTCTTGACAAAGTTGTATGTGGGTGGAAACAATTTATCTGGTCGTTTTCCACTAGCTCTCACAAACATTTCTTCTCTTGTTGAACTGGCACTTGGCTTCAATTATTTTCATGGTGGTCTGCCGCCAAATCTTGGTACTTCTCTACCCAGGCTTCAGGTGCTTGAAATAGCTTCTAATCTCTTTGAAGGACACCTCCCTTATTCCATTTCAAATGCTACTAGTCTTTACACCATAGACTTTTCAAGCAATTATTTCTCTGGGGTGGTGCCAAGTTCCATCGGTATGCTTAAGGAGCTTTCCTTGTTGAATCTTGAGTGGAATCAGTTTGAGTCGTTCAATAATAAAGATTTGGAGTTCCTGCACAGCCTAAGCAATTGCACTGACCTT
This sequence comes from Oryza longistaminata, assembly GCA_009805545.1. Lineage (NCBI taxonomy): Eukaryota > Viridiplantae > Streptophyta > Magnoliopsida > Poales > Poaceae > Oryza > Oryza longistaminata. Next base: position 17,934,752 of record CM020179.1, on the reverse strand, counting down.
CAAGTGCTGGCACTGTATGACAATAAACTGAAGGGACAGATACCATATTCATTAGGCAACCTTTCTATCCAGCTTCAGTACCTCTTTCTGGGAAGCAATCAACTATCAGGGGGCTTTCCCTCTGGCATAAGAAACCTTCCCAACCTGATTTCTCTAGGTTTGAATGAAAACCATTTTACCGGGATAGTTCCAGAATGGGTTGGCACACTTACAAATTTGGAAGGCATATACTTAGATAACAACAAGTTTACAGGTTTTCTTCCATCATCCATATCCAATATATCAAACCATTGGAAGATCTCCGCCTTTCCACAAATCTATTTGGAGGAAAAATACCTGCAGGCTTGGGAAAACTCCAAGTCCTTCATCTAATGGAACTTTCTGATAACAATCTCCTTGGCAGCATACCAGAGAGCATTTTCAGCATTCCAACGTTGACACGTTGTATGCTATCTTTCAACAAACTAGACGGGGCACTTCCCACTGAAATTGGCAATGCCAAGCAACTTGGATCTCTGCATCTATCAGCAAATAAGCTTACTGGGCATATTCCTAGCACCTTGAGTAACTGTGATAGTTTGGAAGAACTACACTTGGATCAAAATTTTCTTAATGGAAGCATCCCCGCATCATTAGGAAATATGCAAAGCTTAACAGCAGTCAATCTGTCTTATAATGACCTATCAGGATCCATACCAGATTCTCTTGGTAGATTGCAATCTCTTGAGCAACTAGATTTATCATTCAACAATCTGGTAGGAGAAGTCCCAGGCATAGGGGTTTTCAAGAATGCAACTGCCATACGGTTAAACGGAAATCATGGGCTTTGTAATGGGGCACCGGAGCTGGACCTACCCAGATGCGCTACTATATCTTCTAGTGTTAGTAAGCACAAACCATCTCATCTACTCAAGTTTTTTGTCCCATTTGCCAGTGTGGTTTCACTAGCTATGGTCATATGTATCATCCTGTTTTGGAGGAAAAAACAGAAAAAAGAATTTATCTCGTTACCTTCTTTTGGTAAGAAGTTTCCCAAAGTTTCTTATAGGGATCTAGCTAGGGCAACAGATGGGTTCTCTGCATCCAATTTAATTGGCACCGGAAGATATGGTTCAGTATATATGGGGAAGTTATTCCATAGTAAATGTCCAGTTGCTGTGAAAGTCTTCAATCTTGACATAAGAGGAACACAGAGGAGCTTTATATCAGAATGTAATGCTTTAAGAAATCTTCGGCATCGCAACATTGTACGGATTATAACAGCTTGCTCAACAGTTGATTCGAAAGGAAATGATTTCAAGGCTTTAATTTATGAATTCATGCCCAGAGGTGACCTGTATCAAGTCCTATATTCAACTTGTGCTGATGAAAATTCTTCAACTAGCCATTTTGGTTTGGCCCAAAGGGTTAGCATAGTGATGGATATAGCCAATGCATTGGAGTACCTACACAATCATAACAAAGGAATTATTGTTCATTGCGATCTGAAGCCTAGCAACATTCTCTTGGATGATAATATGACTGCTCATGTTGGTGACTTTGGCCTTTCAAGGTTTGAAATTTATTCCATGACATCATCTTTTGGTTGCTCAACATCTTCAGTTGCAATCAGTGGAACCATAGGATATGTTGCTCCAGGTAACTTCCTCTGCTAATCTTTTCTTATACTCATACTTGATAACAGATTTTTCAACAGCAATACCAAGCTAACATCTGAACTGATGTCATATATGATCAACAGAATGCGCAGAGAGTGGTCAAGTTTCAACAGCCACAGATGTTTACAGCTTTGGTGTCGTTCTCCTTGAGATATTCATCCGAAGGAGGCCAACAGATGACATGTTTAATGATGGACTGAGCATCGCAAAATTTGCAGAGTTGAACTTCCCTGATAGGGTGTTGCAGATTGTTGATCCCCAGCTGCAGCAAGATCTGGAGACTTGCCAAGAAACCCCCATGGCCATCAAAAAGAAACTCACTGATTGCCTGCTTTCGGTCCTAAGTATTGGTCTTTCTTGTACTAAATCATCCCCGAGTGAACGCAACAGCATGAAGGAGGTGGCTATAGAGTTGCATAGAATTTGGGATGCATATCTCAGAGAAAACTAACACTTTTCCTACTATCAGTTATCGAATTTTTTTTGTGTTAATCAGGAGGTATATACCTCTGATACTATGATGTATTTATATATATACCTCTCAATACCTTTCTAGAACCACGCAAACCTCTCTTTTACAGTGTTATATCATTCCAGGCCAAAAAATCCTTATGGCTAGAGCATCTCCAACAGAATCTCTATTTGACTCTCCAAGTTAAAATTTAATCAACACAGGGAAAAGATGAGCTCCAACAGACTCTCTATCTGGATGGCCAAGCCATCCGGTTGGCCAAATTGCTCATCTGACTGACCAAATGTAGTCAGCCTCCTTCACTGGCCAAAGGTGGGTGGGCCTTCACTGGCCAAAGGTGGGTCCCACCCACTCCCAGTCTCATCCTTTCTCTCTTTGCCAGTCACCCACTAGCAACTTGAGCGCATCGGCTGGGGGCGAACCAGAGGGCACGCCAGCCACGAGCGCATCGCCGCCTGCCGCGGCTGTCGTTGTTTGGGCCACCGTCTGCTGCGGCAATCCTTGTTGTCGCCGTCACCACCGCCGAGCATTGCAGCAAGCCCCCTTGCCTCGAGCAGCAGCAGCCGCCGCGCCACCACCTCCACATTCACCAGAGGGTGGGTGGGAAAAGGGAAAGACGTGATGAGAGATGAAGAATGGCAGAGATTGACATGTGGGACCTACTATTAAAATTGGAGAAGGTAATAGAGAGACCGTTGGAGTGAAATACAAATTTGATTCTCCAACTCTTTGGCAAGCTGGCTAAATAGGCATTTGGAGAGTTGAATTTAGAGATGCTGTTGGAGATGCTCTCAAAGATTTTGGAATTTCATTCCATTTTTCCTCAGTGAGAAATAGCAGTAGAGCACTAACTCTCCGGTCAAGTAATGCCGTCGTCATCACATGTCAACATTTTATGACTATGGACTGTTGACTATTGTGATCATCAGCCACAAAAAACTGAATCTTTTTTTTTTTCTGAAACTCTGAACCATTAGCAACTGTACAGACTGAATGTGTCTTGCGGCGGGCGGATGTTGATTAATTGTTGAGTATAGTAATCCAGGTATGTTCCTCACCATCTTACATTATTAATATCATGATCACTTAACTCTGTAATGGTGACAAGGAAGTCCAGAATTAAAAACAATACAATACTGCTTGATTAGCCAAAACCATTAAAAATGAGAGATTTAGGGATGACGTAGGTGATCTATTAGATTAAAGAAGCTGATAAGATGCCAATGCATTCACACTCTTATCAATACCCATAAACGATCATGGATGTCATTAGTAAACACTGTAAAACATGATGGCATGGGTCTAAATTACTACGGATTATAACAGAGCCTGGTCGCATATGATTACTAAAACAAATAGCATACGAAGATATGTCATCTTACATTCACCGGCCGGTCGGTTGCATCAGCATCAGGAAGTCCAAATGCTAGTCATTCTGTTTCAGCCTACCAACCATGTACTTTTATTAATTTAAGATACAAGTGTTTGATTGATTGACTTGAACACTGATAAATTAACGGATGCTAGCTGCGTGAATCAGGCATTCTGCCCAAGCTAAGCTAAGTCCTGTAACAGACAGGCGTATTGCACTATTGCGCGTTCGCCATTCATGAGAGCATATCAGCCTCTGACCTATCAGGTAAGTTACTGGTATAGTAAGCATCTTGTTCATCAACATCTTATTTAGCTTTAGGTGTCCATGCAGTTGATAATTCATCAAATTGAACAAATAACTTGTACTGTTGTCAGTGTGCTGTGTGCTCCATATTTGGGTAGTTTGCTGCAATCGGTCTACTTCTCTCTGTGTCTGACCCCTGTGTCACTGATCTTGCATATTACTCAAGGCTTTCACTTACTCTGAATCCAGCTGAAGAAGAAGCAGAGAAGAAAGCAATCCGTTCTTCAGTAAAGTAACAGCTGTAGTTCAGAGAACAACAACCCTTCAGGCTTCAGGTATCAACAGCTAATAATTGCCAACATTTCCTCATCACCATCTAAACAATAATACTCCTTTGTGTTTTTATTTGTCTATACACATGAACCAGAACCAAAATTGGAACTAGCCATGAAAGCTCCTTCAGTTGGAGAGCTTCTCTTGGTGTTCATAGCCTGCTCTTGCTGTGCACATGTCGTTGTCTGCAGCTCGTTGCCTGGAAATGAGACAGACAGACTGTCACTGCTTGAGTTCAAGAAGGCGATCAGTGCTGATCCACAACAATCCCTGAATTCTTGGAATGAAAGCACTCACTTCTGCAGTTGGGAGGGCGTCTTGTGCAGGGCGAAAGCTCCACTCCGTGTCACTTCTCTGAACCTGACAGATTGTGGTTTAGCAGGCAATATCTCTCCTTCCATTGCCAACCTGACATTCCTAAAGTCTCTTTCTCTGGGTAAAAATTCATTCTTTGGAGAAATCCCTGCATCACTTGGCCACCTGCATCGCCTACATACTCTTGTTTTGAGTTACAACAAATTGCAAGGGAGGATACCTGATCTGGCAAACTGTTCTAACCTCAGGTCCCTATGGCTTGATCACAATAATCTTGTCGGAAAAATTCCAAATTTGCCGCCTCGGCTTCAAGAGGTTATGCTTCATGTTAACAACCTGAGTGGAACTATCCCTCCTTCTTTGGGCAATATCACAACACTAACTAAGTTTGGTTGTGCATTTAACAATGTTGAGGGTAACATCCCAACTGAATTTGAAAGGTTGCCTGGGCTTCAGTATTTATCAGTCAATACCAATAAGTTGGCAGGTTGGTTTCAACTAGCCATCCTAAATATTTCCACTCTTGTTACTCTTGATCTTGGTGCGAATAATCTACGGGGGGAGGTACCTATCAAATCTTGGAAACTCTTTGCCCAACCTCCAGTATCTCATATTGTCAGACAACTTCTTTTATGGGCATTTCCCTTCTTCATTGATAAATGCTTCCAAGCTGAACCTTATTGACATGGCAGAGAATAATTTCACTGGGGTGATCCCTAGATCCATTGGAAAGCTTGCAAAACTCAATGTTTTGAGTCTTCAGTTGAATCAATTTCAAGCTGGCACCAAGAAAGAGTGGGAGTTCATGGATAGCCTGGCCAATTGTACTGAGCTAGAAGTTTTCTCCGTAGCGAGAAATCGTTTACAAGGCCAACTACCAAGCTCACTAAGTAATATTTCTTCTCAGCTTCAGTATCTATATTTAGGGCAAAATCAACTATCTGGAGGTTTTCCTTCTGGAATAGCAAAATTCCACAACCTAATTATTTTAGGATTGGATCACAATCAATTTACAGGTGTTGTTCCAGAGTGGCTTGGAACTCTTCAAGCATTACAAAAATTAAGCTTGCTTGACAACAACTTCATAGGGTTTCTTCCAACCTCCCTTTCAAATTTGTCTCAATTGAGTGAACTCTTTTTGGGCTCTAACAAATTTGACGGGAACATACCACTAGGCTTGGGTGACCTCCAAATGCTTCAAGTATTGAGTATTTCCAACAACAATATTCAAGGTAGGGTACCCAAGGAGATCTTCAACCTTCCAACAATAACGGAAATTGATTTATCGTTCAACAAGCTATTTGGGCAACTTCCTACTGAAATAGGCAATGCCAAACAACTTGCATCTTTAGAGCTTTCCTCCAATAAGTTATTTGGTGATATACCAAATACTTTGAGCAATTGTGAAAGTCTAGAAGACATCAGGTTGGATAGAAATGCTTTTACTGGAATCATCCCTACTTCATTAGGCAACATAAGAAGCTTAAAAGTTCTCAACTTGTCTCACAATAATTTAACTGGATCAATACCAGTATCGCTTGGCAACCTAAAGCTTCTTGAGCAACTTGATTTGTCATTCAACCATCTTAAGGGCCAGGTTCCGACAAATGGTGTATTCATGAATGAAACTGCCATACAGATTGATGGAAATCATGGGCTCTGTGGTGGAGCAATGGAGTTGCACCTACCAGAATGTTCTATGACTCCAAATCCAACCAAATCTAAGCAATTTATGGTACTCAAAATTGTGATCCCAACAACAAGCATCATATTACTTGCTATAGCCATATCTATCATGTTGCTCAGGAGGAGAAAACATGAAGGGAATAGCACATCTTTGCCTTCGTTTGGTAGAAAGTTTCCAAAAGTTCCCTACAATGAGCTTGCTGAGGCAACTGAAGGGTTCTCCGAGTCCAATTTAATTGGCAAAGGAAGATATGGTTATGTTTATCGAGGAAACCTGTTTCAAGGCACAAATGTGGTTGCCATCAAAGTTTTCAATCTAGAGACAATGGGGGCACAAAAGAGCTTCATCGCAGAATGTAATGCTTTGAGAAATGTGCGACATCGTAATCTAGTTCCAATTCTAACTGCTTGCTCAAGCATCGATCCCAATGGAAATGATTTCAAAGCTTTGGTCTATGAGTTCATGCCAATGGGAGACTTGTATAACCTACTATACGCACCTCAATGTGATTCAAATTTGAGACACATTACACTAGCTCAAAGGATTGGGATAGTGGCAGATGTAGCAGACGCGATGGACTACCTCCACCATAACAACCAAGGCACTATTGTTCATTGTGATTTGAAGCCAAGCAACATTATTCTTGATGATAATATGACGGCTCATGTTGGAGACTTTGGCCTGGCAAGATTCAATTTTTGTTCCACAACAGCATCTCTCGGAGACACGAACTCAACTTCTTCTACTGCGATAAAGGGAACAATTGGATATATCGCTCCAGGTAGTGATCATCTCTTCATTGTATTTTTTTCTTTGGATTTATCTACTTTTTTGTGTTAACCTGTTAGTGTAGTACTAATTTCTCTTAAATATATGTGACTTACAGAATGTGCAGGGGGTGGCCAAGTTTCAATTGCTGCAGATGTCTATAGCTTTGGAGTTGTTCTCCTCGAGATATTCATAAGGAGAAGGCCAACAGATGACATGTTCAAGGATGGATTGACCATTGCAAAGTTCACAGAGATCAACATCCCTGATAAGATGCTGGATATTGTTGATCCTCAGCTGGCTCAAGAGCTGGGCCTATGCGAAGAAGCTCCAATGGCTGATGAAGAAAGTGGAGCGCGTTGCCTGCTTTCTATGCTTAATATTGGACTATGTTGCACTCGATTGGCACCAAACGAGCGCATCAGTATGAAGGAGGTGGCTTCCAAGATGCATGGAATCAGAGGTGCATATCTCAGATGATACTAAATTAAAGGCTAAAGCAGCACTATGCTACTTTGTGATATTCTGTTTTGTTCAATTTTTTTAAGTGTTTGTGTGTACTTTTTAATGAGATCAACATTGTTTTTAGTGATATTTTATCCTTGAAGGTATACTGAGAGTTACTCCCTTTTATAGTGTAAATTTTGGCTTGTATTCCCACAATCACAAAATATAGCTACTTCTAGTGTTCAGATTTTGTCCTAAAATATAGCTACTTCTCCATTTCCTACCTCATTTCAACCATTTACAACCATCTCTTGTTTAATTTCTCCACCTACTTTCTCATCTCAACCAATCACCCTTCACTCGTTTAGTTTCACATATCTCCTTAATCTCTGTGAAAAACTCCAAAAATGTTTATATTTTGGTACGGAAGGAGGTATGCACAATAAATAAATGAGCACTTGAAATTGTGTGACACATCTCAAAGTGCATAACATCACTCTTTTTTCAGTAAGTGTTAACTGGTCATGGCTCATTACTTTAGATAATAGATAGAAATACGGATTCTATATTCATAAGTAGATATACACAGCCAAAAGTTATAGGAACACTCAGACTCCAAGCCTTATAACTGAAGAACAACAAAATAAAAAAACAAAGAAATGGAGTGAGGAGACTAGGCATGAAAATTACTTCCAACTAGCTTCACCGCTCAAAAAAACCACACTTAAGCGATCTTGAGAGCGGCCCAAATTCACGTAATCCTTCATTAGTGTTCCATTCACCTTCAATCGTTTTTGTCCACCGCCCTACCCCTACTGACGATCGGATCCATTCAACAGACCCGATAGCTCCTGGTCCCTAGTGCCTCGCTTGCTGACATTGTCCAAGGGACGCATAGAAGAGCCAATGTTGCTTGCTGTTGCACGAACAGATCCCAACACTTGCACATCTGATCCAAAGACACTTAGGCCCTACATCCATGTCCCCCTCCAACCATCATCGTCGCCAACACCTCTACCGATCGCTTCATTCGGTAACGGTTGTGATAATCGGATCTTCGCAGACGGTCCTCTTAAGAGATCGCCTGCCAAAGTCTTTTTTTGCTGGCGGGCTTGGTTCCTCCTGCGTAAATCATTTATTTTCACTAGCCTTTTGTTGCAAGCGGTCCATTTGCCAGCAAAAACTAGTTTTGTAGTAGTGGCAGCGAGGCGGAGGAGGGGAGAGCGGTTTTGGTGGGTGGCATCTCTACCCGCGTCGCTATTCTCGATTTTACATCATTAAAATAAAAAGGTGCCACGATACACTAATCCTCTCGTAATATAATTTTATTAGCATGACTTTTTTTTTAAAAAAAATCTGCTATTATTTATGCAAATTGCGAAAGAGATAAAAGACTAAATTAAGAGGAAGCTGCCTCACATGCCGATAGTTTACAGATACTTTATTAGCCGGAAGGAATGCGTGTTTGCAAGCTATTTGTTCAACGAGATGGATAGGGAGAAGAACATTAATCAATGCAGGGTTCAACATTATATTTTCAACAGATGTCAACATTTCATAATTATCGAACGGTACGTACACGTCAAGGTACGGAACGAGATTTGGAGTAGATCGAGCTATGCCTTTGACTTTGACTCTTGGATGGCTTGCAGAGAACGAAATTAAGCATGACTGATTTGAGTCATCATTCGGCTGCAGGTAATGCTTGGTACCAAACACACTCACCCTGGAAAAAAGTACATATCGTTGGTTACTTTATGATGGTTAATTAAGGTTGTTTTCATGGATTACGACGTTTTTACATAATTACTTTGAAATCTTTAATTGCCGGCCGGTTTGATCTTCACATAAGATGCTAACTAATGACAAGTTAACAACGTTAAATTTGTTCGGTCACGAACTCGACTTGAGAGATGTCAACATTCCATGACTAATGTAGTGATAATAGTCCTATATTATCTCGGGTGCATACGCAACCAAACTATGAGATTTTGGAGTACTCCTTTCATTACGTAATATAAGTCATTTTAACATTTTTCTCAAATTAAACTTTTTAAATTTGATTAAGTTTATAGATCAATTTAGCAACATATAGAAGTTCCAATGAGCACAACTCGCCTGACTGATATGGTGGCATGCATGGAGCCATGGACACGGTGCTGTATGTATTGACCAATGGAAACGTCACCAGAAAATAAAAAAAGTCTAATTAGTTTATCTTTTTTATTGTAAAAGACTGGCTACACAACTCGCTATTGTGTTAATAGTTTTTTTTTTCTTCTACTACATAAAACGCTAGCATTTGACAGAGTGATTAATTTAATTTACTATTGCTAAGAACGCACCGTGAGCTGAGGTATCACATCTTGTAGTGTGAAATTTATACATCGTGGCCATCGAGATACTAAGAGGCCACTTGATATCTTCTTAATTACTGTAATTTTTTTTATTTTGATAACATGGTATGTTTCTTCCATTCGTCCGAAGGAGGCAATAGAGGCCGACACATTGTCCTCGATGGTTGGTGATCATACGGAGATGCTAGGTGGATGGTGACTAGTAATTGCAATTTCGGTTCGAAATTTCGGATCCCCGACAA
>CM020179.1:17912558-17924702 GCA_009805545.1 Oryza longistaminata | reverse complement strand
GGGGATTTGTTGCCCCTATATGCTCGCTTTAGCCACATGGAGACATGAAGTACAAGCATCAATGACTCTACGGTGAAAGCTCTGATCTAGACATTTGGATTGAGCTGTGTGTCACCTCCTTATTGAAGGTGTCATATCAAGGTTTTAGATGAAAATCTACCCCTATTTTTGGGTGACAATGGCAAATATGGGTTGGGTCCTTCTTAAAGGCACTGTTGTGGCGAATAATACTCTATGTGTTTGTCTTGGTTATGTGTGGGTGAGTTGCTAGAAGGCAACATGATATGTTCATGTTTGCCTTAGTCTTTTCCTTATTCTTTTTAGGCTGTGTGCACATCCTGTTGATGCAGAGGCCGGGTGTAATTTTATTTAATGAAATTCTTTCCATTATATTTTTTTAAAAAAATGAAACTCCATACCCTAGCTGGGATTATCCTGTCAAAGAGGAGAAAACACCATGAAACAACCACCATCGACAGTTTTTCACATGAAGCGGCTACACAACCGGTAGAAGAAAACACCATTGCCAGTTGCCACCGGACGCACCAAAGCCCTTGTTCTTGTAATTAGTTTTTGTGACTTTGTCGTTATATATTAAGGTTATTAGCCGTAGTAGTAGCAGGTTCATTTTGATGCTAAGCTAATCCGGTAATCTCCAACTCGCCGTCTTCTTCTCCGTCGGCGTTTCTCGCCGCCGGCCGGCCGGCCGGGGAACCTGTCGCCGCTGCATGCCCACCGATCAGCCGTAAGCCTATATTCTCTCGCTTCTTGTTCATCTTTCAGTCAGGCAATCGCCTGGCTCTCTAAGGCTGTGTTTAGATCCAAAATTTGGATCCAAACTTCAGCCCTTTTCCATCACATCAACCTGTCATACACACACAACTTTTCAGTCACATTATCTCCAATTTCAACCAAAATCCAAACTTTGGATCCAACTAAACACAGCTTAAGTCTCTATATAGGCTGTGTTTAGATCCAAAGTTTGGATCCAAACTTCAGTCCTTTTCCATCACATCAACTTGTCATACACACACAATTTTTCAGTCACATCATCTCCAATTTCAACCAAAATCCAAACTTTGCGCTGAACTAAACACAGCCTATATATGCTTCAGTTACAAAAACTGAAATTAATACCGCATTCATGCAGCTGGGTTTTCAGAATCTGAAACTGTCAGTTTGACAGTTTGTCTGTGGCATCGGATAGAATTGAAATTTAATTTTCTTACGTGTGGAAATTCAAAATGAATGTGACTGATCATGGACTGGATAGAGAAATTCAAACTGCCACTGGTTTCTCATGTCGGCAGGGATGAAACAGGAGAACACCAGCAGTGTCTGTGTGCTGTAGATAGAGATAGACCGATAGAGAAATTCAAACTGCCACTGGTTTCTCATGTCGGCAGGGATGAAACAGGAGAACACCAGCAGTGTCTGTGTGCTGTAGATAGAGATAGACCCAAAATACAAGTTTCAGTAATCTGGAGGCATGTACACTTGTGCAGTCGATTCAGATGCCTATAATTAGGCAACTCATGTATGCATCGAGTAGTTGAAGAATACTAGCTCAAATTGTGTGTGACTGACCTTGAGTCCTTGAGGCTTTGAGCTGTAATCCTACTATCTGCTCTTCTGTGCAGGGCTGTAAACAGAACAGAACAGAAGGCAAGTTTGCAGAGGAGTTCCAGCCTGATTAAGCTAAACAATCCAGGTACCTTAGTTGCCACTCATTGCATGTCTGAACATTTTACAACGTTTTCTGAATATCTGGATATTTTTTCCCTCTGTTTCTATGTACAAGGTCGATCAAAATTCTACAAAACTAGGTCATCATGAAGGTTACCACTGCAACTGCACATTTCCTCTGGGTGTTCTTGGCCTCCATCTCCCATTCAGTCATCTGTTCAACTCTCGGAAACGAAACGGATCGACTATCACTGCTTGAATTCAAGAACTCGATCACTCTCAATCCACATCAATCTCTCATCTCCTGGAATGACAGCACCCACTTCTGCAGCTGGGAAGGCATCTCATGCAGCTCCAAGAACCCACCTCGCGTCACCGCCATTGATCTTAGGAGCCAAGGCCTGGTTGGCCACATCTCTCCTTCACTTGGCAACCTGACATTCCTGAGGAATCTGTCACTAGCGACGAACGGGTTCACCGGACAGATTCCTGAATCTCTCGGCCACCTGCGTCGTCTCCGATCACTCTACCTGAGCAACAACACGCTGCAGGGGATCATACCGAGCTTCGCCAACTGCTCTGAGCTCACGGTGCTATGGCTGGATCACAATGATCTCGCCGGAGGATTCCCTGACGGCCTGCCTCTTGGCCTTCAGGAATTACAGCTCTCGTCGAACAGACTTGTCGGGACAATCCCTCCCTCGCTCAGCAACATCACGGCGCTGAGGAAGCTCAGCTTCGCGTTCAACAGCATCACCGGCAGCATCCCCAGTGAGCTCACAGCGCTAAGTGGGGTGGAGATCCTCTACGCCAGCAGCAACCGGCTGTTAGGTGGGTTTCCAGAGGCGATCCTGAACATGTCGGCGCTGGTTGCGCTTAGCCTCAGCACGAACAGCTTCAGTGGTGAGCTGCCATCGGGCATCGGTAGCTTGCTGCCCAATCTTAGGCAGCTTGCCATTGGCATCAATTTCTTTCATGGAGACATCCCTTCTTCGTTGGCAAATGCTTCGAATCTGGTCAAGATTGATATATCTGAAAATAACTTTACTGGGGTTGTACCTGCCTCCATTGGCAAGCTTGCCAATCTTACAAGGTTAAATCTTGAGATGAACCAGCTCCATGCTCGTAGCAAGCAAGACTGGGAGTTCATGGATAGCGTAGCCAATTGTACTCAGCTACAAGGAATCTCTATAGCGAGGAATCAAATGGAAGGAGAGGTACCAGGTTCATTAGGCAATTTTTCAGTTCAGCTACAGTATCTTTTCTTGGGACAGAATCAATTGTCAGGGAGTTTTCCTTCAGGCATTGCAAATCTTCCCAACCTGATAATTCTTGGACTAGATTACAACCGATTTTCAGGTTCTGTACCACAATGGCTTGGAGGTCTGAAGACATTGCAGAAACTAAGCTTGTCTACCAACAGTTTTACAGGGTATCTTCCCTCCTCCCTTTCCAATCTGTCACACTTGACAGAGATTCTTCTAGACACAAATCAGTTCATTGGAAACATACCTTCAAGCTTCGGAAACCTTCAGTTCCTAACAACAATCACCATTACTGATAACAATCTTCATGGTGGTGTGCCAAAGGAGATCTTCAGGATTCCAACAATAGCGGAAGTTGGGTTTGCATTAAACAATCTCAGTGGAGAACTTCCTACAGAAATAGGGAATGCCAAGCAGCTCATATATTTGCAGCTTTCATCCAATAATCTGTCAGGAGATATACCTAATACTTTGAGTAACTGTGAAAATTTGCAACATGTTGAGCTTGACCAAAATAATTTTAGTGGAGGTATTCCCACCTCGTTCGGCAAATTAATTAGCCTAAAATTTCTCAACCTGTCACACAATAAGTTAAGTGGATCAATACCAGTGTCACTTGGTGACCTTCAACTCCTTGAACAGATAGATTTGTCATTCAACCATCTTACAGGTCAGGTCCCAACTAAAGGAATCTTCAAGAATTCAACTTCCGTGCAAATTGATGGAAATTTGGCTCTTTGTGGAGGTGCACTGGAGTTACACTTACCTGAATGTCCTATCACACCTTCAAATACAACTAAAGGCAAGCTACCGGTACTACTGAAAGTAGTGATCCCATTAGCTAGCATGGTGACACTTGCCATAGTGATATTGGTCCTGTATTTGATTTGGAAGGGAAAACAAAGGACAAACTCGATATCTTTGCCCTCATTTGGTAGAGAATTTCCCAAAGTTTCTTATAAAGATCTTGCCAGAGCAACTAATGGGTTCTCAACATCCAATTTGATTGGCAAAGGAAGATATGGTTCTGTATACCAAGGACAGTTATTTCAAGACATAAATGTAGTTGCTATCAAAGTCTTCAGTCTAGAGACAAAGGGAGCACAAAAGAGCTTCATTGCAGAGTGTAATGCTTTGAGAAATGTGCGGCATCGCAATCTGGTTCCTGTCTTGACGGCGTGCTCAAGCATTGATTCAAGTGGAAATGACTTCAAAGCACTGGTATATGAATTCATGCCACGAGGAGACTTGCATAAATTGTTGTACTCAACTCCACACAACGAAACATTTTCAGATCTGTGCTATATTTCACTAGCTCAAAGGTTAAGCATTGTGGTCAATGTTTCTGATGCATTGGCTTACCTACACCACAACCATCAAGGGACAATTATCCATTGTGATATCAAGCCCACCAATATTCTTTTGGATGATAATATGACAGCTCATGTCGGAGACTTTGGGCTTGCAAGGTTCAAAAATGATTCCAGACAATCGTTTGGTAACTCACATTTGACCTCTTCATTTGCGATAAATGGAACCGTAGGATATGTTGCTCCAGGTACATGTGGTCCACTTCACACTGTGTTTTCTTATTAAGTGATTAATAGAATGGTTTCATCATTTGTCTATTTATCGGAGCATTTGAAATAAACTCTTCCTACATGCAATCTGTAGAATGTGCCGGAGGTGGACAAATTTCAACTGCTGCAGATGTATACAGCTTCGGAGTTGTTCTCCTCGAGATATTCATAAGGAGGAGGCCCACAGACGACATGTTCAAGGATGGATTGAGCATTGCAAAGTTCACAGAGATGAACATCCCTGATAAGATGCTGCAGATTGTTGATCCTCGGCTAGTACAAGAGTTGAGCCTCTGCAAAGAAGATTCAGTCATTAACGATGAAAATGGAGCACAATGTGTTCTTTCTGTGCTGAACATTGGACTCTGCTGCACCGATTCAGCCCCAAGCAAGCGCATCAGCATGCAGGAGGCGGCCGACAAGCTACACACAATCAGGGATTCATATCTCAGAGGATACTGAAGCAGTCAGTTTCAGTTGCTCTGCTTTGTCTGAAACTCACTGGAGCAATGCCTTTTCAGTTTCAGTTGTTCTGTTGTCCCAAGTAGATGTCAACATTTCATAATTATCGAACGGTACGTACACGTCAAGGTACGGAACGAGATTTGGAGTAGATCGAGCTATGCCTTTGACTTTGACTCTTGGATGGCTTGCAGAGAACGAAATTAAGCATGACTGATTTGAGTCATCATTCGGCTGCAGGTAATGCTTGGTACCAAACACACTCGCCCTCACACCCTGGAAAAAAGTACGTATCGTTGGTTACTTTATGATGATTAATTAAGGTCGTTTTCATGGATTACGACGTTTTTACATAATTACTTTGAAATCTTTAATTGCCGGCCGGTTTGATCTTCACATAAGATGCTAACTAATGACAAGTTAACAACGTTAAATTTGTTCGGTCACGAACTCGACTTGAGAGATGTCAACATTCCATGACTAATGTAGTGATAATAGTCCTATATTATCTCGGGTGCATACGCAACCAAACTATGAGATTTTGGAGTACTCCTTTCATTACGTAATATAAGTCATTTTAACATTTTTCTCAAATTAAACTTTTTAAATTTGATTAAGTTTATAGATCAATTTAGCAACATATAGAAGTTCCAATGAGCACAACTCGCCTGACTGATATGGTGGCATGCATGGAGCCATGGACACGGTGCTGTATGTATTGACCAATGGAAACGTCACCAGAAAATAAAAAAAGTCTAATTAGTTTATCTTTTTTATTGTAAAAGACTGGCTACACAACTCGCTATTGTGTTAATAGTTTTTTTTTTCTTCTACTACATAAAACGCTAGCATTTGACAGAGTGATTAATTTAATTTACTATTGCTAAGAACGCACCGTGAGCTGAGGTATCACATCTTGTAGTGTGAAATTTATACATCGTGGCCATCGAGATACTAAGAGGCCACTTGATATCTTCTTAATTACTGTAATTTTTTTTATTTTGATAACATGGTATGTTTCTTCCATTCGTCCGAAGGAGGCAATAGAGGCCGACACATTGTCCTCGATGGTTGGTGATCATACGGAGATGCTAGGTGGATGGTGACTAGTAATTGCAATTTCGGTTCGAAATTTCGGATCCCCGACAACTGATTATCTCGGTCAAAATCTTCAGTTTTTTTTTCTCATTTTTTTCGAATGTGATCAGAATTTAGTCAAATTCAGTTAAATTATGTCAAAATTTCTGAAATTTTTGGTTCAAAAGTGCTGAAAATACCGAAATTTTGGGAATCTCGGAAGAACCGAAATGGCCGAAATCAAAATTGAAAACCCTGGTGGTGACCTCTGTCTTAATTGGGAAGATTGGTCGATGACAACTAAAATCGATTCAGCGGCTATGACTACTCGTGAGCATATCTTTTTTTTGGGTGGGAACCAGTCATTTGGTGATGGCCAACTGTGGGAAGAGTTGTGCGCGGGCTGGTTGGCGGAGGGGACCGACCAGCAAATCTAGGGTTAGTGAGGTGGTGTGAACTTAGGGGTTAGGGGTGGCAGCTGCATACCTTCACTGGAGGGAAGCCAATAGATGCCGATCGACCGTTCCTGAGGTAGTCACCCTCCTCTGATTTGGTCCGGCACATGAACAGTGCAAACGTGCTGAGACCTCGGACCAACCCTGTCGTGTGGGAAATTGACAAGATATCATCAGTTAAATTCACTTTTAAAAGAAAAAAATGATTATTTTTCCTGAGTTATAGTCTAGACACAACAAACAATTATTTCAATTTACGGATGAAAATAACAGAAGATAGATGTTTTTTGTCCATACACACTGGAAAGCAACCTTATTTGAGTGCTACTATACTAGTATTGAGGCAAATGGCAGAATCGTTTACATACGAGCAGCATAAAACTCGATGATGCTTGTATAAATTTTGACGATTGATGTAGGGTAAAGATGTGGATTGGAAACTCCGTACCCTTCTTTTTTTTCAAATAGTCCAAGTGAGTCAAGCTAAAACAACTTTTGACTAGTTTTCAGGACTATATAATACAGACTAAAATTCTGTATCCTATGTTGAATCATAACAGAAGCTGGCAATAATTTTGTCCATCTCTACATTTTATGCACAAAGACAAGAAGCAAATATGAAATACCTTTTGGGGTTTTGACAGGGACAAAACAATAGTGTCCTAACTTCAATTTCTGTGAGACTTGCTACCATCCTCTAAAACAATCAAGGCCACAATAACAAAACAACATTGCCCTGACTTCAAACCCTGTAGGTGTACCATCCTAAGGAACAATCAAGACCCAGAAATTTATAGTCCTCAACAAAATTGCAAATCTCTTAACTCAATCTCTCCGATGAAACTACACCAAAGACAAATCCTAGTAGGACGTACAATTCAATCACAAAGCAACATTTTCCTTATCTCAATTCCTGAAAGCCTACTACACCCCCCGAAACAATCGAGACCCAACAATTTATAACGAAACAATTGAGACCGAATAATTTATAACCCTATATAACATCGCAAGTCTTCCTAACTCGGTGCGCAAAAATCACTCGATGAAACTACACAGATAATCCCCAAAATCAGACCCCATACAGTACGGACTTATGCGTGCTCGATCTGCAATCGAGGGCGGTGCCCGATGGCGGGACAAGCGCGGGCCCGATCTGTAACGCGGGGGGGCGACGGCGGAACGAACTGGTATGGGGTTGGCGGGCGCGGGCGACCGGCCGGCGAACCTAGGGCTAGCGAGGCGCCAAGGCGGCGCGGAATTAGGGGTTTGCGGCCGCGTACCTTCACCGGCGGCAAGTAGGGAGGGTGGGAGAGAGGGGGTTCGCCGGTGGCTGCACGTCGGCGGCTGGCCGTCGCCGAGGTGGTCGCGCTCCCTCTGCTTCGGCCACGGCGGTGCGTGAACGTCGGCGAACGTGCTCCGAGCCTCCGACCCCGACGTGTGGAGGCTGCGGAATAGGTTCATACTAGAAAATGTGCGTGCCCGTTGGCACGCTAGCTAGTTTATAGCATGTGCGTAATTTTCTTTTAGAAATAATAGGTTCAAAATGATTATTTAAAGTTTTTTTTTCAAATTTTATGTTTGTAAAAGTAAGCTAGAATATTAAAATTATCCTAATTTGTGGTCTTATCATGCTGAACAGATATTTAACGTTAAGAAATGATTAAAGATGATATATGCTCCGTATTAGTGAAAAAAGTGTTTTATTAATATTCAACGCGATTGTTATAAACCCGCAAGTCATATAGTTTGTATAATTAGTCCGAAATACATATCTAAAATAAATGTGTCTTCGATTACCTATTTCTTTATACTGGTTTTATTTAGACCAAGGGACATCGACATGGTAAAGATACTTATCTTGATTTCATATATCTAGTTATTCTAATGCAGCTCAGCTGGTTAGGTTCCGTGCCTATACGGGTTTAGGTTATAGACTTAGTACGATTTCTTGCATTTTACAACTATTTGTTGTTTCAATGATAGGCAACCTACCAATCTTTATCAATTCAAATATATGATTGACGGCCCAGTCTTAAAATGTGCTCGTGTGTATATTTATAGGAGTGAGTAGTATACGCGCGTGTATATAAGCGTCTATAACTATATTGAGTTTCACAAACAAAAAATATAGCAAAATTATTGTCGTTACTTACCCATGTTCCAAAATAAATGGATTCCTAGCATCTAGAAAAAGTATAATGTGAGGATTAAAAAAGAAAAACAAAATGCTCCTAATTAATAGGAAAGTAGTGTTGAACTTGTCGGTTAACAGAGAATACATATCTGTTCATCTAATTTCGTTTTTTATTCTTTCCATTCTATAGAAATTTAGGTATTTTCCTCGTTTGAAGTAAACATTCTAGATTGTATTTATCTGGAGACTTTCGATTGTCCTAACGCAATCCTTGCTGCTGCTATATTTTTTTCCATTTA
This sequence comes from Oryza longistaminata, assembly GCA_009805545.1. Taxonomy (NCBI): domain Eukaryota; kingdom Viridiplantae; phylum Streptophyta; class Magnoliopsida; order Poales; family Poaceae; genus Oryza; species Oryza longistaminata. The sequence continues at coordinate 17,915,744 of CM020179.1, read as the reverse complement.
ATGTCACTATTTTTTCTAATTTTCTAGAAACACATGATGCTAACATGAAGTGACTTTAACTCGTTCCGAGTAATTGTAGTTGATTGCATAATCCTATTATTTTTATTTTTTCTCCTTTTATTTTTATTACTATTATTTGTTCTATACTGGCTCCGTACGCTTCAGTCCTTCACGTTGTTTTTCTTCCCTTTTCTTTTGAACGAACGTGCTTAGCCTTGCGTGAAGAGGCCATGCACCACTACTGCGGACTGCGCCACTGCAGTACATATTGCAGAAAGGCCGTGGGGCGCCAGGCCAAGGCCCAGGCCCAAGGTCGCACAGCCTAGCTAGATGCAAAGCCCACCCTGCACACGCACGCAGGCAAACGTTTAGGGCCTACCTATACATTTGTCGACAAATTTTTTCCCAAAAATTTGACAGATGTAATTATAGTACAATCGTAGTGTAATTACACTGTAACTTATATGTAATTACACTGTAACTTGCATGTAATTATAGTGTAACTTATATGTAAGTTTCACATAATTTTGAATCGTTAAATCTATTACACGATTTGTTTTGGTGAGGAAGAAAACAAATCATAGCACACACATATATGAAAGAATTTGTTCCCACGACCTCCATTTTACCGAAATAATATGTTACGGAGAGATTTTTGAAAGTTACATACAAGTTACACTATAGTTACATTGTAATTACATACAAGTTACAGTGTAATTACACTACGATTGTACTGTAATTACATCTGTCAAATTTTTGGGGAAAAATTTGTCGACAAATATATAGCAAAATCGAACTGTTTTGTTTGGTTGGGGGACATGGGAATTTTGGTGGGATGAGGATGGGGAATTGAGGAATGAACTCCCTCCTTTTCAATACCTGGGTAGGGGCAGGTAATTGGGAGGGAATTCCTCCTTTACTTCGCCTAAACAAATCTCAGCCATCCGTTTTCATTAATGATCTAATCTCCAACTAAACTCCCTATCAATTTCCACCACCTCTACCAAACAAGAGACTGGGATGAAAAATCAAATTCCCTCTTAATCTCACCATCAATTCCCTCGTGTAAACTTCTAATCCCCTTCCCTCAAGTTGCCAAACAAGCCGCAAGTGGAATTTTGGGCCAACTGCATTTCTCCCATCTAACGGTTACATATCATCTCAAATTAAGTTTTGCTATATATATTTATCCATAATTTTTTTCTAAAAATTTGTCACATGATGCTAGTCTAATTATATTTTAACTTATATGAACTTTCATATAATTTTAAACCGTTATATCTGCTTCATTATTCATGCAACCGAGAAAAGAAATATCACAGCATACGTATAGGTGAGTGAATTCAATCACATGACCTTCGCTTATTGAAATAATAATTTATCGTGAGATTCTTGAAAGTAATTTTGAAACTACATGTAAATTACAACTTAATTATACTACGATTATACTGTATTTATATGTATTAAATTTACCAAATTTTTAAAGAAAATTTATGGATAAAATGTATACGTAGTGACACCCAAATTTCCATACGAGGATCGAAGATCTATTTTCTACTAAATGGGGGTTTATGTCAAATCGCGCCGTTCTCCCTCCCTACCTCCTCTCCGGCAACCGGCGGCGCGAGGAGGAGGCGGCGGCCGGCGGCGAGTGGGTGGCCGGCGAGGCGAATGACGAGAGACGAGGTGGGCCCAGTGGAGCGATCTCACCTGGGGTGAGGGTTATTGGGCCGGGAAATCTATCATCCCAGAATGGGCCAACGGTCTGTTTGGAGGGAGTTTTTAGAAGGGATTGGGAGTTAGGGAAGAGGCTATTAACTGTTTGGGACTACCTATATATTTGTTGACAAATTTTTCTCTAAAAATTTGACAGATGTAATTATAGTACAATCGTAGTGTAATTACACTGTAACTTATATGTAATTACACTGTAACTTGCATAGAGGATACTGAAGCAGTCAGTTTCAGTTGCTCTGCTTTGTCTGAAACTCACTGGAGCAATGCCTTTTCAGTTTCAGTTGTTCTGTTGTCCCAAGCTCTGAACAATCCTCAGAAGACTTGATGTTCATCATGTAGCATTGCTCAATACTTGACGCAATTTAATCGACATGAATACTACTTCCGACTTCCAAGAAAATGATTGCTAACCTGTTTCCCCTCAACAATATCAGCTCCAAAAGTGACGTTCCAGTATTACTGGCTTACTGCTTCCCATGTCAACATTTCTTGACTGCTGCAATGTCCAGTTGACTTTGAGTCATGGACGGTGACAAATGGAGTCCAACCAGATTAAGCATCACTCATTAATTAGACTGAAAATGCCAAGCTCTAAAGTACACACTCGCATTTCATTACCATTTTCAATTTCACTTTCACTAAATCTCTCTCTGAAAGGGACAGAACAGAAAGAAAATCTTGAGAAAAGTGAGACCGTTTAGGTCAATGGCGGCATCTTCAGAATTTTTTTCTTTCTTTTATTTTATTTCGTTTGGTTCATCATGGTGGATGGGAACTGAATGGGATTAGCAGGGCATCGAGGATTTCTTTTTAGCAAATGGTGAGTAGCTGTGGAAGACTTACGTGTAGGCTTCCGTGGCGTGGCCATCGGAGAAGGCGAAGAAGTACGTGCACGGGGAGACGGCGTCCTCGCAAAACGCCACCGGGCGCACATCGCCGTCGCCGCCGTCAACGCCTCCTCCGGCAGCGGCAGCTGGGACGCACGCACTCAGGCCAGAGACCAACCAGGGGGAGGAGCAGGCCCTCCCGGCGAGCAACCGGAGGACGAGCGATGCGTGAGGGCGGAAGAGGAGGAGGACGGGTTACCGGAGGAGGAGTGAGGTGGGAGGGCGGCAGGAGGCAACCGGCGGCGATCGGAGGCGGCGGCCGGCGGCCGGCGGCGAGTGGGGGCCGGCGAGGCGAATGACGAGAGACGAGGTGGGCCCAGTGGAGCGATCTCACCTGGGGTGAGGGTTATTGGGCCGGGAAATCTATCATCCCAGAATGGGCCAACGGTCTGTTTGGAGGGAGTTTTTAGAAGGGATTGGGAGTTAGGGAAGAGGCTATTAACTGTTTGGGACTACCTATATATTTGTTGACAAATTTTTCTCTAAAAATTTGACAGATGTAATTATAGTACAATCGTAGTGTAATTACACTGTAACTTATATGTAATTACACTGTAACTTG
>CM020179.1:17889033-17912533 GCA_009805545.1 Oryza longistaminata | reverse complement strand
CGGACATTTTTACTCGGGTGGAATAAAACAGGCTTTGCTTCTTAAGCTTCTCCGAAACGCGGCCATGCTCCTCTAGGTTAGAACAAATCACCAATAGCAAATTCCCCAACTCCAAATCAACCTTCGTCCTCTCTTTCTCTCTTCTCTCGCTCTCAATAAAAAAAGAAGGATAAGAATCCCTGTGGTGTGCTGCGCGAAACCGCGAGCTGGAGCGAGGGCAGCGGACGGCCGGAGTCCGGACGGCGCACGGCGCGCGGCGGCGGGAAGAGGCCCTCATCCAGGTGGGTCGCGTGGAGCCTGAGGAATGTAGGAGAGCTGGTGAAGGACAAGAGGAAGCAATGTCGACCAGGAGTGGCCGCGTGGAGCCACTTCTTGAGGCGGCGGCGGGCGGCGGCGGCGGCGGGGTTTCGCCGGAGGGCGGACGGGGCGCCGCTGGTTGCCCGGAGAGGAGGTAGGGAGGGAGAACAGCGCGATATTGACATAAACCCCCATTTATGTACTAGAAAATAGATCTCGATCCTCGTATGGAAATTTGGGCCGTCACTACGTATACATTTTATCCATAATTTTCTTTAAAATTTGGGTAAATTTATACATATAAATACGGTAATAATCGTAGTATAATTAGTTTGTAATTTACATGTAGTTTCAAATTACTTTCAAGAATCACGATAATTATTATTTCAATAAGCGAAGGTCATGTGATTGAATTCACTCACCTATACGTATGCTGTGATATTTCTTTTCTCGGTTGCATGAATAATGAAGCAGATATAACGTTTAAATTATATGAAAGTTCATATAAGTTAAAATATAATTAGACTAGCATCATGTGACAATTTTTAGAAAAAATTATGGATAAATATATATAGCAAAACTTAATTTGAGATGATATGTAACCGTTAGATGGGAGAAATGCAGTTGGCCCAAAATTCCACTTGTGGCTTGTTTGGCAACTTGAGGAAGGGATTGGAAGTTTTAGAAATTGATGGTGAGATTAAGAGGAAATTTGATTTTTCATCCCAGTCTCTTGTTTGGTAGAGGTGGTGAAATTGATAGGAGTTGTTGGGAGATTAGATCATTAATGAAAACGGATGGCTGAGATTTTGTTTAGGCGAAGTAAAGGAGGGAATTCCTCCAATTACCTGCCCCTACCCAAAGTATGAAAAGGAGGAGTTCATTTCTCAATTCCCCACCTCATCCCACGTCCAATAAATTCCATGTCCCCCAACCAAAACAAAACAGTTTCAGTTTTGGCTATAATATTTGCTCGACAAATTTTCTCCAAATATTGACAGATTTCATACAGTACAATCGTTAGTGTAATTCACTAGTTAACTTGTAATGTAATTACACGTAACATATAGTGTAACTTGTATGTAACTTTCAAAACTCTCTCGAACATATTATTTCGGGTTAAATGGAGGGTCTAGGGAACAAGATTCTTTTCATATATGTGTGTGCTTATGATTTGGTTTCTCTTCCGTTCACCAAAACAAATCGTGAATTAGATTTTAACATTCAAATTATGTGACTTACATAAACGTTACACTATAGTTACATGCAATTTACAGTCATCAGTATACATACAAGTTACAGGTTATTCACTACGATTGCTACTAGCTAATTAAGTCGTGTCAAATTGTGTTAGGAAAAAATTTGTCAACAATATAGGTAAATCCAAACAGTTAATAGCTTCTTAACCTCTAAATCCAATCCTTTGAACTCCCTCCAAACAGACCGTTGGCCCATTCTGGGGATGATAGATTTCCCGGCCAATACCCTCACCCCAGTGAGATCGCTCCATTGGCCCACCTCGTCTTCTCGTCATTCGCCTCGCCGGACCGGCCACTCGCCGCCGGCCGCCGCCTCCTCCTCGTGCCGCCGTTGCCTCCTCGCCACTCCATCACTCCTCCTCCGTTTCCTCCTCCTCTTCGCATCGCGCATCGCTCGTCCTCGGTTTTGCTCCCGGAGGGCCTGCTCTAACCCTGGCGGTCTTGGCTGAGTGCGTGCGTCCCAGCTGGGCTGGCCGGAGGCGGCGTTGACGGGCGGCCGACGGCGATGTGCGCCCGGTGGCGTTTTGGCGAGGACGCCGTCTCCCGTCACGTACTTCTTCGCCTTTTCCGATGGCCACGCCAGGAAGGCTACACGTAAGTCTTCGCACAGCTACTCACACATTTGCAAAAGGAATCCTCGTCCCCTTCTAATCCCATTTAGTTCCATCCCTGATGAACAAACGAAATAAATAAAAAGAAAAGAAAAAATTCTGAGATGCCGCATTGCCATCACTTTTCTCAAGATTTCTTTCTGTTCTGTCCTTTCAGAGAGGATTTAGTGAAAGTGAAATTGAAAATGGTAAATAAAATGCGAGTGTGTAACTTTTGAGCTTGGCATTTTCAGTCTAATTTATGAGTGATGCTTAATCTGGTTGGAACTCCCTTTGTCACCGTCATGACTCAAGTCAACTGGACATTGCAGAGTCAAGAATGTTGACCTGGGAAAAGCAGTAAGCAGGTGTTTGGATCCAGGGACTTAACTTTAATCCTCTGTTATTTAGACACTAATTTAGAGTATTAAATTATAGACTATTCTAAAACTAATTAAAAAAAAAAATTAAAGAACTATAAAAAAAAAAGAAATGAAACTATCGCGGAAAATTTTTTAGCCTAATTTCCATAATTAGGGGAGAATGTTTACTGGTAGCATCACATAGGATAATCATGGGATTATTAGGCTAAAAGATCGTCTCGCGATTAGTCCAGATTATGGATAGGTTTATTAATAGTCTACGTTTAATATTATAAAAGTGTCCAACATCCGATGTGATAGGGATTAAAAAGTTTTAGTCCGCATTAAACAGGGTCTAAACTGCGAACCGTCACTTTTGGAGCTGATATTGTTGAGGGGAAACAGGTTGCAATCATTTTCCTGGAAGTCGGAAGTAGTATTCATGTCCAATTAAATTGGGCGTCAAGTATCTGAGCATGCTACATGATGAACATCAAGTCTTCTGAGGATTGTTCTAGAACTTGGACAACAGAACAACTGAAACTGAAAAGGCATTGCTCCGGGGAGTTTCAGACAAAGCAGAGCAAACTGAAACTGACTGGCTTCGTTCCTGAGATATGAATCCTGATTGTGTGTAGCTTGTCGGCCGCCTCCTTGCATGCTGATGCTCTTGCTTGGGGCTTGAATCAGTGCAGCAGAGTCCAATGTAGCAACTGAAAGAACCATTGTGTCCATTTTCATCGTTAATTGACTGAATCTTCTGGCAGAAGTCACTCTTGTAACTAGCGAGGATTGCACAATGCAGCATCTTATCAGGGATGTTCAGTGTCTCTGTGAAACTTTGCATGCTCAATCCATCCTTGAACTGTCGTCTGTGGGCCTCCTCCTTATGAATATTCGAGGAGAACAACTCCGAGTGTATACATTGCGCAGTTGAAAATTTGTCCACCTCCGCACATTCTAGGATTGCATGTAGGAAGAGTTTATTTTCAAATGCTCGATAAATAGACAAATGATGAAACATTTCTATTACTCACTTAATGAACAGTGTGAAGTTGGACCACACTATACCTGGAGCAACATATCTATCGGTTCCATTTAATCGCAGATAATGAAGAGGTCAATGTGAGTTCCAAACGATTGTCCTGGAATCATTTTTGAACTTGCAAGGCCCAAAGTTCCGACATGAGCGTCATATTTCATCCAAAAGAATTTGCTGGCTTGATATACAGTGGATAATTGTCGCCTATGATGGTTGTGGTGTAGGTAAGCATGCATCAGAACATTGACACAATGCTTAAACCTTGAGCTAGTGAAATATAGCACAGATCTGAAAAGTTTCGTTGGGTGGAGTTTGAGTACAATTTATGCAAGTTCTCGTGGGCATGAATTCTATACAGTGCTTTGAAGTTCATGTTCCACTTGAATCAATGCTTGAGCGCCGTCAAGACAGGAACCACATTGCGATGCCGCAATTTCTTCAAAGCATTACAGCTCTGCAAGAAAGGGGCTCTTTTGTGCGCCTTTGTCCTCTTAGACTGGAAGACTTTGATAGCAACAACTACATTTATGTCTAGAAACACCTGTCTTTGGGTTTTAAAATAAAACAAAAAAGAAACCATATTTCTTCGCATGCAATTGGATGTTGAACCCCATTAGTTGTTCATGGCAAGATCTTTATAAGAAACTGGGAAATTCTCTACCAAAATGAGCGCAATAGATATCGAGGTTGTTCTTTGTTTTCCTTCAATCAAATACAGGATCAATATCACATGGGACAAGTGTCACCATGCTGCTAATGGGGATCACTACTTTCAGTAGTTACCGGAGTTGCCTTTAGTTGTATTTGAGGTGTGATAGGTACATTCAGGTAAGTGTAACTCCAGGCACTCCACAAAGCGCCAAATTTCATCAATTTGCACAGCAAGTTGATTCTTGAAGATTCTTTAGTTGGGACTGAAGCTGTAAGAGGTTGAATGACAAATCTATTTTCAAGGGAGTTGAAGGTCCAGTGACACGGTATTGATCCACCTTAACTTATTGTGTGATCAGGCTTTGAGAAATTTAGGAGATAATTAATTGCCGAATGAGGTGGGAATACCTCCTAAAATTATTTGGGTCAAGCTCAAACATGTTGGCAAATTTCCACAGCTACTCAAAGTATTAGGTATATCTCCTGACAGATTATTGGATGAAAGTGCAATATATGAGCTGCTTGGCTCCTATTTCTGTAGGAAGTTCTCCACTGAGATTGTTTATGCAACCCAGCTTCCGCGTATTTGTTGGAATCCCTGAGATCTCTTGGCACACCACATGAAGATTGTTATCAGTAATGGTGAATTGTTTTTTAGATGGAAGTTTCCGGAAGCTTGAAGGTATGTTTCCAATGAACTGATTTGTGTCTAGAAGAATCTCGTCAAGTGTGACAGATTGAAAGGGAGAGGGAAGATACCCTGTAAAACTGTTGGTAACAAGCTTGTTTCTGAATGTCTCAGACCTCCAAGCCATTGTGGTACAGAACCTGAAAATGGTTGTAATCTAGTCAGATTATCAGAGATGGGAAGATTTGCATGGCCTGAAGGAAACTCCTGCAATCTGATTCTGTCCCAAGAAAAGATCTGTAGCTGAACTGAAAAATTGCGCTAATGAACCTGGTACCTCTCTTCCATTTGATTCTCGCTATAGAGATTCTTGTAGCTGAGTAACAAATTGGTACGCTATCATGAAGCTCCAGTCTTGCTTGCTAGAGTTCTTGGAGCTGGTTCTCTCCGATTTAACCTGTAAGATTGTGCAAGCTTCAATGGAGGCGGTACAACCCATAAGTTATTTTCAGATAATTCAATTTGACCAGATTCGAAGCTTCGCCAACGAAGAAGGGATGTCTCCATGAGAAATTGGATGCCAATGGGCAGCTGCCTAAGATTGGGGCAGAAGCTACGGGTGCCCGAGTGGAGCTCACCACTGAAGCTGTTCGGTGCGAGGTAGCGCATACCAGCGCGAGATGTTTCAGGATCGCCTCCGGAAACACACTAACAGCGGTTTGCTGCGGGGTGAGGATCTCCCCAGTTAGCGCTGTGAGCTCACTGGGGATGCTGCGGTGATGCTGTGAACGCGAAGCGAGCTTCCTCAGCGCGTGATGTTGCTGAGGCGAGGGAGGGATTGTCGACAAGTCTGTTTCGAGAGAGCTGTAATTCCTGAAGCCAAGAGGCAGGCGCGTCCGGGAATCCTCCGGGAAGATCATTGTGATCCGCATAGCACCCGTGAGCTCAGAGTCAGTTTGGTCCGAAGCATCCGGAAATCGTGGTGAACAGGTGCCTCTCTTCTAGTTCTTCCTCCCAAGTCAACATTTCACTGCTAATGACTAAACTAGTGCATTTTATATGTTGGAGAGTATGTCTTCATGTGTAGAGGATTCGAAATGATCCTCTGAAATTTGACTCCTAGATGGCGACAATGGAGTCCGAACAAACTTAGGTTAAGCACGCGGATTGAATCAGGTTGCAACTTGCAAGCTTTTGTTTAATCAGTTTATTATTAGATAATGCAAGCATGCCTTCCAGGTTATCATGTGAAAAAAATTCGGAATGAGATCCTCTGAATTTGACTCTTGGATGGTGACTATGATGTCCAAGTAAAACTAAGCTCAGCACGCGGACTGGATGTAAAAACTAAGCTCAGCACGCGGACTGGATTAGGTTGCAAACATATTTTCTTTGGTTTTAGATAATGGAAGCATACCTTGCTGGTTTCAAGCATTGGTATTCCGTAGTAGGTACAAGATGAGTCCGTCCATGTCTCACTTGCACTAAAAGTTGGTGGGCTAGCTGGCCCGGGTTCGAGACTCAGTGACTCACTTATGCTTAATACCATTGATATGAAAGTACCTCCTTTCGTATCCAGCCTTTTCTTTTTTACTTGCATGGTTGCATTAGTCAACACTGCCACTTCTTTTAAATCTTGCCAAAGGAACATAGCAGAAAGCATTTGTCTTCACAAAAAGGAACGTATCTCAAGCTATATCATTCAGGTACATCAATTACCAACCACTGAATGTTTGTTTTGCTTGTTTCATTTTTTTTTTCAGATAGTCTGAATGTCTGAGTATTTGACAATGCTTCCTGAATATCTGAACTTTCCCTGTTTTATTGTCCATGCATACAAGCAGGATTGATCAATATTCGCCAGAACTTGATTGCCATGAAGATTACTGCAGTTGGACAGTTGATCTTGGTTCTGATGGCTTGCAGCTCACATGCAGTCATCTGTTCAACTTTTGGAAATGGAACAGATCAGCTGTCACTTCTTGAATTCAAGAAGGCAATCAGTCTTGATCCACAGCAATCCTTGATGTCTTGGAATGATAGCACCAACTACTGCAGCTGGGAAGGTGTCTCATGCAGTCTGAAGAATCCAGGTCGTGTCACCTCCCTTAATCTTACAAACCGAGCTCTAGTAGGGCACATCTCTCCTTCACTTGGGAACCTAACATTCCTGAAGTATCTTGCGCTGCCCAAAAATGCACTCTCTGGAGAAATCCCTCCTTCCCTTGGATATTTGCGTCGCCTCCAGTATCTTTACTTGAGTGGCAACACACTGCAAGGAAGCATACCAAGCTTTGCAAACTGCTCAGAGCTCAAGGTTCTGTGGGTGCACAGAAACAACCTAACTGGGAAGTTTCCTGCAGATTGGCCTCCTAAGCTTCAACAGCTGCAACTTTCAATCAATAATCTGACAGGTACAATCCCTGCTTCTCTTGCCAACATCACCTCACTGAATGTGCTTAGTTGTGTGTATAATCACATAGAAGGGAACATTCCGAATGAGTTTGCGAAGTTACCCAACCTTCAGACTCTTTATGTGGGTTCTAATCAACTGTCAGGTAGCTTTCCACAAGTCCTCTTGAATCTTTCTACTCTCATTAACCTTAGCCTCGGCCTTAATCATCTAAGTGGAGAGGTTCCATCCAATCTCGGTAGCGCTCTGCCCAATCTTGAGATATTTGAATTGCCTGTCAACTTCTTTCATGGGCGTATTCCCAGTTCATTGACAAACGCTTCCAATTTATATTTCCTTGAGTTATCAAATAACAATTTCACTGGATTGGTGCCTAGAACAATTGGGGAACTTAACAAGCTCCAGATGTTGAATCTTGAATTTAATCAGCTCCAAGCACATAGAGAACAAGATTGGGAGTTTCTGCAAAGCTTGGGCAACTGCACTGAGCTACAAGTTTTCTCCATGACTGGGAACCGTCTACAAGGGCATGTGCCTAGTTCGTTGGGTAACCTTTCTGATCAACTCCAGGAGCTACACTTGGCAGAAAGTAAACTTTCAGGTGATTTTCCTTCAGGTATAGCAAACCTTCAGAACCTGATTATTGTGGCGTTGGGTGCTAATCAATTTACAGGTGTGCTTCCAGAATGGCTTGGAACCATCAAAACTTTGCAAAAGGTGTCTTTGGGTAGCAATTTCTTTACTGGAGCCATCCCATCATCTTTCTCAAATCTGTCTCAATTGGGAGAACTATATCTAGATTCAAACCAGTTAGTTGGCCAATTACCATCAAGCTTTGGAGCCCTCCCAATCCTTCAAGTATTGATTGTCTCGAACAATAATCTTCATGGTAGCATACCAAAGGAGATCTTCAGAATTCCAACCATAGTGCAAATTAGCTTATCTTTCAACAATCTAGATGCACCCCTCCATAATGACATTGGCAAGGCAAAACAACTCACATATCTTCAGCTTTCATCAAATAATATATCTGGATATATTCCTAGCACTTTGGGTGACTGTGAAAGTTTGGAAGACATAGAGTTGGACCACAACGTTTTCAGTGGAAGCATCCCTGCATCTCTAGAAAACATAAAGACTCTAAAAGTTCTCAACTTGTCTTGCAACAACCTGTCTGGATCAATACCGGCATCACTTGGTAACCTACAACTTCTTGAACAACTAGACCTATCATTCAACAATCTTAAGGGAGAGGTCCCAACAAAAGGTATATTCAAGAACACAACTGCTATAAGGGTTGGTGGAAATCCAGGACTTTGTGGGGGTTCACTGGAGCTACACCTACTCACTTGTTCTAGCACTCCTTTGAATTCAGTTAAGCGTAAGCAATTTATTTTTCTGAAAGTAGTTCTCCCAATAGCTATCATGACTTCACTTGTCACCGCCATCTCTATTATGTGGTTCTGGAAGAGAGAACAAAACAGACAGTCTATTTCTTCACCTTCATTTGGCAGGAAATTTCCCAAAGTTTCTTACAGTGATCTTGTGAGAGCAACAGAGGGATTCTCTGCATCCAATTTAATTGGCAGAGGAAGATATGGTTCTGTATATCAAGGGAAACTATTTCCGGAGAGGAATTTGGTTGCCGTGAAAGTTTTCAATCTTGAAACAAGGGGTGCAGGAAAGAGTTTTATCGCAGAATGTAATGCCCTGAAAAATGTGCGACATCGTAATCTAATCACTATCCTTACTGCATGCTCCAGTATCGATTCATCTGGAAATGATTTTAAAGCCCTAGTGTATGAATTTATGCCACGAGGGGACTTACATAACTTACTATACTCAACTCGAGATGGCGATGGATCTTCAAATTTGTACTATGTTTCCCTTGCTCAAAGATTAAACATCGTGGTGGACGTATCAGATGCATTGGCATACCTACACCATAACCATCAAGGAAGCATTGTTCACAGTGATCTTAAACCTAGCAACATTCTTCTCGATGATAATATGACAGCTCATGTTGGAGACTTTGGACTAGCAGCATTCAAATCTGATTCCGCAGCATCATCTTTTGGTGACTCAAGTTTGACTTCTTCCTTTGCAATAAAGGGAACCATAGGATATGTTGCTCCAGGTATTGCTCATTTCACATTGAATTCTCTTTGAAGTTGACTGACACATTCCAAATTTTTGTATATTCATGTGAACATGTGAAATAATGGGGAGTAAACCCTTCCTATTTGTGATTTACAGAATGTGCTGGGGGTGGTCGAGTTTCAACCGCCTCGGACATCTACAGCTTTGGAATTGTTCTCCTCGAGATATTCATTCGAAGGAAGCCGACAGATGACATGTTCAAGGATGGACTGAGCATCTCAAAGTATACAGAGATCAATTTCCCTGATAAGATGTTGCAGATTGTTGACCCACAGCTGCTCCGAGAACTAGACATCTGCCAAGAAACCTCAATGAATGTTGAGAAAAATGAAGTGTGTTGCCTGCTTTCTGTGCTAAATATTGGACTTCATTGCACCAAGTTGGTCCCGGGAGAGCGCATGAGCATGCAGGAGGTGGCCTCCAAGCTGCATGGAATTAGGGATGAATATCTGAGAGGATACTGAAGAAGCAGATAATAGTTTCAGTTTTTTCCTGAATAACTTGCGAACGAACGATCATTTGTCTGTGTGAGTCACAACTAGAACCAACGAACACATGGCACGATTTTGTGCCATGAAAAGTGTTGTTTATGATGCATGGAGTAGAAAATCTCAAATTATGCATAGATCCGGCGCCATCTTCTCAAATGGCACTAATGCATCCAGTACATAATTTACTATAGGGCTTGTTTGGTTCTTTACCCTACCAATAAAGTCTAGGCAAACTTTGGCACTATCAATATTTTGATAGGGTAAAATTATTTAGCAATCATTTAGATTGTTACCAATATAAAGCCAAATTCTCATTGTATAAGAAAGAAACTTATAGAATATGACCAAATAGGATAGAGGCACTACCAAATATTAGGCTCAACCCAAACTAACACGCATACTATTTAGTTTGCCTATAAATTGGTAGGGCATATTTTTGGTATCAAACCAAAACGGCCCGTAATGACAACAGTTCTCCATGACAGTGAGTGTTGTGTTGACAGCAATTCTTTTTCCGCCGGGACGGCGAAGATGCCGACCGATGTACCACACCCCTCTAAAATCTTTTATATTTAGACAGGTAGTCTATCCAGATTCGTAGTAGTCTAGGATATGTCACATCACATCCCTCTAAATCTCTTATATCTCATGACGGTGGGAATAATGAATAGGAGTATAACGAATTTGGATGTCGTATTAGGATTGTTTTTTAGAGACTATGAGCTCGTGCCAGTAGGGCAGACATATGACATGAGTTGGTGCGACTGAGTTTTTCATATTTAATGCATGATGTTACAAGCCTGACTATTTCTGTGGTATGTCTTCGTATTCAACAGTGATATGTCAGTCCTTACTCTTGCTCAGAATTTGGCGATGAGGCAGCCACGTCACACGTGATAGAATAGTTAGCATTAAAGAAGTATACATCTATACGGTTGGCCGTTGGCATGATGAATAAGGTCGTATCCGCAGGCATTCATCAGGTACAGTATGTTCTAAAGTGTCGATGAATGATGGATGAAATTAAGTGTATAATAATTATTTAAATGCACAAATAAATAAATTAAGAAAAAGGATACTCATGTGTTCATGAGTTTCCGCTCAATTCTTTATATGCTTCTAATAATAACTAATCGATTTCGCTAGAAATCTGTCGTGTGATTCTTTCCGAGCGATTTCATGGTTTTTTTTTGGCCGCACGATGTGTGCGCCAAGATTTGTGCACGATGGTGGAGGCTACATGCATGGGCAGAGTGGATAAGGCCGTGGTTCGATGCTTGGGTCTGGTTTTTTTTTCTTTTTTTTCGGGGTGGTTTTTTTTTTCACGGTACCAATTTTCGATTTGCGTCTGTTTCTTTTTTTCTCTCGCTAACTCCGCCCGGAATCACTCTTTCTTTCTCATACGTTCTTCTCTCTAGCGAAAATTATACTCCTATTTAACTAAAATTACAGATGTAAATTCAATTGATATGCCATATAAGTGCACTGTAATTTTAATAAAAATGATGTGCAAGTAAATATGTATTTGTTATTTTAATTAAATATAAAATTACAGTCCTATATAACTAAAATTACATTTATAAATTCAGTCGATATGACATGTAAGTGTACTGTAATTTTGATAAAAATGATATATGTATTTGTTATTTTCTTTCAAATATAAAATTATAGTCTTATATAGCTAAAATTACATTTGTAAATTCAGTCGATATAACATGTAAGTACACTGTAATTTTGATAAAAATTCTGTGTAAGTAAATGTATATTTGTTATTTTCTTTTGTAGTCCGTTGGATGTAAATCTAAGGGTAGAAAAAATCTGGGTGATTTTTTTTGCTAGAAATCACCCAACAAATAGATAGTCAGTTTATCTAATCACCTATGTGCTTCTGAGTTTTATTTTGATCTCCTTTATAAACATTCTGCTAATTGTTCATGGGCTGACTCTTGACTTTACATCAAAATGACTATATTGCCATCTCTTATACTCATGTACTAGCTTATTATTATCTAAAAAAATGCAAGCTTATTGAGAAAAGTACAATCCTCAATATAAAAAAGATTATTTTGTACGAAAAATGATGGGGACAGAATTATTTGACAAAAAATTTGGAAATCGGAATTTATTTTTTAAAATAAATTTCAAATCAGATTTGATGAAAATCATAGAATATTTTCACCAAAATTTAAATCTAAATAAAAAATAATCATGGTTTTCAATTTCTTGGTAAAACTCTTGTATGGGTTTGATAAAAAGAATAGTTTTGTATGAAGATTTAAATTCTGAATTCAAATTTGCTTTCAAATAATTCTGTCCTACTTGGTGTTATTATAAATTATTTTTTTCACATTGATATTTGTGTTTAAAAGTAGTTGATATATATACTTATGAGACTAACAGAGGGGCAACATAGTCATTTAAGAAAAATCTAATGGTTAACTAGTGGTCAACTAACGAAATGAGTGTAAAAGGGATCAGATAATAAAACTCAGGGACATCCAAGGGATGGGATAAAATTTAGGGGCATAGAAATGGTTGAGTGAAAACTTATGGACACACAAGGAATTTGCCCATAAACTAAATATTAGAGAGTTGACAAGTGATTTTGAAATGTTCTCTAAGAAATGCTGATGATTTTTTTTTTTTTGCATCAATTAGTGAGAGCTAGCACTAGATATTGAGATGGAAAAGAGGGAGAAAGGTAAATATCTGTCGCCCTTTCATATCTACTCCCTCTGTTAAAAAAGACTCAAATCCTAGGAATTATCTACTCTCTCTGTTAAAAAAGACTCAAATCCTATGAATGAATCTAGATAGATACTCCCTCCGTCCCAAAATATAAACATTTTTAGCATAGTGTCAAGTCAACTATTTTTAACTTTTACTATGAATAGCAATAAAATAAAAAAGATCAATCATGTAAAATTGATGTTACTAGATTTATCATTAATTAAACTATTATAATATGCAACTCTTTTTATTTAAAACATTTTATTTTTATAGATATTGTTGGTCAAAGTAGCATCTCGAAGACTATGATGAGGTCCAAAAATACTTATATTTTGGGACAGAGGGAGTATGTGTCTAGGTTTTTTTCCTAGGATTTGAGTTTTATTTTGGACAGAGGGAGTAACAGCAGCATCCAACCACGACCACAACCACAGAGCAGATTAACCAGAGCAACCAAGGAACCCTTCCAAGCAATTACATCCAAGAGCTCCCTGAGCAGAGAGAGATGGAAAATGTACAGCTAAGGGCCTCCCCACCAAGGTAGGAGAGAGAGAAGAACCTGTGAACCGGAGGAAACTGACCATGACTCCATGAGAGCAGAGCTAGAAAGCAGCTGGCAGAGGTCAAGAACAGGAAGCAAACCCTGCACTCAAGTCATTGCCAGTAACAAGGTGAATTCCACACTCCCAAATCCCAGGCAGTAAACAAAAACACACATGCCCAGATAGTTTTCTGTGTCATCTCATTCTCCAAGATTTTTTTTTCTAAAAAAAAAAGACCATCTGGATATGTGTTTGTTTTCTGGATTTCTGAATATTTAACATTAGATAATGGTTGCATGCTTGAGGCTACGCCTATGTGCCAAACTTCCAAGTCAAAGAAACATGATGCTTTTTTGAAAGGTTTTAGTTAGTTTTCAAATGGTTTTGGTGCCCATCACCTCCTCCATTGTTTTTGAATCTTGGTTTAAGAAATTAAAGCATATGGAAGAACAATGTAAAAAGAATAATCTCCATATAACACAAATGAACACTTGCTAAAATAAATTCAATATATCTAAATTTCATCTGCTCTTGTTTATGCATGTAACAAGGTCTAAGATCACCAAAGATAGCTTCAGCTAGCCAGATATGAAGGTCATGCCAATTGGTCTGCTTCTCCTCGTGCTCATAGCCTGGAGTTCAGAAGCTGTTATCTGCAACTCCTTAAATGAAAGTGAGATAGATCGACGGTCACTTCTTGAATTCAAGAAAGGAATCAGCATGGATCCACAGAAAGCCCTCATGTCATGGAATGACAGCACTCTCCTTTGCAATTGGGAAGGAGTCTTGTGCAGGGTGAAGACGCCTCGCCGTGTCACTTCTCTGAATCTTACAAATCGAGGTTTAGTAGGGAAGATTTCTCCTTCACTTGGAAACCTCACATTTCTGAAGTTTCTGCTCCTGCCAACAAACTCGTTAACTGGAGAGATTCCTTCATCCTTTGGTTACCTGCATCGCCTCCAATTCCTCTACTTGAGTAACAACACATTGCAAGGAATGATACCTGATCTGACAAATTGTTCCAACCTGAAGGCGATATGGCTGGATAGTAATGATCTAGTTGGACAGATACCTAACATTCTCCCTCCTCATTTTCAATAATTGCAGCTTTACAACAATAACCTCACCGGAACCATTCCTTCTTATCTTGCCAATATCACATCTCTAAAAGAACTTATCTTTGTTTCCAACCAAATTGAGGGAAACATCCCAAATGAGTTTGCCAAGTTGCTGAATCTGAAGGTCCTGTATGCTGGTGCGAACAAATTAGAAGGTAAGTTTCCACAAGCCATCTTAAACATTTCTACTCTCACCGGTCTTAGCCTCGCTTATAATAATCTTAGTGGTGAGTTACCATCAAATCTCTTCACATATCTACCAAATCTCCAAGATCTTGGTTTAGCCGCGAACCTCTTTCAAGGACATATCCCAAATTCACTTGCAAATGCTTCCAAACTATATATGTTGGATATAGCACTGAATTATTTCACTGGAATCATACCTACCTCCATTGGCAAACTTACCGAACTATCATGGTTAAATCTTGAGCACAACCGACTCCAAGCTCGTAGCAAGCAAGATTGGGAGTTTATGACAAGCTTAGCCAACTGCAGTGAGCTGAATATTTTCTCGATGAAGGACAATCTTCTGGAAGGCCATGTGCCAAGTTCATTAGGCAACCTTTCTGTTCAACTACAACATCTGCTATTGGGAACAAATAAATTATCAGGAGATTTTCCTTTTGGCATAGCAAACCTTCCCAGCCTAACGATGTTAGGATTGGAAGATAACAAATTTACCGGCATTGTTCCTGAATGGCTTGGATCTCTACAAAATTTACAGGGAATAGAGTTGGCAAACAACTTTTTCACAGGAGTTATTCCATCATCCCTAGCAAACGTATCTATGTTGGAAGAACTCTTTCTAGAATCCAACCAGTTATATGGATATATACCCTCTAGTTTGGGAAAACTCAACGTTCTTAGTGTATTGAGTATCTCCAACAATAGTCTACATGGCAGCATACCAGAGGAGATATTCAGAATTCCAACCATAAGGAAGATTAGTTTATCTTTCAATAATTTAGATGCACCCCTTCATGATGACATTGGCAACGCAAAACAACTCACATATCTGCAGCTTTCGTCAAATAATATAACCGGGTATATTCCTAGCACTTTGGGTGACTGTGAAAGTTTGGAAGACATCGAATTGGACCATAATGTTTTCAGTGGGAGCATCCCTACAACTCTAGGCAACATAAAGTCTCTAAAAGTTCTCAAATTGTCTAACAACAACCTGACTGGATCGATACCGGCTTCTCTTGGTAACCTACAACTTCTTGAGCAACTAGATTTATCATTCAATAATCTGAAGGGTGAGGTCCCAACCAAAGGCATCTTCAAGAATGCAACTGCTATGCGAGTTGATGGAAATGAAGGACTTTGTGGGGGGTCACTGGAGCTACATCTACTCACCTGTTCTAACAAGCCTTTGGATTCAGTTAAGCATAAACAATCTATTTTGCTGAAAGTAGTACTCCCAATGACCATCATGGTGTCACTTGTTGCTGCGATCTCTATTATGTGGTTCTGTAAGAGAAAACATAAGAGACAGTCTATCTCTTCACCCTCATTTGGTAGGAAATTTCCCAAAGTTTCTTATCATGATCTTGTCAGAGCAACTGAGGGGTTCTCCACATCCAATCTAATTGGCAGAGGAAGATATGGCTCTGTATATCAAGGGAAATTATTTGAAGGGAGAAATGTGGTTGCAGTGAAAGTCTTCAATCTTGAAACTAGGGGAGCAGGAAAGAGCTTCATCGCAGAATGTAATGCCCTGAAAAATGTACGACATCGCAATCTAGTCACTATCCTTACTGCATGCTCCAGTATTGATTCAGCTGGAAATGATTTCAAAGCCCTAGTCTATGAATTTATGCCACAAGGGGACTTGCATAATTTACTATACTCAACTCGAGATGGTGATGGATCTTCAAATCTGCGCAATGTTTCACTTGCTCAAAGGTTAAGCATTGCAGTGGATGTGTCAGATGCATTGGCACACTTGCATCATAACCACCAAGGAACCATTGTTCACAGTGATATAAAACCTAGCAACATCCTTCTAAATGATGACATGACGGCTCATGTTGGAGACTTTGGACTAGCAAGGTTCAAATCTGATTCTGCCGCATCATCTTTTGTCAACTCAAATTCGACATCTTCTATTGCAATAAAGGGAACTATAGGATATGTTGCTCCAGGTATTGTGAATTATGCATTGCGATTTCTTGCTATTTGACTGACACATTGCAATTTTTTCATATTTATGTGAGCATGTGAATTAGTGGGAACTAAACTCTTCCTTTTGTGATCTAAAGAATGTGCTGAGGATGGTCAAGTTTCAACTGCCTCGGATGTTTACAGCTTCGGAATTGTTCTCCTCGAGATATTCATTCGAAAGAAGCCGACAGACGACATGTTTAAGGACGGACTGAGCATTGTAAAGTATACAGAGATCAACTTGCCTGAGAAGATGTTGCAGATTGTTGATCCTCAGCTGCTGCAGGAGTTGCACATTTGGCACGAAACCCCAACGGATGTTGAGAAGAATGAAGTCAATTGCCTGCTTTCTGTGCTAAATATTGGACTTAATTGCACCAGGTTGGTCCCAAGCGAGCGCATGAGCATGCAGGAGGTGGCCTCCAAGCTGCATGGAATCAGGGATGAATATCTGAGAGGAGACTGAAGATAGAACAAACAAATCACTGATGATTCCTCCAAGCTGCGTGGAATCAGGGATGAATATCTGAGAGGAGACTGAAGATTGAACAAACAAATCACTGATGATTCCATCAAGCTGCGTGGAATCAGGGATGAATATCTGAGAGGAGACTGAAGATAGAACAAACAAATCACTGATGATTCCTCCAAGCTGCGTGGAATCAGGGATGAATATCTGAGAGGAGACTGAAGATTGAACAAACAAATCACTGATGATTCCATCTGAGATTGAAGAAACAGATCACTGATGGATACGAGGGGAAAATTATCTGAGATCAGTACTTTCTCCCTGGATAATTTGCGAACGAACTATAATTTGCCTCTGGATAATTTGTGAACGAACTATAATTTGTCTGTAAACAAGTAGAAGTCTAGAGACAAAGAAATGGCATGATTTTTGTACCATCATAAATGTAGTTGATGCATAGAGTACCAGCATCACATGTCACTGATGCATCCGGTACATAATTTACTGTGTTCCAAATGTTTCTGTAATGATATCAGTTCTTGTTAATACAACGTGCCATCTGCTATGTCAAGAAAACAGAAACTAACATTGTTGCTTATCAAATTATGTTAATGGAATAACTAGCATGACAAAATACTAAAGTGTAAAACAATTGCCTTCTCATATTTTATTTTAATCAGGTACATGGCATTTAGGGGACATCAAGAAAGATCAACACCAGGATTGAAGTCGAAGTCTCAGGGGGAGTACAAAGGTGAGCAAAGAATAGACAGTATCATAAAACATCTGGGATCACATATCACGGTTTTGTAAGCTAAAAACAATACAAGGCTACACAATGATGTTCATGTAGGATAATTTCTACTGCCTGTCATTCCAACTCAAACAAATTGACAACAACTGACAACTCATGAAAATTGGGAGTAGCAAAAATTGAATTCGGATGGGCCTTTGTAATAATTTGATATACGTGTGACGTCTTCGTCACAGCTCAGTTAACTGCTGCCTCCCTTCTGTTTGAGGGTGATCTTGTCGCCTAAGCTGAGGGCGATTCCTTGGGTCTTACTCCGTATTCTGATATAGCCGCTCAGCTTGCCATCGGCTTGCTTTTCAACACTGATGTTCACCAATGCATCCTCACCAAAAACACTCTTGGCATAGAGATTAGCGGCAATAAACCCACATTCTCCATCAAGCGCCGATCTGATGTTATCATATACAAGTATAACAGGGTCAGCGGTATTATCAATCAAACAGCAGTGGCATTAGACATGCTATGAAGAACCCAGTTTTGATGTTGGAAAAATGTAAATATGACACTCAGATAAATAAATTGGTGAGGGAAAAAGAACATGATTCAACCAATTCACTCCATCAAGACAAAAGAGGGGTTCTTGCAGTGAGATTATTCTGTTTAGCTACACCAAACTAACCAACCATGTACTTACTACAAGCCATGTACAGATATTTCGACCATTTGGGTTGTTCTAGTTTCTGATATCCTATAAAGGTGTCTCAAAAGAATAGCTGCTAA
Source organism: Oryza longistaminata (assembly GCA_009805545.1). Taxonomy (NCBI): domain Eukaryota; kingdom Viridiplantae; phylum Streptophyta; class Magnoliopsida; order Poales; family Poaceae; genus Oryza; species Oryza longistaminata. The sequence goes on along the minus strand of CM020179.1, from coordinate 17,894,081 downwards.
TAAAATTATTAAAAATAGATTCAGCCTATTTGATTTATTACACGTGCAATGTTGGTTTGGTAGGATGGAAAACTAAATCACGTGTCTAGTTTGTGAGACCCTACGCCCAGTTCTCAATAGCAAAACAGGTCCACAACCACCCCATTCTAGTATTATAAACCAAAGCAACCTGATATATCTTTATTAAGTAAACTAGGAAATAATGCAGAAGCTACTCTTGGCCCAAGTTGACCAGCCTTATATGCTTAATGTACAGCGCAAGTGCACACCATTACTCTAGTTTATCTGGCACATGCATAAGAGAAAAGTGGGCGACTTTCCAATTAACAGTTGTGTATGTACAAGGCTACAACCCATGGACACAAATGCAGTATATCAAAGAAGAAATAACCCTAACTGCCTGTTAATGTGGAAGAATAGTTTCATTGTAACTTACGGTGGTGTTAAACACTTCATATTTGTCGATTTGATGATATGATCCAAAAATTCCTTCTCATCCTGAATGACAGTGTTCACAGCCACCTAATGAACAAGGAAATAATAGTAGTCATATTAAGCCAAAAAGATCAGTTATACATTAACAAATGGACATGATCACAACAAATCGACAACAACCAGCATAAACAAACCGCTAGTCAGAATTACTAGACAAAATCATTCCAAAATAAAACAGAAGTAACCCACCACCAGTCCCCCACAATGTTACCTCTTCATAACACAAATAGTGAATTACAATTTTGGTGTTCACAAGCTAATAACAGAAGTAAAAGAATATGTTAATAAAGAGGAGCCAGACAAAAAGATCAGAGTGAAGAAGAAAATCTAGCAGCTGCAAATAATACATGAAAGAATCTTGTAAAACAAGCATTTGCAAAAGCTGAAGCTTGAGAAAGAACCCTACCTTGTTTTCCCACTCAAATTCTGCCCACATGTTCCGGAAAGCAACATCGGCACAAGTAGCAGGTGAGATATAATCCATGATGTCAATGTGAATATCGTTTAGGACCACCACTGATCGCTCCATTACATTTGAGGTCTCATAAACAATGTTACCGAATATAACTCCCGTCTCTGTTGATGAAACCTTGATGTTGGCCCGAATTTGCTTGCTTGACTCAGGAGCCAGCGTGTAATTCTGGGGGCGGTCAACAAGTTTGAGATCACCCATTGTTGCTAACTCCAAGCACAAGTTCTGAAGTGTTTCCTTTGTTCGGTTTATGACTGTAACATCAAGCACAATATCATAGTGGTGAACAGTTACATATGCTTCAGCATACACAGGATCACTGAACCCTGTTAGTTGAAGAATGCGATTCAGTCTGTTTGCGTCATCTGCATCTTTTGTAAATTCACCAGTAGCAGCCTTCAAATCATCTTGGACTGCATCTTCCAACTCAAGTTGGCTCATTCCCTGCAAGAATAAATGGCATGTTTTAGTGAAGAAAGAACCGCAGGCCATCTTTTCAAATACTAGACAGGAAAAAACAGTAACATAGTAACACGTCAGTCCATGTGCTACCATATTAAACAATAACATTAAATCTCTACTGTACAAACAAAATGTTCCATGCCCATTTCTGTTCAGAATAGTCTACACAAGCTTATCCAAATATTCTTACAGAGAATCGAGTTTTCTGCTTAATTAGTACCTTTAAATTTTAAAAGCATGCAGAATATTTGGATAATTTGATTCCTGAACCAGAATAATAACAAATCCAACAGAACACTTATGTAGCCATCACTTGAAGTATTTAACTATCCATGTTAATACTTACTAGTACTACAAGACATATTCAGTTTATAATTTGATGGGGCATGGGAGTATTGAGACCATTCACTGAAACACAAAACAGAGAAGGAAAATGATAGTCTATCGGGTATAATATTCGTGGAACAATAAAGTAAACACCCACACAGAACCTGTTAATGACATCTGACATCTGGTTAAGTAAAATCTAATTGAGACAGGAGAAGGATATTGATAGGCCTTTTTTCTTTTGCATGCAGAATATTTGGATAATTTGATTCCTGAACCAGAATAATAACAAATCCAACAGAACACTTATGTAGCCATCACTTGAAGTATTTAACTATCCATGTTAATACTTACTAGTACTACAAGACATATTCAGTTTATAATTTGATGGGGCATGGGAGTATTGAGACCATTCACTGAAACACAAAACAGAGAAGGAAAATGATAGTCTATCGGGTATAATATTCGTGGAACAATAAAGTAAACACCCACACAGAACCTGTTAATGACATCTGACATCTGGTTAAGTAAAATCTAATTGAGACAGGAGAAGGATATTGATAGGCCTTTTTTCTTTTGAATGTTTAGAAGTTACTTGTAGCAGTACACTCGATTGTACACAGTTGTTCAAATTCTATGTCTAGCACTCACCAATAGGAAATGTTTCATTTCAACCTGAACACTAGACTTAATCATTCTTTCATTTGGTAAGGATATGCAACATCAACAGATGGCCGATAATTGGCATTATCGATGCACGTGTCATTATGTGGTTTGATTAAGCTTTGGATGTTTGTAAACAGCTGATACCCACTATTAGCCAATACATATTCTATAAAGCAAACAGTGAAATAAGCTTACCCTCCGGCTCTTCAGGTGGTAGAAATCAATGAGATCATCAGGCTGGGCATGAGAGATCTGCGCCTTGGCCTTCATCTCCTCAGTCTCTCTGAATTGTTTTTCAGCAAGCATCTTTGTAAAGCTCTGGCGGCATGACTGCAACCAGACCTTCCTCACATCATCACCAGTATTGCAAAGCAACCTCACACAGAGCACAATCCTATCATATGAGTCATTGTCAATAGGGTGGGGAAGGTACGAGGACTGCCCCAACTGCAGTATGGACACCATGATCAGCAAGGCCCCAGTAGAAGCCTTGTTTGCTTCAGCCTTTGATGGCTGGACCTCCTCCAGCCTCAGCACAAGCTTGGTGAGGGTACAGGCAACAACAGCAGCTAAAAAGAAATCACCAGACAGAATGAGAGATCTGAGATTCTGTGTGGAACTCAGTGACCCTGGAGCAACAGCTGGAGACGAAATGGCAGTCTCTGTGGCAGCACTCTGTGTGGCATAAGTACCATCTGCAAGAACAACAGGCCTCCTAGAAGATACTGTGACAGAGTTCACCACAGGCTGGGCTGGCTTTGACACATCAGTTGATTCCCCTTCCTCAGACCGATACGCGCGTCCATCTATCAGATCTGCCATGGCAGTCCTACAATCCAATGGACCACTACCAGTGTTACCAACCAAGATGCCCGTGCCAACATATGCACCGCCGATGGCCTCGTCAGAGGGGCAGCTCTCATCATCGACAGGAATGTCGTCCTCATGTTTGACACTAACGTCCATCACACCTCGCTAGGGTTGCAAGTTTTTTCACTCATAGGATTTGTAAAGACTTTTGTTATATCTAGATTTTTATCCATACCCACAAGTCGAACTACCTTGAATCCCTACACCTCAGTTTTCCTTCGCACATGTTAACTAGTTTGAAGAACTCATCTTCGTTAACTGCTCCATACATGAGTTTTAGCCATGTTTAGTTCATTTTACTTGTTCTACAATTACAAATGACGCTTGAATGGGATGTACAGCTCGCGAGGCAACTGGTTTGCTCTTTAGAGAGCTGCCTACTTGGCACTGTAAGCAATGTGTTTAGTTTACTTCGTGCTTTCAGTTTTCCAACCATTTATTAGTTAATTTGTCCACAAAACTTATCTTACAATTTCCTCTCCAACTATCCAACCAAACAATCCATATCTCTAACTGTTATTCGCTACATACTTTTCTTGTTTAGTTGCAAGAAACTCAGAAACAAACAAAAAAGAAATGATTGAAGGCACCAACAGAAGAGACCTCTTGCTGGACATATGTACATTGTTGATAGATCTCATATATATTCAACTAATGCTGGCCAAGGATTGCATAGACTATTACTTAAACTTCCAGTCATGCCACCGACTAGCAGCAAGAACACCGGACTCTCCGCCTACCGGAATGTGGTCGTCATCGGAGATATATCTCGGTCGGAGCATGGCGGCGGCGGCAGCACGGTAGAAAGACCTTTCGGTTGTGGAAGGAAGGAAAAAGAAAAACTTAGAGCTGGGTATGGCTAGTTGGGCCGGGCTACGTCGGAAGAACATGGAAAAGTACACCGAAGTTCCCTCATCTCTTGTCACCGAATTACAAAATCAACCTTGAACCGTAAAGCCGGATACAAACGCATCACCCAACTTACAAAACCAGTGCAAACTAGATCCCTTGGTGGTATTGTCTCCTGTTTTGCCTAACGTGACGCCTACGTGGCTCTTTTGACTAGGTCTTCGTCCCATGTGGCATTGACATGGTGCTTAAATGGCAATTTTATTTGAAAAAAATAAAAACCATGGGACCCACATGTCAGTTACACTAAAAATAATAAACAATAGGGCTCATATGGGACCCACATGTCATCCTCATTTTTCCCCTCTTTCCTTCCTTTATCATTTTCTCCTTTTTTTTCCCTCACCAAATGAGCTGTGGAGAAGCCGGTGGGAATGTTGGCAGGGCACGCCATTGCCGACAGGGCCCTAGGCCTCGATGCTGCTGGATGCGGCGCCCTCGTCGTCCTCAAGCTTCGCCACCCAGTGCCCGCCCACGACGCCCCCCGCACACATAGAGGCAGAGCTTGCGGCACACGGGTTATGCGGGAGTAGGAGGCGGTGGCAGTGACCGGAGTGGAGCTGGGCAGCGGAGGACCGGAGCATGGGGAGGGCCAAAACAATGAAGGGCAGCGGGCGACCGGAGTGGAGCTGGGTAACAGTGGCCGGCTGGAGAGGGTAGCCGTCATGGCCTGCTGTGGAGGTGGCCTGCCACCTGCGGACGACGCCAGTGGTGAGGGCGCAAACTCGCTCCGAGGCGTGGCTCCTCAGGGCGGCGACGTCCGGCGCGAGGTCAGTGGTGGCCAGCGGCGTCGATGGAGGAGAACGTCAGGACTCGGGAGGAGGAAGACAAGATAGAGGGGGGGGGG
>CM020179.1:17852977-17870472 GCA_009805545.1 Oryza longistaminata | reverse complement strand
CTGAATTCTATATCTCTCTTGGGCGGCATACCAGGTAAATCATCCGGGAACACATCCGGGTACTCCTGTACTATGGGAATCTCTTCCAAAGTTATTTGGTTCAGACTTGACCTTAGAGGTTCAGAGGGCGATGCATGAACGGTTACAACTTGACCATCATTGCTAGTGAGAGTTACTTTTCTATTGGCACAGTCTATCACACCTTTATATCTGGCTAACCAGTCCATCCCTAGGATGACATCAAGGTCTTTGGATTCTAACATAATAAGGTTGGCCAGAAATGGTACACCTTGAATCTCTATTCTGACAGAGGGGCTACGTTGTGATGAGAGTGCTTGGTTACTCGGAGTACTAACCATCAAAGGACGTCTAAGATCTTCTACTTCCATCCCATGATTTCTCGCAAAACTCATAGATAAAAAGGAATGCGTAGCACCAGAATCGAAAAGCACTGTTGCAGGAACTGAGTTAACAGGGAACGTACCCAAAATCACATCTGGAGCACCTTGGGCTTCTACAGCAGCAACATGGTTGACACGAGCCTTTGTCGCTGGTGCGGTGGAGTTGTTCTGGGCAGGGACAATCTTCGCGCGGTGGGGCTTCGGACACTTGTCAGAATAATGACCTGGTTCCCCATAGTTAAAGCACACTCCTGGCTTGTTTCCTTGCTCCCTCTTGGCAGGCTGATTTGGAGTTGCAACAGGACATGGAGCTTGGTTGCGGTTGTTGTTGCCAGCATTGTTGTTGAAGAACTGACGCTGCGGACGAACAACAGACGAAGAACCTCTCTGTGGCATTGACTGGGGTCCCAAAGCAAGATGCGGCTTCTGACTATTCCCCTGCCAAGCTTTGAAGTGAGCAATCCTGCGTTTCTTCTGCTCCATGCGGTTGTACTTGTCCTCCTGGCGAATAGCCTTATCCACTAATTTCTGGAAATCATGATAATCCCCAGTCATTAATGGGTAAGAAAGCTCATCATTCAGTCCTTCCAGGAACTTCTCTTGACGCTCTTCATCTGTGCGCACATCTTCCGGAGCGTAACGGGCCAGGCGATTAAACTCATGCAGATATTCAGTAACAGAGCGAGACCCCTGAGTGAGCGCCCTGAAATCCCTCTTCTTGAGAGACACCACTCCCGATGGTATGTGAGTCTTCCTGAAAGCAGCAGTGAACTCAAGCCAAGTGATAGGTTCCGCCGTGGTCCTGTTGAGACGGAAGTGATCCCACCACTAAGAGGCAGGGCCATGAAGCTGATGTGAAGCGAAGGAGACTTTCTCTTGATTGGTGCATTGAAGCAGGTCCAACTTCTTTTCTATGGCGTGCAGCCAATCACCAGCCTCAACTGGATTAGTAGTGCTAGAAAAAGTGGGCGGCTTCACATGAAGAAATTCTGCTAACTTGTTCTGGGGAGGTGCATGGTTATTTCCCTGGTTCTGCTGGTTCTGGAGTTGCTGCATCATCTTGTTCATAAGCTGTGCCTGTTGAGCCAGGACTTGGGCTAGCGTGGGATTCTCTCCATTGTTGTTGTTGTTGTTGTTGTTGTTGTTGGGACCATTCCCAATGCTGCGAGTAAGCACCATCTGGCATAGACAGGAGCACAAGAAGAGAAACAGGGAAAAACTACTTAGGACAGGGAATTTTTTTTACTAACTTAACTTTTATTGATCTTAACTGAGTTTCATTATTACAAACTGAAGACTCTCACACCACTAAACTCACCAACTACCTAACACTCGAAAGCAAACAAACGCATGCACTTACATCCCACCAATGATGTAAATCACATGCAAGACCCACACACACAACCAAACTTAAACAAGCAAACTAACACAACGATCTAAGGCAACGGATTGACAAGGCGTTCTAGGTCTTCCGGGCATCGGAGTTGATTGAAGACTCGTTCGGCTCGTCCTCATCATCTTGGGTAGCACCCCACTCAACCTTTGAATGGGTGCGCTTCGATTCTTCCCTATCATCATCACTTACGTTGACGACCGGAGGATCCGCTGGGGCTGGGGTAGCTTCTTTCTCCACCACACGAACCTTTGGCGCCAACTGGTAGCGAGGGACGAATAGAGCTCTCTTCCTTGCGGTAAGACGAACCCTGGCCTTTTGCGGTGGTGCTTGTCCCTTCAATACGGCCAGTTCCTTCTCCAAACGATCCACCTTGTCCTCCTGCTTGCAAATCTTACTACGATTCCAGTCTTCGCGATCTTGAGCTGCTAACACCACCTCAGCGCGGGACTTATCCATGGCCCACAGCATCTCAACCAAATGTCTTGTGGTAGCATCATTCTCAATCCCTGTGGGTTCAAGATAGCTGCCACGGTCACTTCCCTGGGGTTGACGAGGATGGTAGCGATACTCAGTGTCAGCCAACCGATCATTGTAGCGATCGCGGAGCTCTCCTATGGCGATCCTGGCCACCTCCTGACAAGCATGAATGTAGTTTCCCCCTCCAGCCTCGAACATCACCGATGGGATATCTTCATGATTACTGTTCAAGGTGACTTTGACACGGCACTTCTCTTCATCACGATCATGAGGAATTTGGGCATACAAAGGGGCAGTCCCAAATCCTATGGCAAAGGACATCGTACGCAACTCCTGGACAAATCCCTCAGTACCGAACAAGTACTCAGGCTTGGTTGAGTGCACTACCACCCAATGAGGGATCGTCGGAGCTTGATACTGCGAACCACTAGGTCTAGTACCAGGGGGTACCACCCCGGGTGGAGCACTCAGTCAAGATGATCCGAGCGGTCGAACTTAATTGTCGTCTCTGACCATCGAAGATATTGCGGCATATCTGTTTGGACGGCGTTGATCTCCCGATCAGCCAGCTTCTATTTTCGCTTTGATTCATAGGCTTGTGGTCCTCCGAAGATATGATTGAGTTCCTAGCGAGAATCCTAGAACCCAGTCGGGCCGTCATCATCGTCATCCTTCTTCTTGGAAGTGCTATGTTCCCCTTCAGCCGGCTTCTTTCCTTGCTTGGTGTACTGTTCGGCGAACTGTTTGTAGATGAAACAATCTTTGGCAGTGTGGTTGGAATTGGGATGACGCGAACACTGAGCGTTCATGATCTTGTCGAAGGTATTGATTCTCAATCATTGCCGAGAAGAATGAGTTGCAGTTGCCATGTCACGCCCGGATATTCTATCCAAAATTCCAAACGCTTACATGTGTGTAAACCCTCGTCCAGGAATCAGCCGAGGCACACAATAACAAATTGATAATAGAGTACAATTATTACTCTAATTAATAAGCGAATAAAATGTCATTACAGAGGTAGATAGTTCCTCTCAATCAATAAAGTTCTAAGCAGCGGAAAATAAAATAAGCAGCGCAGACGACTCCTCTCCACAGGCAGCTTGACCAGGGCTACGCCTAATCCTCCACACCATCAGCATCACTGTAGAACTCCTCCTCTGATGAATGATTGCAAGGTGAGTATATGACATACTCAGCAAGCCACGTGGCAAATATGCAAGTGCACGGGATAACAAAGGAAGGCATAATATAGTCTCATTTGCATAAACATCATTTAATAAATATTTCAGAATTTAATAAAACAGTAAAGGATTAATTAAACAATATTAATCCAACACTATACAACATACCCTGTTGCATAGGCCCCACCATTCTGAACAACCAATCCTGGCTGGACAGTTCTATCTCCAAACCAGGAATATACCATTCTAAACCAGGAGCTAAACAAGTTATTACCATCATCATTTATTAAGGTGAGAGATATGAGACTAATAACGAAAGACATTGTTAGACCCGCCCATAACCGCGGGCACGGCTATTCGAATAGTTTTACTCTGACCAAAGATGTACCACTGTACCCACAAGACACAACCTCAACATCATGTCAACCATGCGTCGCGATACTTAACAAGTACCCGAATAGAGATTGTGACAATACCCTCTATATAATACAATTCAAAGCAGTGCACCGTTCCCGGATCATAATCACCCCCTTGTAAACAAGGCATGGACTCCCCAGCGACCCCCGTGGGCTTATCTCCGCCACTTCACAGTCTGGTGCTCCGCAATGAACCATACTACACAGAAAGTAAAGCCGTTGCCCACGCTGGCTTGTGGTTGGCACGGTAAATGTTTCACAACCGAAAATCGTGAACCGGTCCTTAATTGTCATGAGCACAACCATCAAAACCATAAGGGCTACGGTTTGAGGGCAATTTGAGTTTTTCTCATGGGAGTTTCCAGTCATCTTGATAAAACTTAGTGTAAATATGAAAAATATGAGTCATTGTCGAAGTATTTTTAAATGTTAATAGTGCCATATATTTAAAAGCAAATATAGTGCTCTATCTTTTTTTTATATGACGTGATGTTGGGTAGTTAAAAACGAACTAACCAACATAAAAAAAACCTTAGGGAGTATTACAACATATACATATGTTTTGTTCAGGATCTTATCGAATAAGCTAAAGAGTTGGTTGCTTCTAAGATGGCTAGTACCACCTAAAGCTTGTGGAGCACGTTCATGTTCGTACTATCACATATAGCTAAGATCTAAGGATGGGTGTCCGATGAAAATGAGAGTCAACGAGTCTCTTTGGAAAATAGCTTTTTTTTTTTTTTTTGTCTAGGGTCTATAGGCACCTCAACACCAAAAACTTCTTTTTCAGTTCTAAACAAAGAAAAACCTCAAGCGACGACTCAAAGATGAAGATGTACTGCGTCCAGTTGGTACTGGTGGGAGCGCACCGGATCGTGGTATCAACGAGTTGGACGCGGATTGGCTCGCAAGGGATTGACATGGCAGCGCGCGGGAGACAGGCGGTATTCTATCGCTTGGCTCGCTGGCAGGTAGGGCCAGCAGGAGACGGTGTCGGACTTGGCCGTGTGGGAGCGCGTGCATCGCACATGGAGGCTCAGCGAATGCACGGACGACGTACGTGGGAGACATGCTGTGGATCGGGTGAGCTTCAGGGAGACGTGGCAAGCACTGATTGGCCCGCGCGATATGGAGAGGTGGTAGCGTGTCGGATCAAGGTTGCCGTGATCGGGTGTGGGCGCCGACGTGGCAGCTTCTGGTGCCGCCGATTCCAGATCCAATGGCAGAAAGTTTAATAAGGGCTACGGTTTGAGGGCAATTTGAGTTTTTCTCATGGGAGTTTCCAGTCATCTTGATAAAACTTAGTGTAAATATGAAAAATATGAGTCATTGTCGAAGTATTTTTAAATGTTAATAGTGCCATATATTTAAAAGCAAATATAGTGCTCTATCTTTTTTTTATATGACGTGATGTTGGGTAGTTAAAAACGAACTAACCAACATAAAAAAAACCTTAGGGAGTATTACAACATATACATATGTTTTGTTCAGGATCTTATCGAATAAGCTAAAGAGTTGGTTGCTTCTAAGATGGCTAGTACCACCTAAAGCTTGTGGAGCACGTTCATGTTCGTACTATCACATATAGCTAAGATCTAAGGATGGGTGTCCGATGAAAATGAGAGTCAACGAGTCTCTTTGGAAAATAGCTTTTTTTTTTTTTTTTGTCTAGGGTCTATAGGCACCTCAACACCAAAAACTTCTTTTTCAGTTCTAAACAAAGAAAAACCTCAAGCGACGACTCAAAGATGAAGATGTACTGCGTCCAGTTGGTACTGGTGGGAGCGCACCGGATCGTGGTATCAACGAGTTGGACGCGGATTGGCTCGCAAGGGATTGACATGGCAGCGCGCGGGAGACAGGCGGTATTCTATCGCTTGGCTCGCTGGCAGGTAGGGCCAGCAGGAGACGGTGTCGGACTTGGCCGTGTGGGAGCGCGTGCATCGCACATGGAGGCTCAGCGAATGCACGGACGACGTACGTGGGAGACATGCTGTGGATCGGGTGAGCTTCAGGGAGACGTGGCAAGCACTGATTGGCCCGCGCGATATGGAGAGGTGGTAGCGTGTCGGATCAAGGTTGCCGTGATCGGGTGTGGGCGCCGACGTGGCAGCTTCTGGTGCCGCCGATTCCAGATCCAATGGCAGAAAGTTTAATAAGGGCTACGGTTTGAGGGCAATTTGAGTTTTTCTCATGGGAGTTTCCAGTCATCTTGATAAAACTTAGTGTAAATATGAAAAATATGAGTCATTGTCGAAGTATTTTTAAATGTTAATAGTGCCATATATTTAAAAGCAAATATAGTGCTCTATCTTTTTTTTATATGACGTGATGTTGGGTAGTTAAAAACGAACTAACCAACATAAAAAAAACCTTAGGGAGTATTACAACATATACATATGTTTTGTTCAGGATCTTATCGAATAAGCTAAAGAGTTGGTTGCTTCTAAGATGGCTAGTACCACCTAAAGCTTGTGGAGCACGTTCATGTTCGTACTATCACATATAGCTAAGATCTAAGGATGGGTGTCCGATGAAAATGAGAGTCAACGAGTCTCTTTGGAAAATAGCTTTTTTTTTTTTTTTTGTCTAGGGTCTATAGGCACCTCAACACCAAAAACTTCTTTTTCAGTTCTAAACAAAGAAAAACCTCAAGCGACGACTCAAAGATGAAGATGTACTGCGTCCAGTTGGTACTGGTGGGAGCGCACCGGATCGTGGTATCAACGAGTTGGACGCGGATTGGCTCGCAAGGGATTGACATGGCAGCGCGCGGGAGACAGGCGGTATTCTATCGCTTGGCTCGCTGGCAGGTAGGGCCAGCAGGAGACGGTGTCGGACTTGGCCGTGTGGGAGCGCGTGCATCGCACATGGAGGCTCAGCGAATGCACGGACGACGTACGTGGGAGACATGCTGTGGATCGGGTGAGCTTCAGGGAGACGTGGCAAGCACTGATTGGCCCGCGCGATATGGAGAGGTGGTAGCGTGTCGGATCAAGGTTGCCGTGATCGGGTGTGGGCGCCGACGTGGCAGCTTCTGGTGCCGCCGATTCCAGATCCAATGGCAGAAAGTTTAATAAGGGCTACGGTTTGAGGGCAATTTGAGTTTTTCTCATGGGAGTTTCCAGTCATCTTGATAAAACTTAGTGTAAATATGAAAAATATGAGTCATTGTCGAAGTATTTTTAAATGTTAATAGTGCCATATATTTAAAAGCAAATATAGTACTCCCTCCATTTTTTATATGACGTGACGTTTGTTAGTTAAAAACGAACTAACCATCGTAAAAATGAACAAAGGGAGTATTACAATGTCTACATATGTTTTTTTCAGGATCAAATCGGATAAGCTAAAGAGTTGGTTGCTGTTTAGATGGCCAGCACCACGTAAAGCTTCTGGCGCGTGTCATGTTCGTACTATCACATATAGCTAAGGCTTAAGGATAGGTGTCCGACGACAATGAGAGTCAACGAGTCATGTAAGAAAATATCTTTTTTGTCTAGGTTCTATAGGCACCTCAGTGCCCAAAACTTCTCTTTCAGCTCCTAATAAAGAGAAAGCTCACGCGGCTGCTGAAAGGTGAGGTTCATGGTCGTTAACTTATAATCCCTCCGTTTCAAAATGTTTAACGCCGTTGACTTTTTAGCACATGTTTGACCATTCGTCTTATTCAAAAAAATTAAGTAATTATTAATTCTTTTTCTATTATTTGATTCATTGTTAAATATATTTTTATGTAGGCATATAATTTTATATATTTCACAAAAAATTTTGAATAAGACGAACGGTTAAACATGTGCTAAAAAGTCAACGGTGTCAAATATTTCGAAACGGAGGGAGTATTTTCTCTACCAATTCCTTATCAGTGTGGGCCAAGCAGTTCCCTGTCAGTGAACTCCAATTACCCATATGTCTCTATGTGATGGTTGCTCGCGTTGTCTATACGTGATAGTCCGCTTCGTCACACGGGTGGACTCAAGACAAGTCTTGGTCGTTGGATCATTCCAAAATCGAGGTACCCGTCATATACTTGTTGTATTGTATGTGCAATAATGCTACAGGTCGCTAACTTGCTATCAACTGCATGCATCCCGCGATTCCAAAATACCCCAATTCAATTCGCCGGCCCCTGGCGAGCGGCAGCTTTGCTGGTCGGCCGGAGAAACTGTACCGAGCGTGGAATATTGCAACGTGGAGCTAGCCACCTGCAGCAGCGCAAAACCATGTTAGTAGCCACATAATCACCTAATTACCTTGGCTATCTAATTAATTGCCTTCACGTAATCACACCTTCACACGTTGAGCTCACAGTTAAGGAAAAGCCACGGTCGAGCTCACAATTTCGAAACAATATTTCAGCAATACAAAAATGGGTGGCTATCAAGCAGGAAAAGTGGATAGGTTAGGAGACAAAAGGTTTATACAGGTCCAGACCCTCTCAATGAGAAGTAATACCCTACTCCTGTCCGGGGATTGATCCGCCGAGTGTATTATTGATCGTATGATCTGGGGGGAAAGTTATGCCCCAAGAGGCACCCGAACCCCTTCTTATATAGAGGGAGGAGTCCGTATTACAAGATACAGCCCATATTCCTAACGGAATAGGCAAGTAAAGATAAATCACAATCGTAATCGACTAGAATTCTCAGGTATTTCCTTGATACACAAGTTAGGAAATTAATCCGAGTCCTTTAAAGATATTCTATCTACATATGGTACCCCCATACCCAGTCGGATATACATGCCGTGTGGGTATGGGGTATCCATAATCTCCACAGTAGCCTCTAAGACCTTTACAGTCGACGAAATAATCTCCTCTTGAGCCTTTAAGATAATAGTCCGGAGTGCTTCAATTATTCCTGCCTTAGTCTCCCGAGTACTTAAATCAAAGACTGTGAAGGGCTAAAAAAATAAAAAATAAAAAATTAGGTGCATCAACTAGATGCACCTAATTAGGTGTAGTCCCAACTATGTGATTAGTTGAACCAAACTAAACATATAGTCAAGGTATAATTAATAATCAACTGAGTGGTTTTATGAATGGATTACCGAAGTAATCAAATAACCAAGCATACGTGACTTTTTATTAAACACTCAGCCGACTGCTTTTGCTTAATTGGCGCACCCAAAAGGTAAATAAAGATCTGAGTAAATAACACTCTAAAGATCTATCAGTCAACATTTGTGATAAAAAATCCGAGTAAAAACTCTTAAAGGATTTATTAGCTGTTGAACAAATGATAATTGGCAAGTCCAAATAGCCTAAGCTATAACTTGTGCCCATTATCGAATAAATCAAGCATATAAAATGCTAAAAGAATGACAACCTTAAAATTGGTCATCTTAATATAACCCTAACAGCTTTGCGACCTTAAAAAAGGCTAGCAAAAAATAGTATGACACTTTTTTGTTGGGCACCTTTTTTAACTTCATCGTAGTAATTCCAAAGAATTATCTAACCGCACAAAAAGGATTTTAACGGTGTTGGGCTATTTTGTCGTGAGCAGTTTTGCCGAAGCAAAAAATATGCCTTAGTCCCTAAGGATCACAACCAGCCACACCGAAAAAATGATTGGGCTGAAAACACTGTTTAGGCCCAGGCCTATTAGTGCTTTCCGATACCCAGCGATAAAAATCGCAATGAAAGAAATATCCCTTCGTCTTCCTCGCCGCAACTTCCGCTCATTCCCCTTTCCTCGCTACAGTAACAAACTGCGCCGGCGAAATTTAGGGTTTGCAGCTACACCTTAATCCGCTCGCTCCGCACCTTCTTGTGCCCGTGAAAATCTCCCGCACAACCACCCTATCAACCTCCCTTCCAATCTCCGCCAACCTCACTCCAATTCTTTCAACCCCTTGTGCATCCATGGCGGAGGAGAGAGAAAGTTTTGAGAGCCAATGGGCGCCCTCCGACGTCACAGAGGAAAATCTAAAGGAACTAGTGGCGCACGGCGTTCTCCCGGCGAAGGAAATCATCAGATGGCATCCGGCGTGCGGCGAGGCCTTCCCATCTCCGGACACACATGAGGTCATAATCTTCACCCCCTTCTTTTATGGTGGCTTCGCTCTTCCGACATCAAAGTTCTTCAGGGGAATCCTTGAATTTTATGGGATCAACATCCACCATCTAAATCCCAATTCCATTGTCCACATTGCAAACTTCATTCATGTGTGTGAGGCCTTCCTAGGCATCAAGCCGCATTTCGCTTTTTTTCGTCGCATCTTCTTTTTGAAGCCCCAACCCAATAAGAGTAAACCATGTGTTGTCGGGGGATCTGGTTTTCAGCTTCGGGTTACTTTGTGCCAAAAATATTTTTTAATGGCATTCAAGACCTCTAATAAGGGCTGGCACTCTAATTGGTTCTATATTCAAAATCCTGAACCATCACTGCCCGAGTACTCTTGTCTCCCTCCCAAATACCAAGAAACCTGGAACTTGCTTCCAATGGGAAATGAATCTGCTCAAGCTCTTGACTTGCTGGACCGCTTGCTGAAATTGAAGGAAGCAGGACTCCAAGGGGAACAAATAACTCGGCATTTCAAGGAAAGATCTCGTACGGCTTTCGAGTTCGACGGGAAATCTGACCCCAACCGAGAAAACCCCGATTCTCTCGAATTCAAAGTTATGGTGGAGAGAATGTATAAAATTTTCTCATCTGTCATTGTGGTCAGTTACTCACACATGCTGCCAGTTGTGCCATATCATGCTTTCAACCCTCCTCCACCGGTAAGTATCGAAGCATCTGTGCTCTTTGTGATAGTTGGTGCCTTTATCAATTCTTGTGATTAAAAGTTGAAATGCCATCTTCAGGAGTTTGCCTTTATAAAATCTGATCCACCAACCGCTCAGCGCCGATCTCCTCGCCGCCATCAAGGTCAAGCTACCGGGGGTCCTAAAATCCAACCCGACATGCAAGAAAGTAGCAGAAAACCAACTGAACAAGCTGGCGTCAGAAAGCGAAAACTGGTCCTTTCTGATGACGATGATGATGACAATGCCAGTAACAAGGGGGCGGCCGGGAAACAACCGAAAAAGGCTTCTCCACAAAAGAAGAAAACCACCAGGCGCCCAATACCTAAGATCCGCAAGTCTTCTAGGTGCGAGCATGTCTTATCTTTTGCAAACACATCTTCCTGACTTAGGTGATAACATCTTTTCGATCTTCAGAAAACCATTGGACATCGATCCGACTGGTAAAGATTTTAACCCTGCCGATAACTTGGAAACCACCGGGGACAAGACTGGCGCTGCCACTGCTGCTGGAGCCAAACCCGCAAAAGAAGACCGTCCGACTGGCAGTCAGTTGGCAACTGGCGAGGCTGAAGCCGAAAACAAGCCCCCGACTGGAAGCCAGTCGGCTATTGGTGAAACGAGCACGAACCAGGAGCCTCCGACTGGAAACCAGCTGAGTGATGGTACAAGGGACTCTGAGCAGCAGAACGAAGATATCCCTGAAATAGAGGGGCAAGCTAGCAGCCCTCCCTGAATGATACTGACGCTGGTCCAGAAACTAGCACCTTTGACAAGGTAGAGGGGCCTGCTCGTCCACCACCAAAAATCATAACTGGTAACAATCCTCCAAGTACGTTTGTGTTTAGAAAATCTTCCTTCATTGTTTCATTGCTCTCTGCATGTATATAAAGGTCCAATGATTGGCGATGAAGAAGAAGTTCTTCGGATCCGATCGGCTGAAGACTCACGACCACCTATTTTAGTTAAATGGTGGGACGACAAGATGCAGCTGCAGGGCATAGTTATTAACAAACAAAAAGAAGACAAAGAAGTGTCACTGCTGACTAGGACACTTAATCAAGCAACTCGTCTGGTAAACGTAAGTATCCCTTCTTTAATCTCACTTATCCAGTCAACAACCTTACTCAGATAAAATCTGATCTTGTACAGAGAATCCATCTTCGGAATGAGGCAAAAATTGCAACCCTCGAGAAACTGGTTCCTCATCTTGGAACTCTGGAAACGACCAGAGCTAAGCTTTATGAAACCCAACAGAAAGCCAGAAAGACAGAACATGCTCTCAGGGACCGAGTTGCAGAACTCCAAGACACCAATTTTGAGCTAAGTGGATCTTCAAAAGGTAATCCTATTTCTGCTCAACTATCCTCTGACTTGATCTCATAGTGAAATAATCATTGTGTGCATGACAGTCCAAGCTGCTAAGATTGCTGAACTGGAGAGGCAAATCAAAGCTTTAAAAGATGACAAGAATGTTATCTCCAAAGAGAGGGACGTAGTTGTCAAGGAATTTGAAGGTAAAACTCTTCTATTTACATAATAAACAAATTGAGCCATCATTATTGCAGCTAAACTTCTTGCATAATATTGTGTGCAGACCATAAGGGGAAAACAAAGGCCCAGTTTGACTTTCTAGTGAACAAGGTCGAGATTGCAGAAAAAGCTAGGGATGAGATCGCCAATCGAGCCGCCCCTATTATCTAAGCCATGTATCTGAGCAACAGCGGAACAAGCTCCTTAGATGCAGCTGAAATTTTTAACAAGCTTAGGACTGCTCCAGATGTATATTACAAGAGTATCAAGGAAGATGGAAGCATGGGGGCGAGCATGGCACTGGTGATGATCAAATCCTTGTATCCGAAGATCGACATTTACACCGTTGATGGCTTTGCAGACGGAACAAACGAGGAGGATGCACTCGACCTTATCAGTGATGCCTAGAAGGCTGCCGACAAGATCACTGTTGATTTCAAGATACCAATCTTGGTCCGACTGGGTCTAATGGCTCTGATGATGAAAAAACTGAGTCTGATTAACTATGTAGTCTGGATGATGGAGGCCCAATTTGTACAATACTGATGTATTTATGCTGTGCTTGAGAATTTAAACTTAGCTCTTGATTTCTAAAAAGTTTTTGTCAAACCTTATTGAGCCTATAACCCGCAAAAGTTGTCAAAAAACTCACAGTCCACATTAACTAAGCCAAAAACCAAAAAATGCAATGATAAATCAAGTAAGCAAATTGAATTGATAAAAATCATACTCCATTATTAATATAATAGCCCCCGACTGGTAACTTCAAGAAAAACTTGATGTTGGCAGTCAAAGAGGAAAGTAATGTACAAAAATAATGCCTAAGCATAAAAACGACGAAGATGCTCAATATTCCAAGAATTGTCGATGACTGAACCGTCTTCACGCTTGAGTCGATAAGAACCCGGCCGAGTAACTTCAGAGATGATAAATGGCCCTTCCCATAAGGGAGATAACTTATGCCGATCTCGTGTAGATTGAATTTTCCTCAAGACCATATCTCCGACTAAAAATGCGCGTGATCTAACATTGCGATTGTGATAGCGCCTCAACCCTTGTAAATACCGAGCCGACTGGATTAATGCCGCCTCGCGAGCTTCTTCCAGTCGGTTGAGATCATCCACTAGGTCTTCCTCGTAGCGCTCCTCTTTGAAATTGCGGAAATGCAGGGATTCAAATTCCACTTCATTTGGTAACATTGCTTCCGCACCATAGATAAAGAAAAACGGTGATTGGCCCATAGCCCGACTGGGTGTAGTACGAAGAGACCAAAGTACTGATGGTCGCTGATCAACCCATTTGCCGGCATAGGGACGCAATCGGTCAAAAACCCGTGCTTTGATGCCTTGAAGTACCATACCATTGGCGCGTTCAACCTGTCCATTGCTCATAGGATGCGCTACGGATGCATAACAAATTTTGATACCAAAGTCTTCACAAAAGTCTTTAAAAACATCACCAGTAAGTTGGGTACCATTATCTTTAATGATACGATTAGGAACCCCAAACTGGTGCACAATGTTGATGAAAAAATCTCGAGCTTTGTCGGCAGTGATTGTAACAACCGGCTTAGCTTCGATCCATTTGGAGAATTTATCAATAGCCACAAAAAGATGAGTGAAACCACCGGTAGCCCTCTTAAAACGACTAACCATATCGAGCCCCCAAACCGCGAAAGGCCAGGAAAGAGGGATAGTTTGCAACTCTTGAGCTGGTAAATGAATTTGTCTGGCAAAAAACTGACAACCTTCACATGTTCGCACAACTTTCTCAGCATCAGATACTACGGTGGGCCAGAAAAAACCCTGTCGTTAAGCCTTGCTGACGATCGTTCATGCAGCGGCGTAATTTCCGCAAATTCCAGAATGTATGTCTTGTAACAATTGCCTTCCTTCTTCCAAAGAGACACAACGTTGTAGAATTCCAGATGGACTCTTTTTGTATAATTCAGCCTCAATCAAAACATAAAGCTTGATGCGTCGAGAAATCCGCTCGGCTTCGTTTTTGTCTTGAGGTAGCTCTTGTTTAGTCAGTAATTTGATGAAGGGTTCTCTCCAGTCGGTGTCAATCACGCCAACTTCCTGGGTTCCTGCCTCTTCGATTTCATCCTTTCTTGATACTGTCGACTCATAAAGGTGGTCAACAAAAACATCTGAAGGGGCTGCTTCTCGCTTCGACCCAAAATTAGCTAGTCTGTCGGCTGCTTCATTGTTGTGCCTAAGCGCATGAGTTAACTCTAAACCATCAAATTTATCCTGCAATTGGCGGACTTCTTGTTGATATGCAGCCATATTATCATCAAGACAGGACCACTCGTTCATAACTTGATTGACGACCAACTGAGAATCGCTACGGACTACTAGACGCAGAATCCCTAGAGAAACAGCAATCCTCAGCCCGTGGAGTAGTGCTTCGTACTCTGCCACATTGTGCGACGCAGAAAAGTGTATCCACAACACATAGCTCAACCTTTCTCCAGTCGGGGAGATCAAAATGACCCTGCTCCAGTGCTTGAAAGTCTTTTTGACCCGTCAAAATGCATAGTCCAATTATCTAGCTTCTCCACAGGTGTATCATCTTGACACTCGGTCCACTCAGCAATAAAATCTGCTAAGGCCTGAGATTTGATTGAAGTTCGTGGCTTGAAGGATAGATCCAAAGACGTCAACTCTAGGGCCCACTTCGTAATACGCCCATTTGCCTCTCGATTCTGAAGTATATCGCCGAGTGGAAAAGATGTGACCACCGTGACCGAGTGACTCTGAAAATAGTGGGATAATTTCCTGACGGTAATTAAAACACCATATAACAACTTTTGTACCTGAGGATATCGTGTTTTGGAGTCGGCCAAAACTTCGCTAACGAAGTAGATAGGTCGCTGAACTTTTTGAACATGGCCATCTTCTTCTCGCTCAACAACCAATACCGTGCTTACCACCTGCGATGTAGCTGACACATATAATAACAGTGGCTCTTGCGGATATGGTGATGCTAGGATTGGTGGAGTTGTGAGAAATCTTTTGAAGTCATCAAAGGCTTGCTGGGCTTCGGGTCCCCATTGGAAATTGTAGGTCTTCTTGAGCAGTTTGAAAAAGGGCATCCCCCGCTCGCCAAGTCTTGAAATGAATCGGCTGAGCGCCACCATGCATACAGTCAGCTTCTGAACATCTTTCTGGGAGCTAGGCGGTTTCATGTTGAGGATGGCATTGATTTTCTCCGGGTTGGGTTGTATGCCCCTATGAGACACCATAAAGCCAAGCAGCTTCCCTGATGGTACTCCGAAGGTGCACTTTTCGGGATTCAACTTCATCCTGAAAGCACGGATGCTAGCAAAGGTTTCCTCCAAATCAGCAGTTAAGTTATCTCTCTGCTTGGTCTTGATCACCACATCATCAACATAGGCCTCGACGTTGCGGCCAATTTGAGTTGAGAAACATCTCTGGATCATACGTTGATAGGTTGCTCCTGCGTTCTTTAATCCAAAGGGCATGGTAATATAGCAATAAGCTCCAAATGGTGTGATAAATGATGTCTTCAAGCAATCAGATTCCTTTAAGCTAATCTGATGGTAGCCCAAGTAACAATCCAAAAAACTGAGTAACTCGTAGCTGGCCATTGAATCAACTACCTGGTCAATGCGAGGTAACCCAAAAGGATCCTTGGGACATGATTTGTTGAGATCTGTGTAATCAACGCACATGCGCCACTGTCATATTTTCTTCCGAACCAGAACTGGGTTTGCTAGCCAGTCGGGATGTAAGACTTCTTTGATGAAGCCTACTGCTAACAGCTTGGTCAGTTCGTCCATGATTGCATCCTTCCTGTCTTGAGCGAATCGGCGGAATCGTTGCTTGATGGGTTTAGCGTCGTCTTTAACATTTAAGGAGTGCTCAATCACCTCTCTAGGAATACCAGGCATATCAGATGGTTTCCACGCAAAAATATCTTTATTAGCTTGAAGAAAGGTGATCAGCGCACTTTCCTATTTACAATCTAACTCAGCACCTATTACAGCAGTTTTAGATGGATCAGACGGATCAAGGGGAATTTTCTTGGTCTTGGCATCGCCTTCTCTGGTCTTCGGTGACTTGGCAGTAGGCACTTCTCCTTTAGTTGCGGTGAATGCAGCCAGTCGGATCGAATCTCAAGCGATTGCGATCTCACGGGTCTGAGCCATCTCACAGCTTTCTTTGTCACAAGTGACGGCTTGTCTGATGTCGCTCCGCAACGATATAACTCCTCGAGGTCCTGGCATCTTCATCATCATCTAGGTGTAGTGTGGAACAGCCATGAATTTGGCTAACGCCGGGCGTCCAAGTATAGCGTGGTAAGCCGTCTCGAAGTCAGCAACCTCGAAGCAAATGTTCTCTGTGCGAAAGTTCTCCCGAGTGCCAAAGGTAACTGGCAGAGTGATCTGGCCGAGTGGAGTAGAAGACAGCCCAGGGATGACTCCATGGAAGGGCGCATTACTCAGCTTCAACTCCGTGCGTGGGATTTGCATGTCCTCTAGAGTTTTTGCGAAAAGAATGTTGAGTGCACTACCACCCAATGAGGGATCGTCGGAGCTTGATACTGCGAACCACTAGGTCTAGTACCAGGGGGTACCACCCCGGGTGGAGCACTCAGTCAAGATGATCCGAGCGGTCGAACTTAATTGTCGTCTCTGACCATCGAAGATATTGCGGCATATCTGTTTGGACGGCGTTGATCTCCCGATCAGCCAGCTTCTATTTTCGCTTTGATTCATAGGCTTGTGGTCCTCCGAAGATATGATTGAGTTCCTAGCGAGAATCCTAGAACCCAGTCGGGCCGTCATCATCGTCATCCTTCTTCTTGGAAGTGCTATGTTCCCCTTCAGCCGGCTTCTTTCCTTGCTTGGTGTACTGTTCGGCGAACTGTTTGTAGATGAAACAATCTTTGGCAGTGTGGTTGGAATTGGGATGACGCGAACACTGAGCGTTCATGATCTTGTCGAAGGTATTGATTCTCAATCATTGCCGAGAAGAATGAGTTGCAGTTGCCATGTCACGCCCGGATATTCTATCCAAAATTCCAAACGCTTACATGTGTGTAAACCCTCGTCCAGGAATCAGCCGAGGCACACAATAACAAATTGATAATAGAGTACAATTATTACTCTAATTAATGAGTGAATACAATGGTCATTACAGAGGTAGATAGTTCCTCTCAATCAATAAAGTTCTAAGCAGCGGAAAATAAAATAAGCAGCGCAGACGACTCCTCTCCACAGGCAGCTTGACCAGGGCTACGCCTAATCCTCCACACCATCAGCATCACTGTAGAACTCCTCCTCTGATGAATGATCGCAAGGTGAGTATA
>CM020179.1:17806407-17847134 GCA_009805545.1 Oryza longistaminata | reverse complement strand
GGCGCGGCGGCGGCGCGCGACTAGGCAGCGGCTTTCTTTCTTTTTCTTTATTTTTTGGAGAATCTGAGATTGTTGTGTGATGTATTTGATTTGTGTGTGATGTGAATATATGATGTATTTTTTAGAACTTGTGATGTAATTTTTTTAAGAGTTTGTGATGTATTTGGAGATGATCTATTTGAGGATTTGGAGATGTTTTGTGATATGTGATGATTTGGATTTTGGATTTCTTGGTACGTTTTGGGGATGGGTGAAATCAATATTCAATGTTAAAAACAACGAAAAAGAGAAAAAAAGAAAAAAAAGATCTTTAGTCCCGGTTGGTGTTACCAACCGAGGCTAAAGATCAATCTTTAGTCCCGGATTCGTAGTCCCGGTTAGAAAACCGGGACTACAAAGGATTACCAACCTGGACTGCAAAGCATTTCTCCACCAGTGGTACTGTTTTTTTATCAGAACACGTTTGACACATTCAACATAATCTACAAGGCCTCACAAAAATAACATCAACCTCAATCTCAGGCAAATGAGATGCTTTAAAGAGACACTCAAGTGCTCAATGCCTGTGAGCTCAAAGAGATCACTCTTTAGAATAGACGGTTCACCTAGAGCAATGAAGAGGACAACCCGACCCTAGTCAAGCTCGATTGCTTCTTCCGTAACGCAATAGGATACAACCTTTGAGAAACATCTCTTGCACACTATGGCCACCTCTCTGTTGGACCACTTCCCGCTGATGCTTACGAGACAAGGAGAAGCGCCAAAAATGAGAACTTTCCGCTTCGAGAACTACTGGATCCACCTTCCTGGTTTTCATGAGGTTGTACAAGAAGTTCGGGGAAGAACACAACTGTCGACGGGGGATACCCGTAGACTGGATATAGAGGGTATTGGGGTCCGTTGGTACGAGGATCAACGTAGTACGACATCAAGCAAACAAAAGACAAGGATTATACTGGTTCAGGCCCGTTGGTAGGTAATAGCCCTAATCTAGTTGATATGGGATTATATGACAGAAACTACAGATTACAAAGGGAATAGCAGAACTCGATGATACCGACGAGACCATAGTCGAGTTGGTCCGACTAGATCTCCCGGCGACTTGGCTCCTGCGCGCTCCGGCTCCGTAGGCTGCGGTAGGTGTGTTGGCGGTGAGATTCGATGCCTTAGGTCCTGCCCAGGGGGTCCCTTATATACCGCGGGTCAGTTGATCTCCAAGTAGGACTCAGAGATATCGGACCCCTCACGATATGGTAAGGACCCAGTCTTGTTCGAGTAGAACTCCTTCCATCCGTAGATACCATCCCTATCACGTGATAGATTTCCTTAATGTATACGGAAACTATCCGTATACGAGCGGGTATACCGTATCAGTATACAACGTACGTCCAAGGGTAGAGGGTATACCTTATCCGTAACCCTGACAGTAGCCCCCGACTTCTGCTTAAATGAACTCTTGTTATCGATCGCGACTTCTGATGTCGGAATTGTTGTCGTTCTCATCTGGTCGATCTCGGTGAGAAAACCGTAGAGACAAAGAGCCATCGACAACACCGCGTGAAGTTCAACGGTCATGAGTGAATTTAAGTTGAAGTCTGAAAACTACTGTGCGCAACGGACCCAGAAATTTCCGGCGGCAATCTCTCTCCTTTCCTTGGGATACGCACCATCGGTAGTGCGCTCATTTAAAGGGATTTTGGGGATCCATTTGAAGTCCGTTTGCCAGAAGACTCTCTTGCCTTCTAGTGCTCTTCGTCTTCTCTGTTTCCGCAAAAACCCTAACTCACTTCCTTCGTCCTGTTCTCCAGTGATCCTCCAGCGGCGATGGATCTTGAGAAGTCTTCCTCGAACACCGCGTTCATGAAGAAGCTGCAGGACGACGGTGCCCTCCCTGGTCGTGGGACCATGCAGAGGGAGGCTGGAGGTACAGAACTTGAACCCATCTTGGGCCGCATGGTTGTAGTTGAAGATTATGTTTCTTGCGGTTTTCATCCTCCGCCTTCCGAGTTTCTTCTTCTCGTCTTGAATTTCTACGGCCTCTCTTTGCTTCACTTGAACCCCAACTCCATCGCCTTTCTGAGCATCTTATCTCATCTTTGCGAGGCCTACATTGGGGTAGTGCCTTTTCTTAACCTCTTCCGTTTTTATTACGAGCTGCGTTGGATGGAATCCAGCAGGGTGTCTGGATGCGTCGGATTCCGACTTCGGGATGGCCTGAAGTCGCGTTACATCCCCTTCCAGTGCCCCTCTTCTCGAAGCAAGTGGCGGACGAGATGGTTCTATCTCCAGATAGAGAACTCGGACCCTGTCCTTGTTATTCCTAAGGACCAGCCAGAAAAGATCCCAGAGTGGACTGCTAAACCCGCCCTGACTCCCTCCCTCCAATCCTTTATCGACATCATTGATAATCTCTGAAAACGGGGGTTGTCGGGATATGAAGTCGCTGCCGACTTCATAGGTCAGCGGATTCAACCGCTACAGGCCCGTGCCCATCCG
This sequence comes from Oryza longistaminata, assembly GCA_009805545.1. Classification (NCBI taxonomy): domain Eukaryota; kingdom Viridiplantae; phylum Streptophyta; class Magnoliopsida; order Poales; family Poaceae; genus Oryza; species Oryza longistaminata. Next base: position 17,844,638 of record CM020179.1, on the reverse strand, counting down.
GCCTTCGATTACTCTGGGCCAGATGACGTGACCCGGGTCTCTCCTCGGGGTATTTATCCTCGCATTTCTAATTTTGTTCCAAGTGCATATGTTTCCTCTGACTTATCGAGTTATCGTTCTCGATTTACAGGTCTGGACAGTGACACTGTGGGGCGCCGCGTCGGCCAGATAATGATCAGCGCACCTTCGGAGGCGGACGACATTCCTGTCCCACTCTGCGACAAGGACTCGGCCGAACGCGCCGCCGCAATTAACGTGAGTGTACTCGATGATTCCTTTACATCTTTCTTCTCGAGATCGCGTCGTGACTCCACATTGTGCAGGCTCTCCCTCTGACGGGCGCCATCAGACCACTCGTGGATCACTAGGCGGCGATGTCGTTGAAGGAGGGCGTCACCAAGGAGGCATCAGATGCTGTTACTGCCACCACAAGTGGCAGCAATGTTCCGAAGAGGGAGAGGAAGTTCTCCTCCGTACCCGGGACCCGCCGGAAGGCAACGAGCCCAGCGGTAAGCTTCTCTTTCGTCCTTGGTTTATATATTTACTTTTAAATTGCTAATAACATGTACATAAAAGTTTCACCTACAAATTAATTTTTTACTTAATAATATGTGGTACGGATAATAAGCATAAAATGATGGGGCCGAAAATCCCAGCCGACTCTTAAATTTTTTGTTTGGCAATGATCAATTAATGCCACACCAAAATAATTGACAGTGGGCCAGAGCCGAGGTCGGGCTAGGCCCTGGTTCTTTCACCGTGGAACGGTTCTCTAGGCAGCTGGCAAGGACTCCATGACCAAGAGTCCAGGAGCAAAGCAACGAGCACGCCATGGAGTAGACTAAACTCGTGGTGTCGACGGGTATCCATGGTGGTGGCGGCAGCTGGCGGGGGCTGGCAAAGTCAGCGGAACCTCCATGAGCCATGGCAAAGTAGGTGGATAGGTCTGCTCCCGCTCCCACCCTTCCGGGCCGTACTTGTGCTGGCCCGGCACGAATAGACCCATCAAAAAGCAAGCAATGGCTTCGACTCAACAAGCGGCGACCATGACCCAAGAAGACATCGACCTTGAAGTGCAAGCTGAAGCCGAGATGGGGACGATGCGTCAGAACATGAACAAGTTACAAGACATGCTTCGCCAAATGCAACTGCAGCATCAAGCCTATGAAGCGGCAAAACAAGTCAAGCCAGCCCCATCGGCCCCCCACTCGGCTTTGACAGCGATGGTCACCACCCAAGGTTTCGGCCAAGCTGCACAACCCCATGCTCCGCAGGCTTCGGCCGTGTCCGGACAAGTCTATCAAGCTCCGCTGTATGTTTCCAAAGCCGCTCCGACCGTTACAGTGCAACCGACCCCTCACACCTTCACGATGCCCCTCGAGCACCGGATGTCGGAGCTCGAGGGCCATCTGACGGAGATCCGAGTCTCGCTGCGGACGTCGTTCACCGGCCTGCACCAACTTGCCGGGGAGTGCGGCGTCACGACTACGATCCCTGCGCACCTTGACGAGTATTCGCTGACGTCGTTACTCGCCGAGTTGGCTAGGGCGATGGAGGTGATCCCTTCCTGCCACGCGGCCAGGATTGGGGAGGAGACGTCTAACGGTATCTTCACCGGGGCGTGCCATGTCCTTGCGTGCATGAGGTTGGCGCATCCTGACTTAGACCTCAAAGATGCTTTGGACCGGGGGGCCGCCGATAGCGCGCGTAAGGACACGATGGAGAAAGTCGGTGACTTGGGGGAGTCTGTCCTCCCGCTTTTTGAAGAGTAGGATTTTTATTTTCCCTTGTACCCCCTAATCAACCTGCTGTAAAACTTTCTGTGGGTCCGAACTGCTTTTATTTAAACAGTTGTTTCCCTTGTTTCCTCAGCACGTGATCCCAAGTATCTTTGTCATTGTAGATATGTTGATGTCGAGGATGTCCAGCAGCACGGACAGCCTGATACGCCGGTAGTCGTCCCGGCGCTCCTGCTTGAGCCGCACGTGCCAAAGGTCGAAGTTGATCAAGGCCCGTCCGCGGGAGCGAACACGGCGATGACATCCTTAGGTTTGTGTCTTGATTTCCTTCGCTCCTTGTGTTTGGATTGACTTAATTAGCTGTGTTCTCGAATGAGAAGAGTAGCTTGACTTAGTCCTTACCATGTTCGGCAGATTTCGAGAACGCGATGGCTGACCGAGATCGTCAAATCTAGTATTGGAAGACGAAGTTCGAGGTGGCCGAACTCGAAAGAGCAATTGTGGAGGCGAAGAAGGACCAGGGCGTGGATACTCTCCGAGGTCGCGAGGTGTGGTTCAACTCGTACCTCAAGAGTTGCTGCACGGCCATGGCAGAAGTTTGCAGGGATCCCGTGATGATCCCGAGGAGTCGGCTGCTGGTTATATCTCGTGGATGAAGGGGGCCTGCGCACAACTCGATGGGATTGGCAAGCGCATCACGAGGCCCTGAAGCAGGAATGCCGTCGAGCGAGCCACTATGCTGGAAGGCATGTGCTGGCTTGCATCCGAGATCACCGCCCGCAGCTGCACCTCGAGTTCCTTCGTGGAGGGTTCTCTCGTTCTCGGAGAACATCTGCGGAGATCGACAGTCTTGCGCAGTCGATGGCTTCGCTTGCCGAAAAGGTTTTTTGCTCCATGGATTGGCATTGGCCGTCCTGGTAGCTTCCGTATCCTGTAGAAAAACATCTCAAGGAAGCACGTAATATATTTTGAAGTATTCATGACTTGTAAGAAATCCTTGTGAAATAGAAATGAAATCTATCTAACTATAAGTTTTCTTACTCTAGGTATGTTGTGTATGAGTGTTTTCTCACTTTGCGACTTCAGTCAGTCACTTGAGCCATACACTCTCCCTAGCCCCCAGCCTTGTCATCGGAGAATCATTCTCGGAGGATAAGGCTCTTAGACCCTTGACCTGCCTTGGTTGAAAAAGCGCAGACCCTAGCCCCCAGCCGTGAAGTTGGAAAACTCAATTTCCGATCACACGGCTTGGTTAATACGCACGGTGAGAACTCTTACATGACCAGATCTTACATGGTCGTTTGTCTCTGCATAATCTGACAAGGCCTTATCTGCTCTGGGCGTCCCCAACCGAAGTTCCCTTAGGTTCCTCAGATGCCTTGCCAAGACGGCGTAAAGGGACATGAGGATAGGTTTCAATTCTAGGTGTCATCGTGGTAAGGGATCGCTGGGAAGGAACACTTTGGCAATTTTCTTTACCTGAAATGAGCTTTATTGAAATCGTAAGATATCTTACAAATATGATACTATTGATTTATACATAAAATTTACGTAATTGATCAATGTTCTAGGAGTTTCCTAACTCGCGACCATCGCCGTCTGCAATCTTGAATGCGCCCGGCCGCAAGACTTGCGTGATCGTGTATGGTCCTTCCCACTTGGGTGAGAGCTTGTTGTGCCCTGCTTGGCTTTGAACCCGTCGGAGGACGTAATCACGATCGAAAGTGTGCGTGCTCTAATGCGCTTCTCGTGATATCGGCGAAGGGCCTGCTGGTAGCCGGCTGCTCTGACGGCAACTCTTTCTCGATGTTCCTCGAGTAGATTCACATCGTCGCTTCGCTGCTCCTCCTGCTCCTCGTCGGAGTACTTCTGTACTCGTGTGCTCTGATGTCATAGCTTCGTGGGGAGCATAGCCTCTGAGCCATACACGAGGAAGAAGGGTGTCTCCTTATTGGATGTTGTCGGTGTGGTACGCACGGCCCATAGGACAGAGGGAAGTTCTTCGACCCACTTCTTGTCGTGTGACATGAGTCTGTCGTAGACGCGGGTCTTGATCCCTTGTAGCACTATGCCGTTTGCCCTTTTGACTTGTCCATTGCTCTGAGGGTGAGAAACCGAGACGAAGCAAATCTTGACTCCCAATCCAATGCAGTAATCCTGGAAGTCAGCACTGATGAACTGGGAGCCGTTGTCTGTTATGATGCAATGAGGCAATCCATATCTACAGAATATCCCTTTGATAAACTTGATGGCATTATCGGCCTTGATTTCCCCCGTGGGCGTCGCTTCAATCCACTTGGTGAATTTGTTGATGGCCACGAACAGGAACTTGTAGCCGCCCTGTCCTCGTGGGAACAGTCCGAGTATATCGAGCCCCCAGCACGAGAACGGCCAAGTAAGAGGGATGGTCTGGAGCGCTTGCGCTGGCAGTCTTGTGTGTTTGCTGTGAAATTGACAGGCTTCACACCGCTGCACCATATCGTAGGCGTCTTTGAGCGCGGTCGGCCAGAAAAAACCTTGTCAAAAGGCTTTTCCTACCAACGTCCGTCCGCCGGCATGTGACCCGCAGATCCCTTCATGTATGTCCAGGAGGAGATGTTTGCCGTCGTCGGACGAGATGCATTTGAGAAGTACTCTGTTTGGCGCCTTTTTGTACATATCGTTGCTGATCATACAATAGATCTTGGCTTGTCGGGTTATATTCTCAACTTTTGCATCGTCCTCGGGCAACTCGTCGCTACTCAGGAACTTGGTGAGCGGGGTCCGCCAGTCTTATGTGGTGTCGATATCGGCAACGACGTGTTCCAGCCCCCGAGCTGATGTCGGGGACAACCGTGCTACCTTCGTCGTTTGCCTCTTTCACCGATGGCTTTGTCAGGACGTCCAGAAAAGTACCAGGTTCGAGTGGCTCTCATCGGGACGCACGCCGTGCTAGGTCGTCTGGTTCGATATTGTCCTTACGGTATATGTGACGGACCTCAATCCCATCAAACCTCTTCTCCAACTTCCTGACTTCTGCGAGGTACTTGGATAACTCGGGGCTAGAGCACTTGTAGTCTTTGTGCACCTGGTTCGCGACTAGTTCTGAATCCCCTTTCACAATTAGTCCCTTAACTCCGAGTGCGGCTGTTGCTCTTGTCCCGGCAAGTAGTCCTTCGTACTCGGCTGTGTTGTTGGTCACCCTGAAGCTTAGGTGAATTGCATGCTTGAACTGATCTCCCGAAGGTGATGTCAAGATGAACCTTGCCCCTGCTCCTTAGCTGTTGAGTGCGCCGTCGAACACCATTGTCCATGTTTCGCTGTCTGTTTGACTGTCTGATATGTTCTCAGGCATAGTCCAGTCGGCTACAAAATCAGCGAGAACCTGGGACTTAATAGCTGTTCATGGCACAAAGTGGACATCAAACTGGCTTAGCTCGACTATCCATTTCGCAATACGGCCGACAACGTCTTTGTTTCTCACGACTTTTCCAAGGGGGAAGGAGGAAACAACTGTGACTCTGTGGGCTTCAAAGTAGTGGTGTAGCATTCTTGATGTCATAATTACTGCATAAAGCAGCTTTTGGATCTGTGGGTACCTTGTCTTCGCATCGTGGAGAGCTTCGCTGACGTAGTAAACTGGTCTTTGCACCTTCTCTCTCTCGACAACAATGACAGTACTCACAGAATATGGCATGGCAGCGATATAGAGGAATAATTCTTCATTAGGTTGGGGAGCAACAAGTACAGGGGGATTTGACAGGTAGCGCTTGAGCGCGATGAACGCGTCTTCGGCTTCCTGTGTCCATACAAATTTGTCTTGTTTCTTCAGCAGGGCGAAGAAAGGTTGTCCTCGCTCTCCCATCCTAGCGACGAACCTGCTCAGTGCTGCCATGCATCCAGTTAGCTTCTGGACTTCCTTGAGTCTTGTCGGCGACTTCATGTTCTCGATCGCCTTGATCTTCTCGGGATTTGCTTCGATCCCTCTTCCGGAGACGAGGAATCCGAGGAGCTTGCCCGATGGTACTCCGAACGTGCACTTCTCTGGGTTGAGCATGAGGCGATATCGTCGGAGGTTGTCGAACGTTTCCCGGAGGTCATCGATCAATGAGTCGCTTGACTTCATCTTGACAACAATGTCATCGACGTAAACTTCGACATTTTGCCCAAGTTGGTCGTTAAGTGCCCCTTGAACCATGCGCTGGAAAGTGTTTCCTGCAGTTATCAGTCCAAACAGCATCTTGACGTAGCAGAATACACTGAACAGCGTGATAAATGCTGTCTTCTACTCGTCCTCTTTTGCCATGCTGATCTGGTGGTAGCCGGAGTAAGCGTCAAGGAAACTTAACAACTCACAACCGGCTGTTGAGTCCACTAATTGGTCTATTCGAGGAAGAGTGAAGTGATCCTTGGGACACGCCTTATTGAGATCGGTGAAGTCGACACACATCCTCCACTTCCCGTTGGCCTTGCGCACCATGACTGGGTTGGCTAGCCACTCTGGATGGAGAACTTCTCTGATGAAACCAGCTTTGAGAAGCTTGTCGAGTTCTTCTCGTATGGCTTGTTTCCGATCTGGTGCAAATCTCCACAGTTTTTGTTTTATTGGCTTGGCATCGGGTCACACCATGAGTTTGTGCTCGATCACCTCCCTAGGACTCCCGGCATGTCGGACGGCTGCCAAGTGAACACGTCTGCATTGTCGCGGAGGAAGGAGATGAGCGCGAGTTCCTATTTCTCGTCCAATGACGCCCCGATTTTGACGGTCTTGTCGGGGTTGGCACTGGAGAGCGGAACGATCTTGATTGCGCCGTCTGGCTTGAGCGTCTTGTTGGTTTTGCTCACTTTCTTGGGCGGCTCAGCTATGGCGGGTGGGTTGGGAGTGTGCTTGACCATGTCGAGGCTCCGCTTGTCGCACTGCACCGCCAGCTTCGCGTTTCCCTGAATAGTGATTGTTCCCTTCGGTCCAGGCATCTTGAGCACTTGATACGCGTAGTGAGATATGGCCATGAACTTCACGAGTGCAGTCCTCCCGATGATGGCGTTATATGCTGTGTCAAATTCAGCGACATCAAAGGTGATCTGCTCTGTTCGGAAGTTGTTTGCTTGGCCGAAAGTCACAGGTAGCGTGATCTTGCCCAATGGTTTGGACGACGACTCAGGAGTAATTCCATGGAAGGGTTGATCAGTGGGCGTCAACTCGCTTCGTGGGATCCCCATCGCGACCAAGGTGCTAGCGAAGAATAAGTTGATGGAGCTGCCGCCGTCGATGAGAACCCGTGCGACCTTGATATTCCGAATAGTGGGCTCAACCACGATCGGATATCGCCCTGGTGTGATGGCAGTCTTGGGGTGGTCTGCCCCCTGCCATGTCGAACAAACTTCGCGCTCCACTTTCTTGTACTCTCATTTTGAGGAGTACGCCGTGGAACCTCCGAAGTTGTGCGAAACATGGAGGTCGGAGTCTGGGCATGCTGAGTCTGAGTCCTGAGTAGCCGCTTCGGCGGCCTTCTCGACTACACGTACTCGCTTGCCTTTCTCCAACGCCAGTTGCTTCGTAAGTGCCTTTTTGAAGACGAAACAAGTCTCCAGAGAGTGCTTGTCCGTCTTGTGTATAGGGCACCATATTTTCTTCGTGTCGTCGCCTTGTGGGTCTGGGTGCTTGGGTGGGACAATGTATTCTGCTGCGAAGACCTCCGCTTGAGCTTTCCGTTTTCCACTCCTGCGACTCTTTTTCTTGCTTGACTCGGGCGCGTCCTTAGTTGGTTTCTTCTCCTCTCCTGTCTTCGGCTTGTCGTTCTTGCGTCTCAGGACGTCGTCCGCGTGAGCGCATCGATCGACAATCTCGAATAGCTTGCGAGCAGTTGTGATCCGTCTTGTCGCCAATTCATGGGTTGTGTAGCGATCTCAGACACCGGACTTGAAAGCGCGGATTACAGAAGCATCGGTGATCTTGGGGATCGTATTTTTGCACTCGTTAAAGCACCGAATATAGTCCCTCAATGATTCGCCCGGACTCTGCGTCAACGCGTGTAGGTCGTCCTCGATCGCGTGGCGCTTGTATGTTCCTTGGAAGTTAGCGACGAAATGTTGCCACAGATCTGCCCACGAAGAAATTGAGTAGGGCGGGAGGTGAACCAGCCATGAACGCGCAGATCCCTTCAACGCAGCCGGCAAGTAATTCGCCAATGCGTTGTCATCTGCTCCGGCAGCATAAAGTATTGTGGAATAGACCTGAAGAAATTCTTCAGGGTCGGTGCTTCCGTCGTATTTCTCTATTGCTCCCGGTCAAAACTTCTCAGGCCATCGAACATCTCGCAGAGTACGAGTGAAAGCCCTGACCCACCGCCAGGGGCAATAGGTTGTCGGCGATCAGGTGCTAGTCGTGGATGTCTGTCTGATGATGAAGATGACGAAGATGACGAAGATGACGATGATGATGATGGGTCACTTGGTTCCAGGGCGCGATTTCGAGGATGACGTTCGGGTTCTTGCGAGCCTCGTCGTCGCCCACCATTGTTGTCCCGGCGTCGATCTCCGTCGTTGTCGTTGTCACGGCGTCGACCTCGACTGGTATCGCCCGGCAGCCGCTGCTCACGATTAGCATGTTCGCGGCGGTTGTGGCGATCATCACGGTCTGGTTCTCGCTCGGACGTCCTCCTTGTTCTTCATTCTCGCGATTCATGAAGAGACATGATGTCGGGAACGATTTTCATTATCTTGAGTGAGTCATGCTTCTCGGCGGCCATTTAAATGGTCGCGGAGATCACTAGTGCAGCGAGGTGGAGGAGTAGCTTGACGAGGTGGTGACCGCTGATCAGGCTGTTCCCCATTAGCGCCGCCGGTCGGCGGTTGTTCTGGTGGTGTCTTGGCGGCGGCCTCTGCAAATGCGTTATTGAGATTGGCCACTGACTCCCGTAGTCGTTCTACCCATTGATCGAGATCAGCGTTCAGGACGGGATCGAAAGGGCTTTCGTTCAATATCGCATTGGGGGTTCTGATATGTTGGGCCGGCGTCAGTGTAACCGATTGATCCGCCGTTCCCATGTTACCACCTCCAGATGTGCTGGTTCCATCGATAGCGTACACATCGCGTGGTGTACTTGTCGATGATGAGACCTGGTCTTAGAGCAGATGTAGGACAGATGGCTCATGGGGATCGATGTTGATTACCCCGACAAATCGATCTAATGTAGTCGCCGCACCTTGTTCCTTGTCCGCATCTCCAGGAGAGATTCGTGACTGCTGGACCTTTGGGAGTGACATCTTCATGGCGCTGAGAAGGACCTTGCAGCTTGAGAGGTCGTGAGTCTTTGCCTTGTGGATGGGACAATAGACATCACGAGTTGGAGAAGTACGTTGAATTCCACGCTCTTTGCAGGCACGGATTTCAGCTCGTACGATGAGGAAAACCGAACAAGCTTGCAAGGTGTGCTTGTTAGTCCTGTGGATGGGACACCAAGCTCTTGTTGCCCAGGAAGTCATCCTCGTCGGCTCGCACTTCTTGTGGAAAGGACAAGATTTGGCCGCATTAGGATCCTTCTCGAGCCCGGGTGTTGTCGATGTTCCGTTCCCCGCTTCCGCGGGAGGATCATTCGACATGGGGTTGTCGACTGGAGTCGTAACCACACCATTCTCGCTCCCGATGATTACTGGGCCAGTCGAGATCGGTATTGTGGTGTAGACCGGGAAGACGATTTGGCCGACTTGAGTCCACACCAGTATCGTCGAAGTTGAAGCTCCTTGGTTTATGTCGGAGTTGACGTTGTCGTCGGGAAGGCTTGAAATCGTAGTAGTAGAACCTTGAGCACCAAGTCCCCCTACCTGGCGTGCCACTGTCAATGGGGGATACCCGTAGACCGGATATAGAGGGTATTGGGGTCCGTTGGTACGAGGATCTACGTAGTACGACATCAAGCAAACAAAAGACAAGGATTATACTGGTTCAGGCCCCGTGGTAGGTAATAGCCCTAATCCAGTTGATATGGGATTATATGATGGAAACCATAGATTACAAAGGGAATAGCAAAACTCAATGATACCGACGAGACCGTAGTCGAGTTGGTCCGACTAGATCTCTCGGTGACTTGGCTCCTGCGCGCTCCGGCTCCGTAGGCTGTGGTGGGTGTGTTGGCGGTGAGATTCGATGCCTTAGGTCCTGCCCAGGGGGTCCCTTATATACTGCGGGTCAGTTGATCTCCAAGTAGGACTCGGAGATATCGGACCCCTCACGATATGGTAAAGACCCAGTCTTGTCCGAGTAGAACTCCTTCCATCCGTAGATACCATCCCTATCACGTGATAGATTTCCTTAATGTATACGGAAACTATCCGTATACGAGTGGGTATACCGTATCAGTATACAACGTACGTCCAAGGCTAGAGGGTATACCTTATCCGTAACCCTGACAACAACCCTACCATGAAGCCCATCAGAGACTCTTCTATAAACTTGGAACAACAGCGAATAACCTGAGATCTTGGAGTAGGAAGCTCATTTCATATGGAAAACTACAACTCCGTATGGCCTTAGAAGTCCTCCTGCGGCTAGATGTAGCGCAAGAATTTAGACAACTCAGCCCAGCAGAGCTAGGGCTACGTAGGGGCCTTAAGGACAGAGTCTTGGCCTCGCAATCATTGAGAGGGCCCGCAAAAAGCAAGTCTCCGGGATCACCAACCTCAAAGAAGGGGACGCAAATAAGAAGTATTTCCACCTCAAAATGAATGCAAGAAGAAGGAAAAATTTTCATCCAAGATTACGGGTGGGAAACACGTGGAAAATCAAGTGTGATGAGAAGGCGACCATCGTTAGGGAGCACTTCGATGCACACCCCACCCCTCGCTCAGTGGATCTTGACTGGGATGCCCTCCAGTTGCCAACCATGGACTGCTCGCCAATCAGTGGTCCCATAACAGAGGAGGAAGTCCACGTGGCACTAAAACAATTACCTGCTGACAAGGCCCCAGGGTTGGATGGTTTCACAGGAGCTTTCTACAAGGCATGCTGGGAGACAATTAAAGAAGACATCATGCCGGTCGTCCACTCTTTCAACCATCTTCGAAGCAACAGTTTGTCGATCCTTAACTCAGCAAACGTAGTGCTCATTCCAAAAAAAGGAGGGGGCCGAGACTATGGGCGACTATAGGACAATCAATCTTATTCACGGAGTTGGAAAACTGATCTCCAAAGTTCTTGCCATACGGCTGCAACCCCACATGGGAACCTTAATTAGTCATGCGCAGAGTGCCTTCATCAAGAAAAGATGCACACACGATAACTTCATGTATGTCAGTAAGCTGGCAAGGAAATTCCACCAAAAAAGAACGTCAGCCCTCTTGCTTAAGCTAGACATAACCAAGGCCTTCGATTCAGTGAGATGGAATTACCTAGTTGACCTCCTACAGCGCAAAGGATTCACAACCAAATGGACCAACTGGATTTCAAACATTCTCGCATCCTCAACAACCAGTATCCTGCTCAATGGATGCCTGGGAGCACCCATAAAACATGGGCGAGGATTACGACAAGGCGACCCCCTCTCACCGCTACTTTTCATCCTCACTATTGACCCACTCCACCACCTGCTAGAAAAAGCAACAGACCTTGGGCAGCTGACTCCCCTCCGTGGTAGAGCACCAAGTTTCAGAACCTCCCTCTACGCGGCCATCTTTGTAAACCCAAGTCTTTAAGATATGACAAACGTGACAGAAATTCTGCGAGCCTTTGGAAGGGTGACAGGCCTCCAAACCAACATGACTAAAATTCAAATCGCCCGATATGATGCGGTGGCAGCAACTTATTCAGCTTCACTGGCATATCCCCAGAAGGGTGAACCAACTTCCCGATGAAATACCTTGGTCTGCCCCTCATGGTAGGAAGGTTAAAGAAAGTGCACATCTAGGCATCTAGCCCTTGCTAGACAAATGTCGTGCGCGCTTAGGGCCATGTCAAGGAAGACTAATGTCGACTACTGCAAGAATCTGCCTGACAACATCGGTCCTCATGACGCAACCTATTTATCATTTAACCTCCTTGAAACTACTGTACAGAACCTTGTAGGATATCAATAAAAAAAGAAGAAAGTTCCTGGGGGCAGGGGCGAAAGCATCTTAGGAGGTAAATGAAAGGTCAATTGGAAAAGGGTTTGCAAACCAAAAGATCTAGGAGGGCTGGGAGTCATAGATTTGCAGTGCTTTGTGGCCACCCTACGACTTAGGTGGCTATGAATGAGTGGGTGGCCCTAGAGTAACCTTGGGTGGGGACGTCAATACCTTCTACTCAGGCAAACAAGGACCTTTTTGCGGTAGCTACAACCATAACGGTGGGGAATGGTAAAACCGCACGTTTTTGGAGTTCAAAGTGGTTAGAAAACCAAAGTCCGCAGAAGGTCGCTCCAGATATCTACACGGCTTCCAAACATAAGAACACAATGGTGCACGAGGCCTTACAAGGAAATAACTGGATCCGTGGGATATTGACCTCCTCCGCATCACCGAGATGGATCACCTCATCAGGCTGTCGTCAATGATCAACAGAATGAGTGCGCTAGACGATGGGCAAGACAACATTCGGTGGAACCTCACGGCGAACGGCCAATACTTACAAGGTTGGCATATAGACTACAATTCCTTGGGCGGCGAGATCTGCTTTCTACCAATCGATTTGATAAGCGTGGGAGCCTCCAAAATGCAAATTCTTCTCTTGGCTCGTCACCCAAAATAGGTTATGGATGGCAGACAGACTAGAGAAAAGAGGATGACAAAACTAGAAGACTTGCCCGCTGTGCTGCATAGTTGACAAGACGGCAGTCCACTTCCTGGCAAGGTGCAGGGTCACAAAGAGGATCTGGACAGAGATCCAAAGATGGACCAATACTGACCTCCAAATGGACAAATGGGATGATTGTCATTCGGTTGAGAACTGGTGGAACCTGGTGGTGGAATCCCCAAATACCCCCGTCTCCCTCTTCGAACACTCATGATGCTAGTTTCCTGGGAAGTTTGCGGCGAGCGTAACACGAGAATCTTCCGTAACACTGCGACACCTCCGGCCTCGATATTAGCAAAGATAAAGGAGGAAGGAAGATCATGGGTGAAGGCAAGAGCTTCTAGGCTCCAAGAATTTGGAATTTTGAGAGATATCACCTAGTGTTTTCCTTTCCTTTTTCATGGGTTTGTCTTGTCTAGACTAGCCTGTAAATACTCTGTACTTACTTTACTCCTGCTCTATCAATATACGAGGCAAAGCTTTTGCCCTCCCTTAAAAAAAACATGCTTAACACATCATTGTAATATCTCTCCGGGTTATATATGTCCAGTTTTACTGAACATGTTTATATCTCACTCAAATAAATTGATCAGGCAACCAAAGGGAAAAAAGGACAGCGTGCACTTACAAACCGCGCGTAAGAAAATATCATTTGCACCATTGCTGTCCAAAAGTAAATTAAAAAAGTAAGAGCAAAAATATAGCATTCTCCCTCAAAGACGAACAAACATCACACATTAGAAAACTTATTAAAAAAATGAAATGAAACCTGATAGTAGAAACAATCTCCAGCAATCGCTGCCACCGTCAGAACATAGACGCGAGCTTGTTAGCGATTTTATCGCCCCAATACCAGAAGAGGAGAAACGGATGGAAATATACTTCTACATTTTGGATTTGACCCAAAAAGAACTGAAAGAAAAAACGAGCTCAAAGTTGATAAAAATCAAGATTCAAGAATTAGTTTCTAAAGCTATTAATTTGAAGTGACATAGATGTCTTCCTCAATCACCTTAAAAAATGGGTCTATCTAAAAATTTATCGCAAGTTTTGTAGCAAAACCGAAAAAAACAAGCATCACATATCACAAATCACCAAGCAGATCCTTGGTCGTTACCCTTGTAGGTAGGGCAATTAGATCACATATCGACGAACCTCAATGTCGCAACATAAGGCGTGCAGCCGCCGCTGCCACATGACGCGCGCTTGCATCCTTGTGGAAATGTGGTAAATAGTTTCTATAAAAAAATAATTAGTAATTGGTACTATAAACAATGCCGACCTTGGATAGAGATGATGCTGATATTGCGTAGCTAAAGTGTCAGAAAATGTTTTCTAAGCAAACGCATTTCCATCAAAACGCAGCGGTATTCACTGCTCGGAGACCAATGCATTTCATCATTCATCATGTAAAATCAAAGTGTTTTTTATTCTTATTCTGTGATGAACAATTGGCATCTGATATTATTGGTTTTGATATTTGGAGATTATTGGCGAACTGATTTTGGAGATGATTGGATTTTCAGGTGATTTGCAGGTGCTGCTGTTTTGTCGGGTCCGGTCAGACCGGGCAGGTGCTGCCGGTCAGACCGGTGCTATGTGAGCGGTCAGACCGGCCAGCCCACGGTCTGACCAGCCGACTCTGTGTCAGTTTCGGTTTCAGGTTGTTTGTTTGGATATCTGTGATTGCTTCATGTTTATGGCTTCTAGATGGATACTATGCGTATGTAATACTGTTGTTTGCTAACAATGAGTCAAGTTGGAGATAGCTTATTTTCGGAATATGGTTTCTTTATTTGATTCATGTATAGGTGACTTGATGCCTCAGGAGAGTATTGCCGGTGATGGATCGGAAGTCGACTTGGAGATAAGGCGACGTCCGGACAGTCAGATATCATGCGGGATACTTAAGCTAGAGTTCAATGCATGTGGTTAGTGAAGATTCCATCTGGCATACGATGGGATGCGTATGGGATGCGGAGTCGAATTTGGAAGGAGTCCAAATTTGGTATGATTGGAGTTTCCAAAGTTTGTTTCTTGTACGGGAAGGTTTCCTAGGTTGATTAGGACTTCTAGTATGAGTTTGGTTCGTGGCTTTAGGCTGCCTACCTCATGTATAAATAGAGAGGGAGGGTGTAGCCTCCCGGTATCGCTTTTGAGAGCATTGAGTTGAGAGTTGAGTTAGGGTTTCGAGTTTAGTCGAGATTTTCGTGAGGAGTGCTGTTGTTGCATTTTGTAAACACAGAAAGAAGTAATAAAGTTGTCATCTACTTTGAGAGTTCTTCAATTTGTGTTTGCTCGGGTTCGGCGGTCTAACCGGCGAGACACTGGCGGTTAGACCGGCGGGTACTCGGCGGTCAGACCGGCGACGGTGACATGGAGCAGAGGCGACTTCAGGACGGTCGGACCAAGCGATCTACACCGGTCAGACCGGCGGCACAGGCACGGTCAGACCGGCGGATCATCTTCGGTCAGACCAATCTATATCGATTTGAGGGTAACTTTAATTTCCGCTAAAAGTTTTGGTTTTGGGGTACACCAACCATTCACCCCCCTCTGGTTGGCTTAGTTCTTTCTATTCGATCCTACAATCATACCATTTTAAAAAAAAAAGCTTATTAGACTTAATTAAAACAGTAAAACACGGCATAAGATCAAAGATGAAAGAAAAGACAGAGGTCGAATCTAAGCCCCTCAATTAAATCATACGGAAGAACTAATGGCATTTATGTGCCGTGTTAACACCAGCTGTGTGTTACAATTCCTTGTTAGACCAAACCGTTTGAGTCTCTCTGTGCTGTTAGTTGGTGGCACCAGCTCAATGTACTTGAGGAAACACTACTTAAAAAAAAGCACAAAGAGATCGGCACTATAGGTGCCGGAACAGCTAAAACTAGCACCTATAGCGCTTTTGCCTCCTCCGCAGGCTGAAAACACATAAAACCGGCACCTTTAAAAATTATGGGTGTCGGTTCTAAAGAAAAAGAGACACATATACTACGCACCTATTAAGGTGTTGGTTAGTTAAAAGCTGACACCTATAATAAATAGTAGGTGTCAGCTTTCTAAAAAAATTGGCACCTATACCAAACCGAGCTGAGCCGACCGAGCGCCGGCCTTATCCATATAAGGCGTCTGTTCTTATCCCCTCCAGTGACTCCGTCCCTTCTCGGTCTCTCTCTTTCCCGCCTCTCTCTATCTCGGTGGCAGCCTCGCGGCGGCGGCTGCGCCCTCCCCTCCGCCAGATCTGGTGGGAGGGGAGGCTACGGCGCCCGCACCCTCCCACTCCACCAAATCCGGCAGGAGGGGAGGCTGCAGACCATGGGGATGGCAGCAGCGGCGGCCGTGCTCTCCCCTCCGTCAGATGCCATGGGAGGTCGCGGGAGGGGAGGTTGCGACGGCCTCCGGTGACGGCAGCAGCGGCGCCCACACCTTCCCCTCCGCCCGATCCGGCGAGATGGGAGGCCGCAGCGGCCTCCGGTGATGGTGGCGGCGGCGCCCACACCCTTCCCTCCACCAGATCCGGCGGGAGGGGAGGGGGTGGACCTCGGCGACAGCAGCGGCGGGGGCCGCGCTCTCCCGACGGCGGTGGCCGCGCTCTCCCGATGCGGAGACGGCGGAAGGGGTGGAGAAGGACGCCGACGGCAGGGGATAAGAAGGACGCCAGTGTTGATATTTCTTAACGACATTACTAGAAATATGATTCCGAGCAATGACGTAGAAATATTCATAGTATATTTATGGTTATACATATGATCCACAAGCGCACGGATATACCATTGGAGCATTTCACCCGGAAGTATTCCAAGGTATCGTATTTATTTAATCCCAAGGGAAGAAATGATAAGATAGTACTATGCTAATAGTTTATATATTACTTGTATACATCAAGGTATATGCAGGGGTTAAGTGATTCAAAGGGTAGGATAAAGGTGACACACAGAAGAAAGAACTAAGATATTTTCCCTAAAATATGATCTATGCTAAGTGGATAAAGAATAAGAAAAGAATTCATTCGTATACTTCTAATATACAAACATCTTTAGTCTCCACTTGCTAATATATAGTCATGCAACCAATACCCCTAACAGTGTCCTCCTGGTGTTTCGAGATACCACCACTGATTGCCGAGTTCCTTACGACAAACCATCATAACCATCCAACCGGAGCTAAATACGGAGGAGTACCCTCCCCAGGAAAGTGTCTTAGGAATATATACTAACGTGGAGTAATACTCGTACTGAGCTGTCACCATTAGCAGCCCACCTCTGTTGTCCCGCAATATATTTGCCCAGATAATGATACTTAATAATCTAAGCACCACGCTTACATTGTTAAATACTACTCTACATTCGTGCACCCGACACAGAGCAACCGATTATTCGGACATTAAACCCACATCATTGCACCTCTCTGGTAAGCTAGCCACACAACTATATTGATACAAGTATAAAATAAAGTCGGTACTCAAATAATATAAATAGAATAAAATACCAAAGATGTATAAAGAAGAATATTCTATTAATTCGATAAGTCTTATAAAAGAAGAGAGAAAAGCTTCTAGAGCCATACCCGAATTCTTCCGAAGACTTGATGACTAAGAAAACTTGTGTGTAGAATGGAGTGAGAGGAGGGGTATTTATAGGCCTTGAGGTGCCTTGAGAGTGTGGAGATGCTCAAGGTATCCAATGAGCATTTTCCCTCTTGCTTCACCTCCTTGTGCCAAGTGTCCATGATGGTTTCTTTAGGTAGAAATGGTCACAACCGCCATAGGATGTCGATAACTACCGGCCTGTGGAATTTCTGGGCCATCTGGGCTGTTTTGGGTTCAACCGAACCCTGGACTGGCCCATTTGGCCCACAAATCGATAGATGGACTCCTCGTTGATTCCTTAGCCTAGTAGTGTAGTAGGTGGACCCAATTGATATTATTTTAATGGGTTTAGAGGCCCATCCACCCGTAAGTCTGCCTCTTGACGGATTTCGATTAATTGTTCGGTTATGTTCCGTCGATTCTCCTCTATTTATGAATGCTTCTCCTGCATATATATTAGTAGCATAGCATATAGTGGAAGTAGATATTTTATTTGGAAATTATGTATTGTAAGCATAGCTAGTCTTCATTAATTGGGTAATATTGATGGTTGAAATTGGTCGATAATGACCGTTAACAGCCAGCTGTTATTGTGTTGTTGATGTTAATGTGTTCATGGATGTGTTGTTTTTGATGTGTTAATCTTGTTCATGGATGTTGGGATGCAGTGGAACAGCTCAATGGATCGGCTCGATTCTAGCCAATCGTTGAGACATTTTTTTTGGGTTTCTGGAACGTCAAAGGTATCAGCTCCTAAACCAGCATCTTTGAGAATATCTCAAAGGTGCCAATTAATGGGGGTTTCTCAACCGACACCTTTAGCTGTTACTAGTGAAAAGGTCTTTGTCTTTTCTTACGTCTTGTTGGGTTAATCCCTCGGATTAGGGGATTGAAGATGATTTACGAAGGATTAATTTTACACCTGTTAACCACCATCTCACGAGGATTAACCGAGCAATATCTTAATGAGAAGTCACTCGTTTTCTTGCGTGCCTAGTTCTATCTCAACGTGTTTCTTTATTTCTATAAAAAAATAATTCGATATATTCGTTGGATTCTAGCTTTTCAGATTGAAAAAAATAACAAATTTTATTTCAACTTGCATATTTGTAGAATGAGATATCACACGTTGATCTATGTTGTTGAATCTTTTTATGATTTTTATATAAATATTGAGACAATATATATAAGAAAAGAGGGAAGATCCTCAACATAGAAAACAACCATCTCCACCTATTATGCTACATATTAGTCAGATTGAAATTAATCAATTAAAGAAAGTTTATCTAGAAGGGATCGAGAAAGTTTATCTAGAAGGGATCGAGTTTAAGGATGATGTGACATGGCAGTTTATCTATTAATTAGGAAGAGTATGTTAGTTTTCTTTTATCTTTAGGAAAGTGTGTTTAGTGTTCGATAAGGACTTTATTTTTTTCCTTTTATTTTTTTAGCCTATATTTAATACATAAGATGTTCAAACGTTCGATGTGACATGATGTAAAATTTTAGGGTGTGATCTAAACAGCGAGATTGCTAGTTCGCGCGCAAGCGCGAGATCAGCAAGTCGCGAGCGTTTGGCGACGGCAACGCCTCAGCTTCGCGTCTGACATGGGCCTGCTGGGCCTAGTGACTTTTCAACGGTGATTAACGATGATTCAATCATGTACGTATATATGCCCCCTATGCACGTTGAGTAACACACTCAGTTAGTAGTAGTATCTTCTAATTGTAAGTGGGCAATCCACGTACATGCATGCATGCAGTGATTAGAACATTTAACTAAACATTTTAACAGAAGATTTAATTTTAAAATTGAAAATTTTGAAAACTTTCAACTCAAATTTTGAAAACTTTCCACTCAGCATTTGAAAACTTTCGATTCAAATTTAAAATTTTCAACTCACAATTTTAGAATTTTCATCTCAAAATTCAAAAACTTTCGATTCAAATTTGAAAGTTTTCAACTCACAATTTTAGAATTTTCATCTCAATTCAAAAACTTTCAACGAAAAATTCGAAACTTCCAAATCAAATTACAAACTTTCAAGTCAAATTTCAAAAACTTTCAACTCGATTTTTGAAACTTTCGACTTAAATTTGAAAACTTTCAACTTCAATTTTGAAAACTTTCAACTGGTTGAGTACTTCTATATCAAAATTTAAAAAGTTGAAATCAAAATTAAAACTTTCAACTCAAATTTCAAAATCTTTTGACTATAAATTTAAATCTTTCTATTACTTTTCTAAAGAAACTGGTAACTGAATTATTTATGAATTATTTATGTTGTTACTGTTTTAAAAATAATGCTAATAACAGTAATTAACACTAATTACCATAATTAGGGGACGCGAACGGCTGCGCGAGTTAAGCAGGGGGCGCGTGCAACCCCCTCTAAAGAGGCCCTCAATCTACTCATCAATGTTTTGCCCTCGAAAAATCAGAAATCATCGTAAACCAAACTCGTCATTTCCCTCCAATTCCCAATCCTAACAATCCCTGGAAATCGTGAAACGTCACTATTCAATTGGGCCAGCCCACTCTTTCTTTCCCTACCCGGCCCAATACCTCCTCCCCTTCCCTCCCCTTCAGCTCAACTCAGGCCCAATAACCCTCGCTCAGCCAAGCCAGCCCAGCAAGCACGCGTGCACCCCACGTGCTCGACGCAATGTCGAGCCGGCGCCGCACGGAGGCGACGACCCGGCGTGCTGTCCTCGCCTGATGCCGCCCTGGAGCCATGTGGCCCTGGGCCCGCCTGCTCGCTCTGCCTCGCCACGCTGCACGACCCCTGGTCCGACGCCGCCCTCATCTCCCCTCGCCCGCGGCTATAAAAGCCAAGGCACTCCTCCACAGCGACACCACCAAAGCCGCCCCCACACTCGATCTCCTCCACCTCGCCACCTTCAGCCAAACCCACTCGCCGCCAGACTACTCTCCACCTTGCCCATCCGCCTCACTCAACATGTCGCCCCCTCCGCCACCGTAGCACCTCCACCACTGCCGCCCTTTTCCTTCCCCACTGGCCGCCTCGCCGACGGGGAGCCCCATCGCTAGTATCCCCGCGCCGAGGCGAAGCCGTTGCCGCCCTTACCCGCCCCGTGATCCCCGCCGGAGTCACGCCCTCCCTCTTCGCGCTGCTCTGCGCGAGGAAGAAGGAGGAAAGAGGAGGAGAAGAGAAGAGAAGGAAGAGCTGAGGCCGACAGGTGGACACCACGACGGCCCCCGCCTCCTTAATCGGTCTGCACAGTAACTTATGCTATCAATTATTTATAATTAATTAAAGGATTTTATAACTTTGGGTCGTTAGGCCATTTACAACCCTCCATCTAGTGTTTATAGCCTTTAATATATTGCTACATAAGCAAAAATCTGATGTGGCAAGAGAGTTAATAAGGAGAGAGATAAAAAGATAAAAAAATCATTTCCTATGCAAGAAACCAACTCTACACAAGAACAAGAAATAAAACAAGGAATAGGTAGATAAAAGGAGAGAGAAGAGAGATGATTGGATGTGAATTTAATTTGAAGACACCATTCATTGGATATATAATTTCTATACATATAGTGGTGTTTGAATCTCCTGAAAATGAAGATGAAGATGAAGATTAAGTGTTTCACGCAAAACGAGGTGGTAATAACATGTGATTAATTAAATTTTAATTATTACAAACTTTAAAAATAGATTAATCTGATATTTTAGAACAACTTTCATATAGAAAGTTTTCGCACGAAACGCATCGTTTAGCAGTTTGAAAAGCGTGCCACGATAATCCAAAATTTTATCCTCACCTGGTAGGAGAAACAAACAGGACGTATGGAAACTATATAACATGGTATGTATGGAAACTATTTGATATTTTCTAGGTTGGGGATAGGTTGGGGATGGCCTTAGGACGAAACCCATGCATGTGCTTAAAATCAACATCACCTGCTAGTCTGCTAACCTCCTTAATTAACTGCTCCATCCGATTCCATAATTCTTTACGTTTTGAACAAGATTTAAGTCAAACTTTTATAACTTTGACTAACAATAACTTTAAATGTATTTAGTTTAAAGGCACTAGAACAACATATATAAATTTGTCTTACAAAGCACTATAACAAAAGTAAAAAAAAATTTATCTATTTATTTGTATATATTATAATAGAAAAATACAGTCAAAGATATATTTTGGAGACCATGATGTTGTCCAAAACGTCAAGAATTATGGAACGAGGACTGCTAGAGAACGGGATTCCATCCAAACGGGACCTTTAAGAAGGCTGACGTCATCCCATATATTTGCTTTCTTCCTATAAGTTTAGAGTCATCCTGCTCCTACTCCACATGTTCAGTGTCCCCCACGTCTGGAGCCAGCGCCTACAACGGTGTAGGTACCAACACTGGTCACAATAGTAGTAGCAAAGGGTCAAACCGTGGGAAAGGAAGAAGAGGAGAGGAAACGTTGGTACTTGATACTTCGCAGGTATCGAACCTGGTATCTAATGTATCAGTTCTCATACTCGTGAGTACCAGCCATGATACCGCAGGTACTAAGCTTGGCACCCGTAGGTACCAGTCATGATACCCACAGGTACCGGGTCTGATACCTAAGTATCAGCCATGATACCAAAGGTACTAGATATGATACCTATGGGTATTGACTGCGGATGATGCATTGCATGACGTACCTGTACACACTCGAGCGAGGAACATGATGGCTCACCAAGTCATCATCATGTCGCTGCCAAATGAAAGCTCTAGATCCACAAGCTTCATTGGTCGCGCCCCTCCATCATCATCAACAACATGCCTAGAAGGAGGCCAAGAAGCCCATGCCAGCTAGCATCCTTCCCGACGGCCTCCCCTCTTCTTGATTGCCCCCTTTTGCCATGAGATCTAGATCCAGTGGGTGCCGCCATATCTCAAAAGTATGAGGCGGTGGAGGAGGCCACGAGAGTGGTGTCAGCCGCCGCCCCTTATAGCCAACATGCACCTGGGCCAGATCCAGCAGTGAGGAGGGTTTAGGCCTCTACATCCGTTTTTCAGGGCCTACTCCACCGTCACCATGCCTACACATAGAAGCTCTCTATAGTTGAGAGGAGGAGAAGGGGAAAAAAGAAGGACGAAGGAGGAGAGGCCGAGGAAGAGGATGACGAAGGCTTGGATAGAGAATAGAAAGAGAAGGGATAAGATCGAAACGTTATCTACTCATTCAATTTATCCCGTACCGACGAGACACCGTACAATAGATTTTCTGTTTTTGTTTTTTAACACTACTCCCTCCTCTCTAAAATATAGTAGCTACTTTTTACGAATAAAAAAATAGCTACTCCTACATTTTAGGATTCAATGAGTACTTTTACAAGGTAAAATTAATATTTTCCACTATAGCTTTTATACATGTCAAGCAGATCAATCAACTCGTATCGGTATCACCTTTCGGCGGCGGCGATGGCTGGCATTTCGTTGATCACATCGGCGACCACCACATGCGTTGTCGGTCTCATCTTCTTCTTCTCCATTTTCTACGACCTGTACTCTCCGGCTCCGGTCGCCGTCGCCTTGACCTTCAACTACACCAACTTTGGCCCGGACGAGCAGAAGAATATCAGGCTGGAAGGCAACGCCGCCTTCAGCGCCAACGGCGGCGGATGGGTCGACATCAGTGCCAACAGGCTCGACGGCAGCATCGACCACAGCTGTGGCAGGGTGTCGTACGCCCTTCCGATCCCTCTCTGGGACGCCGCCACCGGCGAGGTTGCCAGCTTCACCACCCGCTTCTCCTTCATCATTAACCCGCTCGAAAAGTACGGCGGCATCAACAACAAGGGCGCTGGCATGGCCTTCTTCCTCGCCTGCTTCCCGTCGAGGCTCCCCTCCGCCGGCAACTACGCCTACAACATCGGCCTTACCAACCAGACCGCCGACCAGGTGGCCGTCGGCGACGACCGGTTCGTCGCCGTGGAGTTCGACACCTTCAACGACACTATCGTGCACGACCCCGACACCACTTACGACCACCTCGGCATCGACGTCAACTCCGTCGTGTCCAAGAGGACCTTGACCTTGCCCAGCTTCACCCTCGTCGGGAACATGACCGCTGTCATTGAGTATGACAACGTCTCGAGCATCCTGGCCATGGAGTTGCGCCCATACATTTACAACCTTAGCTACAAGGTTGATCTAAAGAGCGTGTTGCCGGAGCAAGTCGCCGTCGGCTTCTCTGCCACGACGGCCACATCCGTTGAGCTGCATCAGCTGTGTTCATGGTACTTCAGCTCGTCGCTGGAAGCCAAGGCCACACCACCGGTGGCATCGCAGTCACCGTCACCACCTACCTCCGGTTCAGGAAGTGGCGGGGTTGTGGCGGGAGCCACCGTCGGCGCAGCACTGTTCGTCGTGGTCCTCTTCGCCGTGGTAGCAATCGTCGTACGGCAACGGCGTCAGAGGAAGAAGATGAGGGAGGCAGCGGAGGCCAATGGCGATGACTCCACGGAAGGCGATCCCATCGTGGAGATTGAGAAAGGGACGGGGCCGAGGCGGTTCCCGTACCATGTTCTTGTCAATGCAACGAAGAGCTTCGCGGAGGAGGAGAAACTCGGGCAAGGCGGCTTTGGTGAAGTGTACCGGGGATACCTAAGAGAGCAGGACCTCGCCGTCGCCATCAAGAGGTTCACAAAAGATTCCTCCAAGCAGGGGAGGAAGGAGTACAAGTCTGAGATCAAGGTCATAAGCCGGCTGCGCCACCGCAATCTGGTTCAGCTCATCGGCTGGTGCCATGGCCGCAACGAGCTCCTCCTCGTCTACGAGCTTGTCCCCAACCGTAGCCTTGACGTCCATCTCTACGGCAATGGCACCTTCCTCACATGGCCAATGAGGTTTGTAATTTCGCTAGTTTATCATATATTCTGCTACTCCTATGTGCTCTCGGCAAATGTCCATGGAAAGTCAACTCATCAGCTAGCTTGGATGTTGCAGGATCAACATTGTTATTGGGCTCGGATCCGCCCTGCTCTACCTCCATGAGGAGTGGGAGCAATGTGTTGTGCACCGTGACATCAAGCCAAGCAATGTCATGCTGGATGAATCCTTCAATACGAAGCTAGGTGACTTCGGCCTCGCAAGGCTCATTGACCATGCTGATGGGGTACAGACAATGACGCACCCCTCTGGGACGCCCGGCTATATTGACCCCGAATGTGTGATCACTGGTAAAGCGAGTGCCGAATCTGATGTCTACAGTTTTGGGGTTGTTTTATTAGAAGTGGTATGTGCAAGGAGACCAATGAGTCTACTGGATGATCAAAATAATGGTCTCTTCCGACTAGTCGAGTGGGTCTGGGACATGTATGGCCAAGGAGCCATTCACAAGGCAGCCGACATGCGGCTCAACAGCGACTACGATGTGGTTGAGATGGAGCGTGCCATTGTTGTCGGGCTCTGGTGTGCACACCCAGACCGATGCCAACGGCCATCTATCAAAGCTGCTATGATGGTCCTCCAGTCCAATGGACCGTTGCCAATGCTACCAGCCAAGATGCCCGTGGTAACATATGCACCGCCGGTGGCCTCATCGGAGGGGCAGATCTCGTCGTCGACGGGGATGTCATCCTCAAGTTTGACACAAACGACAATCACACCTCGTTAGGAGGCATAAGTTCGCTCACTCGTGGTACAAAATTGATCATGCCATTTAATTATAAATACTGTTGTCTTACTTCTTATTCTTATTTTAGATTAGATGATAAACTGTGAACCAAATGAATTAGCATGGATTAGCCAGAGATACCTCGGTGAAATTATATCTCGCTAGAGATTTAAATTGCAAACAATGTTTGACTGAATTTGAATCAATTTGAACAAAATTCAAGGACATGCTCATTGTTGATAGATCTCATATGATAAACGGCAAAATGGCAGCTGACAACTGCATATAGAACACTAGGTGAAACTCTGCGCGTTGTTGCGCGAGTTTAATATGATAGCACTAAGTAAAAGTAATGTGTAAGATAGCTAGACAATATAAACTTACGTAAGTCGATGTGGTAAGTTGATGTGGTTTATGATAATTTAAATTTAAATAGTATAAAGAATGATGATTCAAATATAAAAGTAAGTTGATGTGGTTTTATGAGAGAATAAAAGGAGGAAGATATTTTAAATAACAATTAAGGTGGTATGACTTAGGCCCCGTTTCTTTCAGCTTGGGATTATTATAATCCAGATTATTGGGAGTAAGCTGAAAGAAACAGACAACTTATTGAAGTAGCTTATTATAATCTGGAGCTCAGCTTATTATAATCTGATAAGCTCATTTAGGTGAGCTTTTTCCAGATTATTGGGTGAAAAATTACCCACCATGCCACCCCACTCCCTCTTTAGACTTACAAACCCAATAATCTAGGAAAGAAACAATTAACTAACCGCTTATTCTACTACAGATTATAACAATCTAGCTTACAGTAATCTGACTCAATAATCTAGATTATAATAATCTTAAGCTGAAAGAAACAGGGCCTTAATAAGATAACAAAAGGATAGAGATCATTTAGGCCATAGATAATCACCTAAGGACGAATCAATTGATGTGATATGGCTTAATGAGAGAAGAGATAGCACATTAACTAAGTTAGGAGTTAGGTGAACTATATAGGTATATAAGATTAAAAAAAGATGAAGAGACATATTGAAATATTATGTGAATTATGTGAGATAATGATTTAATATGCTTGCATTTGAAAAACTATAAAATTTAATAAATTATAAAATTATAGATAATATAACATGCTTGCATGATGTTGAAATGTAATAATTGTTAGTGAATGATGATGTGATATCTTTGCATGTTAAGCTTTAGGATTTAGTGTATACTAACTTTATAGTAAGAGATGATTACTTCCTCGGTCCCAATTTAGAGGCGTCAATTTTTTTTCACCAGGGCCAAGGGCTCGCATGCAAACTACTTTTCTTCCTAAACTGCCCCTGGTTAAATGGGATGTGAATGGTTTGTAACGGCTGCATGTATGTTGAGAAGAGAATGTTGATAAAAATGTTATTATATTTTGGACAAAACGATATACTGATCGATGGATATAGGTATTCAATTCACGTATAATGCCTATGTTTTACTAGTTAATTACTCCACCGCTACATGTTACAATAATTTTGTTTCGTACATTGCCTCTTTCTTGATTAACGGTACATGTTGTTCCACCTCTAGATATCTCTAAGTACCTCGCAAACGTCGTAAAATCTCGAAAAGTAATTGAAAGCTCATACTGTCAGTAGAGAGTTCACTGTCTTTTTCAACACGGTGACGGTCGTGCGTGTCTGCTGCAATTCAAGCTGGAACTCAGCACTTAATTCGGTCTTCGATCGGTTGTACTGGATGACAACAACGCTCAAATTTGCGGAGACTCTTTACTCCACGACCAAAGGGGAGCTTAAAGTCTTTCTGCGATCCGCATCACTCTCCATCGATCGATCAGTGGAGTTGGCACAATATTTTCAGATAAGCTGGGCCATTGACTGACCTCTGGGCTCTGGTTCTGCGTCGAACGACTGCATGGAGCAAACCCTGAATATCTCTCAAGTCTGAACATTACGATTTACTTACAAATATGCATGTTTCTCCGTCTCTCCGATGGATCATGGAGATTGTAGCAGCATCGTTAATTTTGGGGTATTGTTCTTTTCAGCTCGGCATGGACAATTATTGTAGTCCAGCTTCCATAGTTCCACATGGATGCCTCATCGGAGACTCCAGCTAGGAACCGACGCTGCTAACAACCGACAGTTAGGCCTCCTTTGGCAGCCCGGGATACCACCGGGATCCCTGGCCCATTCCCTGGAAGAAAGCCCCGCGAGGGAAATTACCACGAGTTTTATTTGCGGTCCATTTGGAAGCCCACGAGGCAGGGATTTTCCGGCCCAATCCGCGGGGAAACCCTAGGGAAAGGACCCCGACCTCTCGAGGTCAGGATTTTTTCCTCTCCCAATCCGCCGCTCCGCTGTTTCTCTCTCGCGCAAGAGCGAGGCGCCGTCGTGCCTCCTCCTCCGGCGAGACGCGCCACCGCCGGGCCCTCCTCCTCCGGCGAGAAGGGTAAGCCCTTCTCCTCTTTCCCTCCTCTCCTCCTCCTAGGGTTCCCGTTCTCCTCCTCCTCTAGGGTTTTCGCCTCCTCTCCGGTCTCAGCACTCGCATCGCAGGCACCGAAGCGCGGGCGGTGACGCGGCGGCGCGCCGGCAACGCGGGCGCACAACTCCGAGCAGGCGGGGGACAGGGGGGAGAGGCGGCGCGACGCACCAGCGAGGAGGCGTTGAGGCGCACAAGGCGGCGCAACGCACCGGCTTGGTATGTATGGTTTGTTTCTTGATTTGGTTTGTTTCTTAATTTTCTGTCCATGTCAAGTCCGATCTGTTCGTGCGCGATGAATTCTTGCCCCGGTAGTCATTATTCATTGTTTTCCCTTTGATGAGAGAATCAGAGAATATTGCTAGCTAGGTCAACTTCTGCATCAACAAGACTAGATTGGGAATCTGGGATAGGCATTGATGCATGCAGTTAGATAGTAGTACAGTAGAGCGAAAGAATTCTGGAGCTAGCATCACTTTTTGGCGCCAAAACGAAGCCTGATTCATCGTCCTGATTAATTTTATGTACTCTCCACTATACAACACAAAGCACTGTCCAGTGCAGGAATGGCCGGGGAATGCTCATCCTCCTCTTGGCTGTTCTTGACATTCTCTTGGCGAGGCTTCAAGCACAAGTATGGAAAAGGCACAAGAGAGCTCAACTCCTAACAAATCAGGAGAAGAAGGTGCTCCTGGGAAGAAGCGTAAGAAAAATCAAGTAGCATTGGTTCTCGAGAACTATTTGGAATTCAAAAAGGATCAGACACAAATGGTTGTGGAGAAACTAGTGCAAGCATCAAAGGAGGAGAATGATTGTTCTATTCCCAAGTGTATCGCTGCTGTGGAAATGATTCAGGAGTTGACAGATGAAGAAAAAGCAAAGGCTTTAGGACTCTTTCGATGCCCACTGAATAGGGAAATCTTCATGAATACAACCAGCCCTATTGTCCGCCTGATATGTCTAAGGAGCCAAATTGCTACATAGGTATGTCCGATGGCTCTGCAATTTAATTTGATAGCTGTGCTTCATGTATACTTGATTGCTTTGGCCCATTGCAATGTAAATCCCCGTTGCTAAACATTCTGATATTCTTCATGAAATTCATTATTAGACTGACACCAACCCTTCAAAGCTGAACATTGTATCGTTCGTCCATTAGACCAGCTGATGTTACTACTATTTTTTTTCTTATTATTGACTAATAAAATGCAACTGATGGTGAAATTACAATATAGCAATTGGCTAATGTAGACAGCAATTGCAAATCTATAGTTTTGTTTTTTATTGTGTTCTTGCTGCCACACATTTATACAGACTAGTTGTCTCGTGGATTTACTTTGCATTTGTACAACAGAAGCAAGAGAGCCAAGGAGAAAGCAGAGCAAAATGCATTCCATGAAAATTAAGGAAGAGTTTTTCAGTTTTCCTCTGCCATAGCCCATACTAATTATGCTGTTTGATTATGCAAAACTGACTAGCTATGATTATGTTGGGTTCAAGCATATGGATTGACCTACCCATCATTATAGTACATTTTTCTTGACTTGTATGCACCATAGCATGACAAACTTTCTTGACAATATGTGTTGCTGTAATGTAGTGAAAGGGTAACGATCTAGTTGCCACTGACAAAGAACATGTGATTAAACTTAGAATTATGGATGTGAATTGAAATTGATATATGGGTGTTACAGATCTTGATAGAATTGCAAGACAATGGGAGTAGCTTTAAAATTTGAATCTCTGGACCAACAAAAGCAAGGGTTGTCCCACACAGAGTTATAGATTTGAATACTTTTTTTCTACCAACACTACAGATTGTGCCTTTACTTATGTTTTTTCTTCTTGGTTGTAGGCAACAGACCTCACCCTTGATATTCAGCTTTGTTCTCAAATGAGAGCTGCCATGGAGATAGTTGATGCTCATGAATGCAGGAAGAAAACACTTCCAAGATACCTGCAAATGATAATTGCATGAATTACAACTTGTATTTGCTGAGACTGATATTTGTTGGATGCTCATAAAAATACATGGCTAGATGCTATAGATGCTACCTCAGTTTGATCATCTCATGAATTAAGCTGATACCTGTAGCTATATCGTACTCTATTTTACCTAGAATTTATTGTTCCCCTGTGGAGTTTGTATGATTTTTCAGATTTTTTTTTTTTTGCATTTTGTTCTGAATTATCCTATTATTGATGCTCAGTGATGTTTATTCAATTGTTATAGACATCTTCATCTTGTTGCGTTTGCTTCTACTAGCCATTCTTTGGTAAAGCACGTTCAAAACTACAAAACCCTAACCATCCCCCACTCCCGAGAACTGCTTCCAAATGGTGGCAGGGAAATCTCCCCTACCAGGAAGCGCTTCCCTGGAGATTGGGAGGGATTCAGTTGGTGCATGGAAAATCCCTGTACGGGAATTTTTCCCTGGGGTTCTCTCCCCCTGCATCCAAAGGAGCCCTTAGGTTGTGTTCTTCCCTTTCTTTCCCAGCGTACCTCCTTCGCTTTTCGTATTCGCGTTTCCTAAACTAGTAAACGGTATGTTGTTGCAAAAGTTTTTTATAGAAAAATTATTTTTAAAAAATCATATTAATACATTTTTTGAAATAGCGAATACTTAATTAATTATATGCTAATGAGTTATTCCGTTTTCTAAAACCCCGGCGAATGAATAATATATAGCTATGGCCGAATGTCAGGCCTTCTCCAGTGAGGCCTGGGGCGCTCAAGGAAGAACAAGACGGTGAAGCGCAGGGAGGAGGTGCCGACGACAAGAAGGATCAAGCTGGTGACGAGGAGGAGTAAGGAGCCAAGCTGGACTCCAAGACTGAACCACTACAGAAACTGGGTCCAAGGCAGAGGAGGCTCAACTTGCTCTACGTGGGGGACCAGTGGGCCAAATGAGCCCAATAGCCAGCTGTTACGGTAGTTGGCGTGTGAGAGAGAGTTGATGGAAATCAATCAATCTATCTATCTATCTATCTATCTATCTATCTATTATATTATTAAGACAACTTAGAAAGAAGACACCACATTCACTGTAGAGACTAGAAATTACCGCATTAATCGAAGAAAAAGAGAAAAATCTACACCATTGAATTATGATAGATCTATAATTTAACCATTGAGATCGATTGGACAAATATAAAAGTAAGAGTCCTACACAAACTTTGTAAGAAAAATTGTACACAAAAAAAATAAAATTTCCAAGTTATATTCGGACTATCAAGTCCCAATCGGGCATGATAGTCCCAATCGGGCAAGGCTGAGTGGCTGACAAGTGACAACTAACAAGTTCTTTTTTTTTTTTTAATCAGAGAAGCTCAGTAAAAAAGGAAAATCAATCCTCTGTAGTCTGCCCGCTACAGGCAGCAATGGCTCGTACAATAGGACGTAAGTAGATCGATTACCTAATTGATAGTCATAAAAAGACACAAATTATAAATTAACACAGAAAAGAAGGACAAAACACAAAATAGAGAAATTTAAAGAGTAGGATCATGCATGAACAAAACTGCACTGATCAGATACAACTTTGCCAGCAGGAATCCGTCTGAGATAAGTTGGTCAAAAGAAATGCGCCCTGCAGAGTTTTTTACCAGAATCGTTAATCATGTTCCCTTATTAAGGGCAACCACAATGTTGCCAAAAGTTAGCATTAAGCAATAAATGCAGCACGGTTGAAGAGCATCAAACATTGTGAGATTGCACCGTAAGCTAAGGTGCATCGTAAGCTTAAGGCTGAACGTAAGCAATAAAAAAATATTGTTTATTGACCATTGTGAGTTGCTGGTTGGGAGAATTACTGGTTTGTTTACTGAAGCATGAGACCCGCACTAAGGCTCACACATTGTGTTATAGGCATCAACTACTGCCAATTTTGTCTGGGCCTCACCTTAAGGTTAATTGGGCAACTACCATTGCGCCTGCCATTATATAGTTTCGCATACTCGTTCGTCCAGTTGTTAATTATTCACAGGCTGTCGCACGTGTGGAACGAAGAAGGAAAAGGAAGTATCCAAGAAGGAAAAGGAAGTATCCATGTGCTTTCTGGATGGGGCACCCTTACCTTTCTTCTAAAATTCGTCATCATGTCTCCACACTACTGCCACTGCAAACAGTGTACGCATTGACTCGATTAATCAGCGGGGGGAGGGAACACGGTGGCGATCGATGGCCGATTGTGGGGAGCTTTTTGCGCAACAGTGAGTTGAAGAGGGGAGTAGAAAGGCCAGTTATTTGGATTTTCCCCAATTATCAAGGCTTACTATGCAAGTTGGTTTTTATTTCTCTGTTCCCTTTCCCACAGCCCAACTCTCCCTCCCCGCAAGATTCATAGTCCAGCTCATAATCCTCTCGGGGCCACAAGCGTGCTAGGTACACGAGACCGATTGCTGAGTGGACCGGTTTTGCAAGTTGAGAGATATGTTATATCTGGTATTATGGTTGAGAGGCGTTATAAGACTCCATGTTAAGAGGAGGGACCTAAATGAACTTATTCCTATTGGCATCGCTTTGCACTTGGGTCAGAGCGGAATCAGTTTTGGGCTGGACTGGTTACCTAAATGCAGCCCATCTAACACAAACAGATGTAAGTGCTAAGTTTAGTTTAAATTCGATGATCCATGATACAGTAACATGTAACAGCTTCTATAGTTGCAACATACCACCACAAATATCCGATGCTAAACTTCGAACAATGCGGCGTATATATCATAATGAGATATATTTACATGTAAACTATAGAGGTTTTGACTTGCAATCTGGAACTTGACTGATAGCAGTGGACCTAGCTACAATGGCAAGCACTTAGAAGAATCAATAAGCCTAGCTAAAAAGGCCTACAGCCAGAAGAATCAGAGCAAATATGTACAGTTGAGATTTACATCGTCCTAACGACTCAGCCCAGAGTACAGGCCATCCAACGCTGTGTACAGAAACTTGGCAGCATTTGGTCTCTGCATATCCCCCATGAGAATATCGCTGGTTGTCAGATACGGGTCGCCGTAAAACCGCAGATTTGCGTCCCTTCGGGTTGCAACGAAGTTCCCTTCCAACGAAACACCAATGAATGCACCTGCAGAGTCATCACGAATCAACCACACAAAGAATAGTTATAGCCACACATCCATGCATGGTCATTATGAAACATTAGGAACAAGAACACACAAAGATGCTGGGTTTCTGAAATGGTTCGTTGTATTTCGGAATATTTGAGAAAAAAAAAAGTGGGAAGCAAGGTCGCTTATAAAAAGTTCAGGGTTTTTTAAAATGATCATCAATAAGATGTTGGACTGGTAGAACTTTTGCTTTTATTCCTTCTCTTTAATAAGAGCCTAAGAGGGCCCACCTGCCCTTCTTCCGAAAAAAAAAGAACATCACTAAGATGTTAAGCGCTTGTTAAGATTACGAGTTAACAACACATCATCATTTACTGCATTATATATATAATCATCATTTACTGCATCAGAAAAAAGGTTTCTGCAATCAAGGGAACATAATTTCTTTTTGAAGCCATATCTTCAAAGTCCAGCATGATTAATATATATACCAAAATTTCTGTTCCACCTTAAACTAAATTTCGAGGTTTTTACCTAAATGATTTCCATGTTGGATCTAAATCAGCAAAGCTGTCATATAGAGGACTTCATATCCATGTATTTTCCTATGCATGTGACGCAACATATTTTCTTCCTACGAATTTATACACTCCAATAGAAACAGAGACTGACTTCAATGCAACTAGGGAGGCTTAAGAACTACGATCAGATGGAAAGATTACCTTTGCTGCAGCTATATGTATAACAAACACCTGAGCCTTTATCACCAGCTCTCAAGTCAGCCTCTAGCACTCTACCAACAGGCCCTGCTGCAGCACTTAAACCTGCCCCAACAGAAAAATGCATCTGGCTGCTAAAAGTCCTGACAGCTTCCAGACCACGAAGCACTATGATGAAATCCATTAGCTCAGCACCAACCTGTATGATCAAACATAAGAATACAACATACAAGAGTATAACATGTAAAAAGTAAATATTAGGAAACCTCCTGAATTATGGCTGAAATCATATTAACATATTTTTACTCATCAAGTAAACATAAAACATAATTTCGTTTGTTAATGCCAGTAATCACGTAACATTCACAACAAAAGGAAGCAGTTTCCTCCTGATGTTCATATCCAAAAAAAAACTATTTTTACCTAAAGGTAAATTGAGTGCCACAACAAGCACTTAAATATTACGAGCTCTTGTGCAGGCATGCACACTCTGTACTATTTTCCATCAGGAAATACAAAAAATGTCCATTACATTACTTTTTTACCCAAAGACAAATAATGGGCAATGCATGTGGATAATTTCTACACCACAAGGAAAGCTAGAGCAATTAAGCAAACTGTATTAAGTGTAACAACAGAAAAAAAACGCATTTCATAAATTGATGGACAACAAATTGTCCATATCAAAGACAGAGATGAAATTAGCAATGTAGTTAATACCTGTGCTCCCCATCCTAACCCAACTGAAACGATTGCTGATGGTGGTGACCAAGATCCATCTGATCTTCGAGCAACTACTAGGCCAGTTCCAAGTTTGTATGTAAGAAGTGCACCAGCTTTTACAACTGTCAGGATAGCAAGCCCACTTGCTCCACTAAGGACTGCATGAGGAATAGACCTTTCGGGGTTTAGCCTTGCAATCTGCATTAAAATTTGTATGATTCATTAGTAGGGGTATATCCTAAATATTGCAATTAAACATGTATGAGAGTGGCGATTAAATATGTAAGGAGGCGATAAGAAATCAAAATCAGTATCCTCAAACCTGGCTATAGCTCCTCACAGAATTTGCGGCCTTGTAAATCTCATGTTCCATTGTTAATCCAATAGGCAAATTCAACCACCCCCTGGTACTAGTCCAATCCATAACATCATGCTTTGCAGTCTGTGTGGCATTGCTAATAGAATTAATGAATAAGTTCTGCAACGGATCAAGCCTATCATAACAAGCATCACAAACCCTTTGCGGATTCCGCTCACGGAACTTGGCTGGCAACAGACATCTGCCTTTTGAGCATGTCCTACAAAATATCCCTCCACAAAATCGACAATGATGCCTTCCACGAGTAACAACAGTAAAAGAAGCAGCGCATTGCATGCATGAGTTAGCATGACTATCAGGTAACCATTCTGGTGGTTCTGCTTCAATCACAACCCTATACACATTGTAATTCAGAGCTTCTTC
Source organism: Oryza longistaminata (assembly GCA_009805545.1). Taxonomy (NCBI): domain Eukaryota; kingdom Viridiplantae; phylum Streptophyta; class Magnoliopsida; order Poales; family Poaceae; genus Oryza; species Oryza longistaminata. The sequence continues at coordinate 17,810,194 of CM020179.1, read as the reverse complement.
GTCAAGCAATGGTGGAGCACTTGGCACATAGACTGAGGCGTGCAAGAATGTTTCTCCATCGCTACCTGACCCTAAGAATGCGACACTAGACTTAGTGTCCTTTGGCGGTTGAATTTCAGAATTTTTGCCGCCACGACTGATGATTGCAATTAAACCACCCAGCAGATTTCTAAGGTTTACCGGCTTATCTGCCTTCAAGGGTGCAGATCCCCAACCATCGTCCGCACAATCATAGCCATAAAAATTGGTTTTGCCACCAAAATCAAATTGCTTGTGCTCAGCCAATTTTGACTCAAAGGAATTGATGATGTTTCCAGCTGTTCCCAGTGCTCCTTCTACATGCTGTGGGAATGACTTTGGATCAAATGAGTTCATCACATCCCCTATCGTGCCCAAAACCTTCGATTGGATCTCATCCTTAAAACTGTTTTCCACTCCCGGTGTAGGCAAAGGGTGATACTTGAAAACCTCTCGCGAGGTCGCCATGGTCATAACTGACTATCACACAAGAGTTACTGAAAAAGTAAAACACGAAAAGAGAAAATAATCAACATATGATGAAATACAATTTATCTAAATAACAACCAAATGGTAATAACTACTCATATTCAGAAGAAAAACAATCTCAGCTGTACACAAAATTTCCACGTATTCTGCGAACAGGGTTGAACCTAACGTGGGCATGGGGATACCGCTGGTTGAACCCACAGTTTTTTTTATATATATATATACTTCTATATATTAAGAAAAAGAGAAAAACCTATGTTCCAGATCTACATGTTATTACAGGCTAAGGCAAAATCGAAAGAAAGAGGATGCGCGTCGGCACGGGTGCTCACCGGAGACGTACGGCACCTACCGCTGCTCCCCTCCCCACGAGGAAATCGGCGGAGGCGCGCGAAATTAGCGAGGAGGAGAGCGACCTCCTGGAGTTGGAGGCGGAGAAGAGATTGGAGTTGGGCGCAAGGAGGATGCGGGCGGGAGTAGCAGCAGGGACGCCTTGCGGTTGCGGGGCTCGCACCCAGCCGCCGGTGATCGGAGATCGGCGGCGCGAGGATAGCGGCGACGTGGATGGGTCCGTCCACGGGGAGATCGATCGGCTAACGAAGGCGTGCGAAGGCTCGCTTGTTGTTTAGCCCAACCGAGACTCCGTAACGTAACGCTAAATGATTTATTTATCAATTTAACTTAAACTGAGACAATTTGGAAAGGTTTGATGTGATGGAAAGTTGGAAGTTTGGAAAAAAAACTTCGGAACTAAACAGGGCCTTAGTCTCGTATTAAAAAAATTGGATTCGTAATCATGATATGCCAACAATAAATTATTAGTAATACATAGCTGGGTTAATTGAATTGATGGTTTATATAATTGTTATACTAATAGTACACCCCTATTTGGCATCCGAAGAAGGTATACAAAATTACAAATTAAAACACATTCAATAAATTTGTTGCGCCATGGTCCACTTTTGCATAATCAAACATTTATATTAATTAAATTGGCTTTCTGGACTAGAATAAATAATTTTTAATTATCATGTATTTTTTTTGCCTAAAATATGAACAGGATGTCGCATCTTAATATATACTCCTATATAATCTCGCTCAAAAAGAATAAATGAGAAGGGGGAAGTATTTCATTGTCCATATTTATTTGGCTTTCATCGAATCGCGTGGTGCTTTACGGTTCACTGAAATTTGACGAACAAATTAACAACTGTCAACTACAGTATTAAGTTTCATCCAACGTCGAGGAGGCCATTTAAAAGCTAGCACCTCTCTCAAAGATCGGTACGTAGTGGAGCACAAATTAAGGTCAGAAGAGCGTAGTACGTACATTTTGCTTTTTCAGCACACATCACCATCAACATTGATGTGTATTATGAGGATGCCGAAACATTAAAACGGCAGTACGTACTCCCTCCGTCCAAAAAAAAAAAACAAACCCTGGTTTCCGTACCCAATGTTTGACCGTCCGTCTTATTTGAAAAAATTATGAAAAAAAATAAAAAGACAAGTAACGCATAAAATATTAATCATGTTTTATCATCTAACAACAATAAAAATACGAATTATAAAAAAATTTCATATAAGACGGACAGTCAAAGTTGAACATGAAAACCTAGGGTTTGCCTTTTATTTAGGACGGAGGGAGCAACTGGCTAGTAGATCGTTGCGAAACTTGGTCAAATTAATCTGAGGCCGTAGAGAGAGAATATATCTTTACGTAAGGTTGTTATACGTACTGTTGGTAGATAGGAATTTATTCCATGGGCTGAGTGCACCATATTATTTCTTTGCAACGGAATAAAAATGGCAGAGTGATAGACACCGCATCTACTACCTTACCATGTTATTTTCCTGACGCTGATAGCATATTAATTATGACAACCAAGTATATGGTAGCTAGGATAACTATTAATCACAGGGTAAATCTGTGTACGCTATTAGCCACCCCACCATAGGGTCGTTGTTGTGTAGTTTTGAAACACGTTCGTCATGACCGATCGACTATGGTGTTGGACAATTCCCATCGTGCTTGAATTCAGCCGCCATTGGGGACTTGTGGATGTCCATGTCGAATTGGTGAGTGTTTTGCTCATATCTTCTTATTGGGGTTATGCTATATACTGCTGTAGCACTAGTTATGCATGAAACAATATTTCACTGAAATGGGGCATGAGTAGATGATTAATTATCTTTCATCTTTAATTTGCTTGTGGATATGATATGTGTTCTTTCATGGACATGAGGTAACTCGGATGGCGATGGGTTTGTCCTCCTTGATATATACTAACGCTTGCTAGTTTCCTTAATTCTTATTCAGTTATAGAGTTGCTTTCTGACGATGTTTTTTTTCGCTTTATGCGTACATGAACGACAACTTGATAAATATACGAGTTGCCTACGCATTCAAGCGACAAGAGGAGAGGGGTTGTTGCATCAGCAATCGCTGATTGCTAGCTCCAAATTAAAAAGGTCATGGCTCGATCTCTGCCAGAAAAACAAAGCAGATAGATAAATCTATCAATCTTCAATCGTCGACAGTTCTTCACAAGTACTCGTACCAGTACTATCTAGCGTACTAGTACAGTAGTACGTGTTAGGGTTATCCCTAACTGCGAATTAATTAATTAAATTAATTAGTAGTAATTTGTTGCGCTTGTCAGTAAGTAAATTCGTCAGCAACGTAGTAAGGCATACTACGTACGAGCGCACCATCATCATCCAGCACTAGGGGGGACAATCCGTATTGATTTGTTCAACGAACACACACGCCGATCGGTGGAAAGTGAGAAAAAAGACGGTGAATCCATGCGACGACCGGCCTGCGCATGCATAATCGTCGATTCGATCGATCGATCCAAAGTATTCAGTCAAGACGTGATCGCGGCCCATGTTCAAGGAGACCAATTATTCAGTCAAGACGGGGAACTACTACACACTACTAGTGCAGAAGAGCAGCTAGCTAATGCACTAGTATCGCGGCGTACGTCTCACCGGTTGGTGCATCAGTTGTGTGAGGAGTGAAGAATCGAAGCTGCCCGGCCGGCCAGCACGAAGCTAGGCGTACGTTGCCAGGCAGCAGCTGGACACACAGCGCGGCAGCACGTACTGTACGCGAGAGCGAGACACGACCACGCACGCAGCGTCACGAGCGCGGAGAGGCCCTCGCGCGCGGCCGCTCCACGGCTCGGCACGCGGGGACGCCGTGGTGGCGTCGCGGACTCGCGGTTGATGCGCGCGCGGGGGAGGCGAGCGAGACGGGCGGCTTTCGTAGCGCGGG
>CM020179.1:17773476-17801894 GCA_009805545.1 Oryza longistaminata | reverse complement strand
GGATTGGGCGAGGCGTTCGCTTCAAGCAAAATCCGCCCATCGATTCATCGTGTCGGCCCAGTCACGGAAAAGGAACACTCTCTACTGTACTACTCTACATACGTGATCGATCAGTGCGTCCGTGCTAGCTGTGCATCCATCAATGGATCGATCATACTACATGATGACATAGGAGATCGATAGAGAGAAACAAAAAATGGAGATATGAACAACACGCTATCTGTATCACGAGTCATCTTTAACGATATCCATCTCATCATTTTATTGCCTGCCGAAAAATATCCAGTTCCATTTTATTAATTCGTCATCAGTCATGCATTCATGTAGTTCAATATTTCCATCTGATGATGTATTATATGATACACGTATCATCCTGAAACAGCGCGACACATGATATTGTTGTTTTCCTCTCCTGCTCCAGCACGCACATACGTACATCACCCGAGTTCTCGTTGACCAATCGATTGATAGCGTTTTAGGTTGCTCTAATCTGCAACCCATGCATGGATCCACCATGATGATCTATCAATTGTACCTACTATCTGTAACCATGTCTCAACGTATAGCAGCACCAACACAGGATTAATTAACCGGTTAAGATACCCTTCTCCAACAGAAGCACATCCGTTGTTAATTAACTAAGTTAGTTCAGTTCTTCTGGTGCGTACCCTTTTGCCACGCAAGAACTACCTTAGCTTTTTCTCCAGCTGGTGCTTGCTATTACTCTATACGCGATACCTAACTTATACGTCAAATTTTATCAATATCAAAAGATTTTAAAAGTACACAATATATATAAGAATGCTGCTCGATCGGAAATTAGGCGTTTCGATCAGCTGGCCTGCACTGTACGTAAGCTTGGAGTCTATTTCATTTATCTCGACAGAAATTAGTTGCTCTCAATGTCTCCATCATTTTTCGTTTGATATCCTCTACGACATGTACGGATGCACTGACTGCACGCACCCACCACCGAATAGCGAACGGATTCCTTCGCTTTCTTGCGTGTATGCGTGCCTGCATGCATGCACACGCACAGCCCGGCTGGCCGGCGATCCGCGCAAAAGCTCACGGCTTTAAGTAGCCTCTCTCTCTCCTCTCTTCTTCCTGCCCGATCGTCGATCGATGCGATGAGTTGGCCTTCATTTGGTCACCGGTCACCCACTATGGAACTCAGGGTTGGCGTTACCACGCGATAACCGTGGTTATCACACTTACCATGGAGTACGGTAAAAGAAAAATCGCGGTAACCTACTTAAATTTAAGTAAATTTAAAAAATAATTAAAAATTTTGATAAATTTTACTCGGTTTCGTACAGTTTGCCACGGTTACCGTGCTTACCGCTAAGGCGCGGTAACCCAGCCTCGACGGTTTGGGAAACCCTACAAGTATGGATTCATCTATTAAGAGTCAGTTCTTTTTTTCGTGAGTTTCTTTCACTGTAGATGACTGAAACTTGACACGGTTCAGTGTTGGGGCCTGAAAAAAACTCTGTCAAGTGAGTAGGAAAAGTTAGCGAGAGGATGCTAAAAGCTCTTTTGTCAAGGGCGACCATACTGTCAAGTCGGAGGAAAAGTTCCTTCCCTTTCACGCTTTCGGACGATGGACTGTGCAGCATCGTGCATGAGAGTGGCGTTCGGTTTCCATTAGCAGTTAACGCGGTTGGAGAGAGCTAGTGTAGGGTAGTGGAGAGACATATTTGGCGTAGCTAAGCTTAGCTAGGACACCTCTCGGTCTTAGTTGTCACGGTCGTTCGTATCTCTCTCTCTCCCTCTCGGTTCTTTTTCATGGTCATATATGTACAAGCTAGGATTGATCGATCGGAGCAAAAGTTATCAGTTTCGCTAAAATACTGTCACAATATTTTTGGCTTGTTTACAGTCGATCTCTCTTCTCTAGATCATTTGATCTCCTTCAAGATTCGTACTGTGGCAAATTACGGGATATAAACCAAACAATGATGCAAGACGTTAGCAACTATAAAAATATGGTGACAAATTTTTAGGTAAAAATACGTCAAATAAAATTTACACAGTAGATACACCCCACTTACACACCACTTACATATGTAAATTAGTATGTAATTTTGGGACTTACATATGTAATTTTAGGACTTACATTGAAAATACACTAAAAATACATATGTAATTTACGGACTTACAATGTAAATACATGCCGACTATTTTTTAGTGAAAAATATGGCGCCATAAATATAGCTACTCCCAAAGTTATTTCACTTTGGGTACTGTTTGGTAGCGTCAATTCAACACCGCGAAAAGGAGCGCGGAAGCATTCCATATATATGCTCGCGTTTTCCTTCGTCCGGCATCCATCCGTCAGGTTACTCGTGCGTATGTACTGCGGCACATACTACTCCTACATATACTGGGTCAGGTCAACACGAGAGAGCAGCGCGTAGGTGCCCCCTACCGGCCTACCCAGCGTGACGCCAGTTGCGTTTGAATTGAGATGCATGCATATCGCGGTGGTCCTGTGTATTGACCCCTATCTCAACTTCATGAGCCACACCAGAAGAGAAAATTACGGTACATGTGTGTACTATTCAAGCCGTGGAGAAACCACGCCCCGGTCGGGGCAGCCAGCCATCGCCATGCACGTCGGTCTCGACGACATCACGCTCCGCGTGGTTTTCCGCGCGGGTGGGCGCGGCGGTGGATGCGCGAGACCCGGACGGGCGAGATATTTTTCGCCGGCGTCGCGCTCGCAGCCACGCGCACCAACGAACACCGTACCAGCGCGCGCGCGCGGCTGGGTTGGGTAGCAGCTAGGTTGGACCGGGGTGCGGGTGCGTGCGTGGCGGCAGCAAGCGAACGAGCGAGCGAGCGACGTCGCGTTCCGTGGAGAAAGCGAAGGACGGGCGGGGCGGGTCGCCGACGCGGACGGACGCAGGGGCGGGACCGCGCGGTTTGGCTGCTGCTGCGCGCGTCTGCTTTTGAGTTGGTTATGATCAGGTGGTCCAAGAGCAGAGGGGGGAGGGGCTGGGACCATGCGGCTCGGCTCGGCTCCGCTTTCGTCTCGAACAGTGCGAGCGTATCGTACATGTGATGTGCGTGGTGGTGTGCATGCATCAGCGGCATTCAGCGCCGACGGAGAGACGTACGTGCCGGGGTCACTGATATGGCTTTTTCCGATTAACTGTGCTGAGGTGGAATAGATTGAGAGGGTTGTTTTGGGAGCTGCGGCGCGACATATTTTCTCGGCCCAACAACGGTAGTTTGCATGAGGGCCTATTTTGAGTTGGGTTGGTTCTAGGCCCAAAAACATTACAAATGGAGTAGGGCACGAGTAGGAACTGGAGTTGGATTGGATTATGGCAACCGTGCTCCTATAATCCGGCTTCTCGCCTACGACCATCACCGGCTCAAACCATTCGGTGTGGCGTGTCTGCAGTGTCCAAATCCTGCTGGATCCCTCGTAGCAGCTATCGTACAGTGTCCAAAACCTTCGATCGTCTCCTCCATTTGTCATTGCCATCCGACCATCCCTATCACTTACTTTGACATGAATCCATGGCATACCGGAAATCGCATACACAAGCTGCGGCCGTCTCCTCAGATAGGCGTGTCCCCATGTTGTTCTCAGGAGCACCCTTTCCTCGATGAAACACCCGCTCCTTGCACTAAGACCATTCACACCATTCGCGGTGCAAGACCCTCCTACAAGGGGTCCTATATGCCACGTACGTAGATTGAGACCACACCTCTTCAAATTTCTTCTCCCACAATGCATTTGAGCCTAGTTGGACCGCCGGGGGAATCACTTTGGACATGATCTGAAGTGTACGTACTGTAGACTAACTGACTAAGCAAGTTCAGTCGTTGCAAAGGAAAGACACAGAACGGTTATAACAGAATTCTTTAAAAGAAGGCATAGCTAAGAATTTCGCATTGAGGTAATCAGATTGACCTGATTTTCCATTACTCTCTTAGTTCCCTAATTTACATTTACTATACAGCTGAGCTAACCGAGCGGCCGAGCTGATCATTTTGAAGGAACAAAGTTATTCTGTTATTGAACTCTCATCGACAGGCCACAAAAGAAACATCCCTTCCGAATTCAGTGAGTTCCAATGGAAAACTTTGGTCAATTTACAGGCAGCCGCTATCAATAGAGCCCCAAAAGTTTCCACCAGAAGGTTCCAACAACACCCCAGATCAGAATATTGATCAAGGCTGTTACGAAACCCATCCTGAATACATCTGGAAGCTCAAGATACCCCGCTGCAGATAGAAAGCAACAAATTACAGAGTAGTGAGAATATGAATTTGGAAAGACTAATTATGGAACCAAATATAAAAGGAACAACAGCATAGAAGGAAATAACAGGTTTTCTCATTCTATATCTATATGCCTTATCTGTTATAGCATGTTGTTTTTGCTTCCTCTGCTCTTTTTTTTTAGGGTAACCCGTTTGTAAATGAAAATAATGAAATGAAATCCAGAAAAGTAGAACATGAATTTACCTCCAAAGTACACTGCAGCCTGTCCGCTACTATAATGAGTTAGTGCACCAAACAGATTTGTGTTGAATGCCAAAGCAAGAGCTGACAGCACTCGAGGAACACCAGCTGCTACATGCATGGCCAGAAATGCCGAGTATAAAGCTCCAACATGTCCGGTTTGGCTTGCAAATAGATAGTGAATCAGGAAGTAGGAAGCCTCAAGAACACAAAAGGCTGCAGGCCAGCTCAGTGAGAAGGATTCAAGCAGCTTGGCAACACAGCTTGACATCCATGACACAATTCCCAGGTTAGTGAGCTGTCCTGCCATTCCAACTAGAACTGCAAACCATGCCAATGTATCCCATGCAGATTTCTCATTTAAGCAATCATCCCAGTCTAGCACACCTAGCAAGAGAAGAATAGAGAGTCCAAGCATCGCGGCAACAACACTAGATACACCGATAGCATCCCTACACAGAAGTCATTTTACATGATATTTAGGGAATAGTTGAATAAATATGCAAAAAAACAAGAGCATGATAGTAAGGGCATATTATCTATGTACGGTATTCTGAAACAACTGCCTGATTCATAATGCTATTGTCTTCACTATATTACCCCTTAGCATACTAAAAGTACAGGAACACAGGTGATCTGGATGCAAACTAGGATTGGTACTATGAATTGGTCGGAGTTAGCTTTTCTTCTTTTTATTTTATTTTATTTTTTAAAAAAAACTACAAGCTGCAAGACAGTTGCAGCTACAGATTAAAGCAAATGGTATCATCAAAAGAAAAAACACTCATTTTCTATTTGTTATCAAGATCATATGTTAGTTATATGAAAAATCCTACTAATAATTAAGGAACATTTAAAAATCTGACAGACTCTTGTAAAAAATGGTGAACCATATCAGAATCAAAAGTTGAAATGAAATGTGATTAATACAGGAATACTTGACCTGGTGTCTACAGGGAAAGGAAAGCTAACTGGAACAAGCTGCTCCATACTCAAATATGAATGAAAAATCACACAAGTATTTTAACGATGCAACTATTAAGTATCTTGCTAGCAGGAGGCAATTAGCTGCATTCCATGGAAAGTTTTAGTCAACCAAAAAGCAACAAAGAAAATTATGTCACAAACTGCAACATTGTATTGATATCAAAGTCAACATTATACGTGGGAGCACTTGTACTAAAGGAGGAGCTTGCCCAAAAACTCTTCATGGGACTGCAAGGATCACTAAGGCAGCCTAAGGATGCTACTATTAAGTACTCTACTATGGTATATCAATATAATCAAATAAAGGGAAACATTTAAATGCTGCAAGATTGGATTAATGTGACAACGTAATATTAAGATTGAGGATGTGTAGTGGAGAAGCTTACCCAAATACCCATAATGAAACTGCAAGGAGCATTGTACCAATCATAACCCATTCATTCTTAGTCACTGGACCCATGCGCTCGAGCTTCTCTGCAGCTAATGCTGGGGCATCAGGAGTATCCTTCGTTTCAGGGGGAAATATCTTGTATAGCAAGTATGGTGTTGCTAGTAGAGAAGCAATGGCTGGCAAACTAGCAGCCTTGAACCATGCTACCCATGGATTTGCAACGATAATACCAAGCTCCTCTGCTAGCTTCAAGCACAACAAATTTTGTGCTGCAGCAGTTAGGAAGAGCGCACTTGAGTTACCAGCTGCCTGTTAAAAAATAGGAGAAGAAAACTAGATACTCTGTAAAAGCATTTCTGAAGATGATGCTTATACAATGAATAACAGAAGTATAGGATGCACAGAAACATCATGCATGACACACTACATGACATCAAACACGGCAATCGTACTAAACCCAAGAGAATTATAACCAGCATTCTGCAATCTTACTGTTTAATGGAAACAGTAAGAAAGCAAAATGCAGAAAGTCATGTATAGTACAATGGTCTTTCTATACTCGGATAGTTTACTCCTAAGTACTCTGTTCGATTAGAGAGGGACTTTAAAATACCGTTGTCTTATGACCAGATGAATCCTCTCTTTTCCAAAACCTTCACCCTTCTGCTAGATTGATGATGAACTCACTCACATAATATTACGACCATTCATGCATCAGTGGTGGCACTATGATTAAAAAATACATCAAATTTTAATTTACCCAGTAAGCAGGCTAACAAAACACTAGGTTGATCTGACAGTGGCCTAGCTGGTTGCCTGATTTCAACCCAAAATTACTAGGTAAGGCCTAGAAATACAGCTAAGTGATCCTTATCTAGGTTCCTTGACTTCTAAAATTTAGGTTGTCAATGCTAATCAACAGTGTATTGATACACATTTAAAAGGATATCGATCGTCAACTCCTCGACATGATAAACCGGTGACATCTTGACCCTAAATAACTGATCAAAAACGAATCGAATAACTCCACAGGTACTACACACAGGTACTACATATACATGCCATTTCTGTCCACATCCAATCACCTTCAAAATCCATCAGATTATCTGAAATTCTGATACACAACATGGCTAACCCTCCTATCAAGTGCTTGCTCCCTCCTGCAATCGTGTCACTAGTTCTGCTGATCTCATGCATGGTGGCAGCCGGTGAGCAGCAAGCACCGTACAAACCCCTCGTCGTCCCGCTCGTCAGGGACAGCGACACCTCCTTCTACACCATCCCCATCAAGAACGGCGCGCCGCTCGTCGTCGACCTCGCCGGCACGCTCGTCTGGTCGACGTGCACGTCCACGCACACCACGGTGTCGTGCCTGTCCGGCACGTGCAGCGCGGCCAACCAGCAGCAGCCGCGTCGCTGCCGGTACGTCGACGGCGGCTGGTTCTGGTCCGGCCGCGAGCCGGGTCGCGCTGCGCCTGCACCGCCACCCGTTCAACCGGTCACCGGCGAGTGCTCCACCGGCGATCTGACGACATTCGCCATGTCGGCTAACTCACCGCAACGGCAGCAGAACGCTGCACCCGGAGGAGTTCGCGCCCGTCGGCTCGTGCGCGTCCGCAGCGGCTGCTGGCCGTCGCTCCCCGCGGGTGCCACCGGCGTCGCGGGTTCTCCGGCGGCCGCTCTCGCTGCCGTCGCAGCTCGCCGCGCAGCGCAACTTCGGCAACAAGTTCGCCCTGTGCATGTCCCAGTTGTGGCGTTCGGCGACGCGCCGGTGTACCTGGGGATGGAGGCCGGGCTTCGTCGACTACAGGGAGATCCTCCCGTACACCCCGCTCCTGACGAACCGAAGAATCCCGGCTACTACCTCCCCGTCAAAGGCATCTCCGTGTCATGGAGCGTTCCCGAGACAGCCGGCGTCGCTGCCCGCCGGCGCGCTCGACCTGGACGCCCGCACTGGCCGCGGCGGCGTGTGCTGAGCACGACGACGCCGTACACGGTCATGCGGCCCGACGTGTTCCGCGCGGTTCGCGGAGGGTTCGACACCGCCATAATCAGGAGGAGCAGTACACGTACTCCAACGTCACGCGGCCACCGCGCCGTGGGACCCTTCAAGCTGTGCTACAACGGCGCGTTCCCGATGCTGAAGCGGCCGGCGAGCGATGGAACATTCCGACGTCCACCTGGAGCTGGACGGCGCCACGGGCACCTGGCCGTGGGTTCAACGACAACTACCTGGTGTTGCGCGGGGGGCGGCGTTGTGCGTCGGGGTGCTCGAGATGGTCCCGGCGGCATGCCGGTGGACCGGCGAGCCGGCGATGGTGGGTCGGCGTGAAGCAGCTGGATTGGAACCTGCTGGGTTCGATCTGGACAAAATGCTGATGTGGTTCAGCGGGGATCTGGCATTTCGCTTGTCGGTTGTTCATATTCTTCTCAAATCGGGTTATAAGATCGATCTGATCAGTGGTCCAGTCACGCCGTCACGGCTAAAAACGAGAATTGTACGCTTCAGTTCAGAACCGTTGTTGAATAAGCTTCCGCAGACTTGATAGTGCTTCATTATCGAAGTGCTACGAATGTTTTTGCTGGGCGTAAAGATATCTTGGAAACTACCGTTTTACTCATCAATGAGTAAAAATTTTTACTGATTTTACTCTGTGGATAAATTTTATACGTCCAATTTTAAAATGAATGATAGTTTTCAAGTTTTTATTACGTATGTGATTTTGCTATATATTTTTCCTGTATGTACTACCTAGAAATGGATGTTGAACTCGCTCTACCCGTATGTTTCGTGAAAACACTACCCATCGACACGCCGATGGATAAGAAAATATTGGGCGTTCAATTCGTTACACATATCCCGTGGCCCCTTCCTCTATTTCTCTCCCATGCAAGTCCTCAACGGGTGGTGGAGAGACGCTGCTCGTCTCCTTCGTGTGGTCGAGTTGCGGCTGCTGCGAGCAAGATCTGCGGACATCGCTGGGCGAAAGCTGCAGGAAGACAATGGTCCCTACATGAATCTGTAAGTGGTGTGGCTCCTGTTCGTTGGCGACGATGGGGTGATGAAGGCTTGGGCAGCAGCTACCACCTCGGTGGAGTAAAGGGAATTGTGGCATCTTGGCGTGGATTTGCAAAAGAGACCGGAGGAGAAGAGGAAGAAATCAATCTGACCAATACATTTTTCATGATTTTTTAATGTTCCAGCCAATATATTTTGGATGTTTTTTGGGGTTGAATCGAAGTGTTGCAATGGATACTTTCATATTTCTACCTTTGATTTCTTTCATATCCGCGATGTTTCTGCGGGTTGAAGCTTGATGTTTCATCCATGAAAACAAAATGTTTTATGGTGTTTCAACTATGTTTCACAATTTTTATAGGCTGAAAAATTTTCTATTTAGTAGTAGTGAAACTTTTTTAAGTTGCAGTGAAACATCGGTTGATTTTTGTGCTCACTTTGTAGTCGCCTTAATGTTTCGTACTAAGCATCCTCCTAGGCCAGAAAAGCTTATTTTAGGCACCTTTGGGAAACTCAAGATTCAAGATTCCGAGAAATTAGTCGGTGAGAATTTGTAAAAATCGGGTTTCTTAGCTATTTACCCTCGCTGCACTATATAACGGGAGAAAGTCGTCATATAGGATATAGGATGCTTCCACATTTATAAAGTCCTACTCTATATAATCTCTCGCTTATAATCGTTCAATGTCAAGTCAGACAACCCTACGTGCCCTTGATTAGTTCTTGCTCGGACCATGGGTATCAGATGGTTTCATCAGGGCAATCCAGCCCAATGTTTTAGAACTTTTGACTCCAGAACCGAGCCGGATTGTCTTGGATCAATCCAAACGGGCATTTTTCCTTACCATTGATCTCATGTGATGCGTAATTGTGTACCACTGCAGATACATACAGCCAGGAGAATTCAAACTGTGGGTGCTAATCAACAGTGGATAGTACAGTACTCGCTTTTATTCATTTAAAAGCCATCGTCAACTCCTTGATAAGCATGATGGATCGGTGGCATCTTGACCCTACAAATATTGACCAAAAACTAATTGAACTACTACTCCTGAAGTAGCAGTACAAATACATTCAACTATGCCCATTTCTGTCTCCAACCAATCACCTTCCAATATATCCATCAGATTTTCTGATTACACAACATGCATAACACTCGTATCAGGTGTTTGATGACTTTGATCCCTCCTGCCACTGTGTCACTGGTTCTGCTGCTATCATGCTTGGTGGCGACCGGTGATCAGCAGCCAGCAGCGTACAAGCTACCCCTAATAGTCCTCTCGTCAGGGACACCAACACCTCCATGTACACGATCGCCATCAAGAAAGACGATGCCCCCCTCGTCGTCGACCTCGCCGGCGCGCTCGTCTGGTCGACGTGCCCGTCAACGCACACCACGGTGTCGTGCCTGTCCGGCGCGTGCGGCGCGGCCAACCAGCAGCAGCCGCGCCGCTGCCGGTACGTCGACGGCGGCTGGTGTCTGGTCCGGCCGCGAGCCGGGGTCGCACTGCGCTGCACCGCCCACCCGTTCAACCCGGTCACCGGCGAGTGCTCCACCGGCGATCTCACCAGCTTCGCCATGTCGGCGAACACGACCAGCAATGGCACAAACTGCTGTACCAGGAGGCGTTCGCCACCGTCGGCGCGTGCGCGCCAGAGCGGCTGCTGGCGTCGCCTCCCGGCGGGCGCCACCGCGTCGCGGGGTTCTCCCGGCGGCCGCTTTCGCGCCGTCGCAGCTCGCCGCGCAGCGCAGCTTCGGCAACAAGTTCGCCCTGTGCCTCCCCGGATTCGCCGCGTTCGGCGACACGCCGGTGTACATCGGGACGGAGAGTCTAGGCATCGTCAACTACACGGAAAGCCTCCCGTACACCCCGCTCCTGACGAACCCAAGAAACCCCGGCTACTACCTCCCCGTCAAAGGCATCACGGTGAGCTGGTACGGGCCGGACGTCACGGCGTCCCTGCCCGCCGGTGCGCTCGACATGGACGCCCGCACGGGCCGCGGCGGCGTCGTGCTGAGCACCACGACGCCGTACGCCGTCATGCGGCCCGATGTGTTCCGCGCCTTCGCCGAGGCGTTCGACGCCGCCATACGAGGAAATGATTACGCCAAGGTGGTGCGCGTGCCGGCGGTGGAGCCCTTAAAGCTGTGCTACGATGGCGCGTTCCCGTTCCGGAAGCGGCCGCCGACGTGGGACGTGCCGACGGTCGACCTGGAGCTCGCCGGCGCCACGGGCATCTGGAGGTTGTTCACCGAGAACTACATGGTGCAGACGCCGCGCGGGATGTGCGTGGGGATCCTCGAGATGGAGGCCGGCGGCGGCATGCCGGTGGACGGCGAGCCGGCGATGGTGCTCGGGCTGAAGCAGCTGGACACGAACCTGCTGGTGTTCGACCTCGACAAGATGTTGCTGTGGTTCAGCGGGGAGCTGTCCTTTCGTTTGACGGGCTGTGTGTCGCCCTTTTGAGCCTGGTTCTGAACATCTGACGTCCTGAAATGGCGGTGTTTGTTTGTTTTTCTTTTAAATTTTGAAATATGGAGGTGTTTGTTTCAGTTTTGTACAAATGTTGAATAAACTCTCGGCAGCCTTCATAGTGCTTCACTGCAGCACTAAAATGCCGTTTTATCATAAATATGTAGAAACGAAGAAGGTGTTCGACACGTAAAATTACAAAAGGTTGCTACTCTGTATAACTTTCGATCATAAGACCACATACCAGAGCAGCATCGAGTTATTTATAAAACACTCAGCTGAATAAGGTTTTGCGATTGCTTTTTTACTTATGATATATGTTACCTTCGGACGGAGCTTACTATTTCTTTTTCAAAAAAGCTCAGTACAAACGCAGACGATGGCCACTTTTAACTCCACAGCGAATAGTTTGATTCAGCCTACTGTTAACTCTCAGAATAAGTCTACTTTGCCTCCCTCAACTCATGTCCCTGGTTGAATCGCATCCCTCAACCACAAAACTGGGTGGATGCGATTCAAGTAAGGGTATGAGTTGAGGGAAACAAAGTAGACTTAGGGTGAGTTTGAGTGATATGGGATTGAGAAGATACGCAAAACGAGGTGAGCTATTGGCGTATGATTAATTGAGTATAAACTATTTTAAATTTCAAAAATGGATTAATATGATTTTTTAAAACAATTTTTCTATAGAAATTTTTTGCAAAAAACACACCGTTTAGTAGTTTGGGAAGCGTGCGCGCGGAAAACGATACAATTTCTAACTCAGAGCAAGTTTAGTAGTACAGCCCACTACTTACTACTCCCTCCATTCCAAAATATAAGGCACAACCACCCCTAACCCAAAGACCAAGAAATAGTTATTATCATCTTGTAGTTTGGATCCTCCTAATAAATATAATGCATGCATCCAATAGAGTTAGAGAATGTGAGAGTGAAGGATTTAAAAAAGTAGTAATTTAATGGAGAATATGTCATAGTTAATGACATGCATGCATAGATGCCTTATATTATGGAACATATAAAAAAATAGTTGTGCCTTATATTATGGAATGGAGGGAGTATAAACCAATGTTAAAGCTAACATATATAATAGGTTGGCTATAAGGTTAGCTTTATTTTTTTCATCCTCTCCCTTTATCTCTCTATGAATTTAATGCATATTTCTTGGAGCTTGTGTGGAGCTAGCTCTTGCATGAGAGCCAACACTCTCCACTTTTATTTATCTCTCTCTTTCACATAAGTATTTAGCTTGCTTATAGCTCACCATTATCTTTGCTCTCATTGTATCTGGAACGAACGCAGCCTAAGAAACACAGTCGCATCACCCCTTTGCACGCTGGCTGCTTCATGGGCTGCCGAATATGCGATCGAGACCTTTCTTGGATGGGCTAGATTACGGTCATTTTCCGTAGCATTGGCCCAAACTTTTAGCCCATTAAAATGACCTTACATACACTGAGCCAAGCCGAGAAATACGGCGGTTACTACTCCTGGCCCAGTACGAGCGTGCCGCCATACAACATGTGCCTTGGGCCCATGCCATGGGCCCACCTCGACCAAACTCCAAACCCGAGACCACCACCACCTCTCCAAACCCCACTCACTGCTGCTGGACTAGCTCTCTCACCGTCTCACGCAAACACACGCATCTACAGCTACAAGCTACCACTACAGTACGCCGCGCGCCATACAAATCGTCGAGCAATCCGCCTCGCTCTCGCCGCCCGCACCCACGCTCACGCACGCTCGCCTCACCACCCACAGCGCACGCGGCCACCAATGGCGAGCGCCCGCGCGCGCGGCGGGCGAGCCTTCTTCTTCCTCGTACTCGAGCTCGCTGTCCTCGCGGCGCCCGCGGCCGCTGTTTCTGGATGGAGGCGGCTACATGCTATAGTTTTTTTTTTTCTGTTTTGTGATTGTGGTTATGAGGGGATTACTTGGTTCATTGCTGTAATAAAATCGGAGAGGATAATAGTTTGTTCCTATCACTTCTCACTCACTGAAACTTCAGTTGCACTTCCCTGTTCTTTTTCATGTTCATGTTCTGCAATTCTGCATCAACAGTTGATACATGAGCCAATTGTTCTTGGTTTGATGGGCCCACAAGCCAGTAACAATGGCGGTGACTCTGCTTCAAGCAGTAATAATGGTATTTATGATTGTTTTGGTGTTCATGTTAGGAGTATTTGATGCTGATTAAACCATTCGGTGTACAGGCTAGGGAATTATTTATTCCTTCTCTTTCCAGAACTGCGCATAACCTGAAAAAAGTTTGGCTTTATGAGTTAAAGAACAAGGGAGAAAAAAAATCTAAAAGAGAACATAATAATTCACCAGAAAGTGCAGTATGCAACTGGAACGCCATTCATCGAAATTCTATATTCTCTCTTTCCTGTTTCTTTAGGTTGATGATCACCTCATGATTACCGTAAAGCTTCTGGCGTTGCCACTCTGCCAAGAAATCAGTAACTTTTTAAGACATGATCAAACTGCAGGCATGTGATCTTGTAGTTTAATTCATGGTAAGAGAAGCTCACGTGGTCTCTGAACAATGCATCTACTACCAAAGAACATCGACTGTTGTTTCTGGAAACCGTCTAATAAAAAATTGGAAGCTCCTAATCAGACTATCAGAGGATGCCGTTGGACCAGCATACTTGTCAAGGAAATGGTTTTTCTTTTGCAATTTACAGTATTTTAACAAATAGTATTTGTTCTTAATAATTACTAGCTTCATTTGCTCTCTCGGAGAAGTTTACAAGATAACTGCACGAGCTAAGGTTAAACTAATCAAAGAAAAGTTTGAAGATAAGGATGAGATATGCTATGCTATGCAAAGCTGGTGGTTCCAAATCAAGGATCAGTAGAAAGACCAGCTGTGCCTTGTTGTCCTGACATATCATGGACAAATGACAAAGAACAAAAATGTCCTACTGTTCTACCTATTCCCATATCACTGTTCCACTCTCAACCTGGCAGGTCAAAAAAGTTGTCACCCAAAGTAATAAGTTCAAATGCGTGATTATTACCACATTTCCAGAGGTCCATTTGAGTCTCTGAATCAGAAACATTCAGACAACAACTCTCACAAAATGTTCTGAATTTAAATAAACAGAGCTGATATTTAGTAGTATAAAACGGCAATGCACGAACATGTGAAGTGAGAAAGGAAGCTGGTGCATAGCTGCAAACACAAAAAGGGCATCCAATGATAGGAAAAGGACATCCGTGAGTTTGAGCATGATCAAGATGGGATCAGTCGACCATGTCTTCTTAGCCCTGACCTGCCCAGTCTCTTCACGTGTAGTGTCCATTTGCCATTCGCCTCTGTTACTGTTTACCGTATGATTAATCTGACAATAAGCATCTAAACTAAATCACTCCTCCGGTAATTGTTAATGGAGTTACAGTGTCACGTACTATCCGGCTCAGCATCCAACGCAGATGCACAGTTAAGTTTACTGCTCGATGTCGAGGTAAAAACAAGACTGAACATTTGACAAGACTTTTGGGTATGAGGGAAGCTGAGCAGAGGTTCCCAAGAACAACAAAAGAGCACGACCGGTGTCTGAAGATGCTGGAATGGTGAAAATGGTGATGTGAAAGAAGCATGTGAGCGCGAGTGTGTGTCTATGAGAGAAGATTCGTGTAGTGAGAAGAGGCCAATGGATGGAGTGTTAGTATTATTAAGCTGGACACTTGCACGGGACTTAGTATCTGAGTCATATTCAGATGTCTGATTCTGTGGGCTTTTAAAAGAAAAACAGATTCAATGATATGCCTGAATTAATGCAGAACTAAATAAAACATGTACCTAATATGTCATTCCCGTAGTCAACCAAGTAAATATTACATTTTTCACTTTACGCTTAAAATTTCCTCATTTTCTTCCTAGAAAAAGCGTTGGTATCCGAGAAAACTTCTTCTAAGAAAAAGTATAATACCTCGCTGGTAGTTTCATAAAATAATCTTATGTGATAATCCAGAATACGTCGTGGTAGTATTCTGGCACAAAAATGGGCCTTTCACCCTATCAAATGCAGATTGACTACCTCTTGATTACTTACGACAGCGTTTAAGAAAATGAGTTACTGGTAGCATATTGTAGTTCTAGACTTCATGGTGGCATTATTGTAGATTGGAGCTTTGTCAATCAAATATATTGGTTTGATCTGAATTTATTATTCCTACTCTATTTAGAAGTGATTAATGGAAGTTGTACTCTTCATTATGGTCACATAATTTAGTACACGACAAACTTTTTCTCCAAAGTCATCTGATGAACAAAAGCTATTAAATGGAGTTACGCATCAGATGACTTTGGAGAAACATATAGAAGTTATAACAAGCATAGGTCAAGAAAAAGTATTCGGGTTGTCCTGCAAGCACAAACTTTTTTATGTATGGTTCCCCTAACCTTAATGTGTGTAATGTAGGTGCTTTTATTGCAATAGGATAAACATTTCTTAATGTCACTCAACTCTGCTGCTTATTGAAAGTATTTTTAGATGACGAGTAGATAGATATAAACATAGGTACTAAGTGCTATCTATCACAATTACTAGCATCATGTCCGTGTGTTGCAATGGAACCTAATTACCTAACTAAATATTGATCAGTCTACAATATAAAATGAAACTAATAAATTATTTTATCTGGAGAATCTAAAACTTTCTTCTTGTGATATAGCTTGCTCATCTTATTTTCCGTTCTCATTTAGATCAGTTCTTATTTTTGATCAGTCTCCTGAAAATCTTTTTTTTTTTTTGCCAAGCTATAAAATGTAGAACCATGGTATTTTTCTCTCAAAAAGAACTGTATTTGATCTGTTTCATACAAATTGAAGCTTGTGGATGGATGATTCATCATTGTCTCTCGCTGTATAAGACTAAAGACTAATACGGATCTCCGATTCGTGCTCTTAATGTTTTGTTAATATATCTTCTCTTACTTAATACTACTATAATACTACTATAATGCTTGTATTGTTTATCTTTGACTTCTTTGGCGGTTTGTATTTGTTGATGATTATAAACGTCAATATATATTAATACATCATGATTATTCTCTTCATTTTAATTGGCACCTACTTCTAAACCGGTGCTATTATTTTAATCATCCATATATTTGTGTAGTGTATACTAGCAAAGTAGCCGTGTGTTGTATAGATTCAATCCTATAGTAAGTCTCATGTTTTTACTACAAATAATGCTCATCACAAACATGTAACTTATAACAGTGGGTGAAGCTGTAATATCGATAAGATCTATCCTCTCCATCCTTAAGGCAAAGTGGACGATCCAATTGAATTGCAAATGAGTGAAATTTCTAACTTACCAACTTTAGCATGGACAATCGGCTATCATATGGACCGAGGGACTCCTTGATCCGTGAGCGATTTTGGATGTCAAATTACACATTTACACTGTCGATGTTACCAACATTCATAGAGTTTTTCAAATATTAAGTGTACATGATTTGTAAAAGGTTTCTATTTCCATTGCTCAACCAAACAGCACAATTTGCACAAAAAAAAAAAGACTCATAATGGCTTCCATATGAGGTGAGGTCAGTGGCTGCTCTACCAGCAGGCCACCAGCAATCAAATGTCGGATTGAGTGAAAGTCATTTGTGACCAATGGCTAAGAACTTCTTATCAAATTCATCCGGTGGAAATAAACATGTTTCAGATACAATTATAGTGGGACGTTATTGCGAGCCCAAAAACTCTACTCCAGACAACTCAGATCAATGGCAACACAGGTTTCCAACTGCCAAACCAAGTCAGCTATTTGAAAACAATCAACGTGATCTGATTTTGCAACTAATTCTAAATGAAGACCTAGAAAGTTAAAAGCCAAATCAGATGAAAAGATTGACGCTCTACCAATTAATTTAAACTTTCCCCTCAGTCACAATTTAGACCTCCACTTTACAAAGATCACACAAGCCTCAAAATCTGAAAGTTTGGTACAAGTTAGACCACCAAACAAATTGGCATGCTTCACTTTAATTGAGACCAGTAATCGTGCACGTACAATGCACTTTTTGAAAAAACAAAATTTTGGCAGCAAAATCTACTATAATATGAGCTTACACAAAATATGAACTCTGTGTGATTCAAATAATTAGCATTGTTAATTATCTCAAACATATATGCAGATTGGATAATCTCGGCATATCTATCAGCCCTCCACTAAAAGCAAGTGACCCTATTTTACCAAAAGAAAGTATATATATAATTCACATGTACTGCTGAAATCCATAGTTATAAGTGACTAGGAACTATCGGGAAGAAATATATTGTACATATGAAAGAACATGCCTAAAATCTGTGCAATATTAGCCAAAACGTCATGAAAGTACTGCTGTATTTGTGTTGAACATTCAGTAAACTGTTGGTAAGAAGGTAGTAAGGTAGAGATGTTTTCCTGCCAGCTAGGATTTTCGTTTTTTTGGTATAAAGACAACAAACTATTTACAGAGGTGGCCGCCTTAGTAAATTGTCCCTCAAATTCTTAAATCCATGCGATCGTTAGATAAATTAACATGGTATAATGTTAGAGGCTTTTTCAACATGTACGTCCTTGGTTATGTACACATCTAGCCATTGCTAATTAAAAATGTGAATCAACAAAAAAAAACTATAAATGCGCAAAGTCCACATGATGATAAGCAATAGTATAAACAAACGCATGCCATATTCCTTCCTCAGGTGTTCTGTTCATGCATCGGGAGAGAATGTGAGTAGAACAAAATGCCGACCAATCACGCAGGATAATTCTATATTGATCCATGAGAGTAACTTCAGTCTTACACTTAGTGAGGAATACTTGTCTAGAATGAAAGACTGAGCATTTCCCTTCTGGTAAAAAGAAAATTGAAATATCCACCTGGCTACATATGACTTTACTTAGGGAACAAGATGATGCCATGAAAATCTTTTCCTCAGACTTTTCTCGCACCGATTAAAGCTACCCCTGATCTGAGCCGTCAGCAATTAACATCGCTAGAAGGATGCATGAGACAGGGTTCAAATGTCATCGGAAACATTCAAACATCGAAACTATTGCAACTGATGGTGCGAATCATGCTAATACTTCTGTAACATCAAATACGCATTTATATTGCATAGATGAATGAACTGCACGGAATTTAAAAGCACAGGTGTAAATTTGTGAAGCAATTTCAGGGAAGTGAGTTGAGTGCTTCGCAAATAAATTTCCTGCAAAAAGAAGAAAAATTAGCAACTGAAAACCTATATCAAAAGAGGAAGGGTTGAACCATTTCACTGCTACAAGAAGATTAATTATATGACGTGCATATCGAAACAAAATAAGTTAATCCAAGATAACAAAGATCAAATGAGAGAAGCCGAGCCTGAAAATTAAAGAGAACAACAGATTTGCTGCACAATTAACAAGCAAACACTTTTTTTTAGCGATGCCCGGTACTCTCTACTTGTAGTATTATACTACCAGTAACATTAAGGGTAAATTAGTAATTTACTAATACAATGATTACGAGTAACTCTGTCATTGATGTCTTTTCCCAGCTAGATCGATATGTGGTTACCCATTATGTTGGCATCGCTCATATTCCATCAAAAAGCCAAAAAAGGAAAAAAAGTTTAGTCAAAGCTAAATGATAATCATACCCCTATTTTTTGGGACCGCTAATTAGGGTGGTAGTAGAAAACAATCTGAACCCTTCGATCAAATGAGATCAACGGTTCGAATTATTTTCTACTACAGTACAGAGTACCGGAGTGAGCCTATTTTTTTTTTAAAGCATCAGGGTGATCTCCATGTTGTTGTCACACTTTCCCCCTTCTATTTATGAGATTGCCCTAACTTTTTCTCTTTTTGTTGTTTTGTTTCTTCAAGACAATGTCGTGGAAAGCTTGCAACAAAGTCGCCCAACTTTGAAGTCGCCGAGCGAGGAAGAAGTGGTGTTGACTGAGGATGATGAATACCAGGAGTGGGTGTTCCAGATGAATACCAACAAGCCAGACTTGTCATGTTGATTTTTGTGCCACAGACAGAATCAGAATATCAACTCTTTATGGTTGGAACTTGGAGCTTCAAAAGGTAGAAGCAAAATACCTGTGGGTTTGCAATGTGCGCCAGATTATCTTGAGACTAGGCCTATTATATCAGTTAATGTTACAGGGAAATCCCCCTTTTTCTGTGAGGAGGAAACTCCCTATATCTAGCTATCTTGAGAACTTGGAGATTCAGTTTTTTTTTCACATTAAAGACATGAATGATCCATGGTAAAAGTTGAATGATCCACGCTTTGTAAAGAAACAAGCCCGTCATCCAGCCAATCATGATTAGCCAAAGAAAAAGAGATATTAAAAACGAAGTGAGTTTCAAATGGATTTAAATTGAAGAATGGTACTTTTCAAATAACAGCCAAAACCTGTTTAGACCTATGTTAATAGGTCAGAGTAGTATTTCATAAAATTAGCCTCCAAAATCTACTTGTGTTTAGCAAAGCTTGAGCTATCTCTAAGAAAGAGCCGGGGAGTTTAGTTCAAATTTGTTAGTCTTTTCAGCTAGGTCGATTGAATTCATGGGCCGTAATTATGGCCCGACGACGTATCTTTCTTTGCTCTTAGTTCTCTCCGGTCCCACAATGTCAGTTTCCCATGGCCTTCTCCTGACCTTCCCACTCGAGGCCTTTGTTTGTCTGGACCGGATCCGGGCCCATGAGGTAGTTGTTCCAGTGCAGGCCGAAAACGCAGTTTGAATGGGCCTGGGAGTGAATTTTCCAGCCCAAAAGGCCCAAAGCATAGGAAGATTAAGAACATATGCCTCCTCGGCTCCTCGCGACCCCTCGTTTCGGAAGAAGGGGCTGGTTGCCTCGCCGTCGCCGCCGCGATGAGCCACCGGAGGCGATCTAATGCCGCCGGCCCGCGCCTCCTGAAGGTGTCGGCGACTCTGTCCACCGCACAAGCCTCGTCGACGGAGAAGGAGAGGCCGGATCCGCCGTCCGTGTTGGGATGGGAGCGAAGGGTGCTTGCGCTGGCGCTGGCCTTACCGCGCGGCGAACGCGCTGCTGGTGCGCACCTACTTCAACCCCGACGAGCACTGGCAGTGCCTCGAGGTCGCCCACCGCATCGTCTTCGGTAAAACTCGCCGCCGCGCGCCGCTGGCTGTTGTGCGCCGGCTTTTAGTCTGCTTATAACTCGCTTGAAATCGAAATAGAATCCAGCTGACACTCTCAAAGGAGTGGAGATACTTGAACTGCCGCATTTTCTGTTCCCTGCAGGTATGGCCACCTTACTTGGAGTGGAAGAGGGGTCTCCGAAGTTACCTCCATTCCGTTGGTCTTTGCTGCGCTTTACAACATTCTGGCCCTGCTCCACTTGGATACCCCATGGTTTAATTGGTAATTACTCTTAGCAAACCATGCCAAAAACTCATTAGGTATTTCTCTGGGCGAAGATTGCAAGTGATAATTCTGGTTAATGTCATGTGGTGCTTCAACTTTCTATGAACACAAGTTTTTGTGTTCAGTTACATGAAAGGGGATCACAAGTGCTCAGTATCAACAATTTCTCCTGTAGCTAGATTCTTTGTTGGGATAGCTTACAAATGGGTTCTTATTCTAACAATGCAGAATGTGTATCCTGTTCTATGTTCAGTCTCAATTCTAAGGCAAATAAACCTATGTGTTAATCAGATATCACTCTTCTCTGCATGGCCTTATTTTTTCCACGCACTGCGAAGCAGCATTTTCTTATTATTCTTTGTTCCCCCCACCAGGTTATGGCTCCACGTCTTGTACAATCATTTTTTTGGCATCTTTGGGGATCTCTACTTATATAAACTTTCGAAACTCATTTTCAGTAATCATGTTGCCCAGTGGCAGTATCCTTGAACTCATTTCTGTATATACGATTTCTTTTCGTGAATAAGGAAGTCCATTTTCCTGGTGAATGGTGACCTTACACCTCATTTCCAGTATTTTTCGCAGCTGGTTTAACTGGTTCATGTTCTCAGTATCACGCGTACTCTCTCAAACAGCATGGAGACAGTTTTGACTATTACTGGACTTTACTATTGGTTTGTTGCAATAGAGTCTTCGAAGGAACTTCGGTTGTTCCAAGGCAGAAGGCTGCTAGCAAGCAAAGCCCTTCATCAAGAAAATGGCTCTACTCATAGCTGCCTTAGCTTGTGCTATTCGCCCAACAAGTGCCATAACATGGCTATATGTTGTCTTTTGGATTTTATTCAGACGAAATCAAAAATTCCCGGTTTCTCTTTCTCGAGGTTATTCCGCTTGGGTAAGAAACTATTTAAAAATTCATGTCAAACTTGTTCTTTCAATATATTTCTTTCTTGGTTTTTTTGCACTGGATATGTATAATCGGATGAATAGGATTTGTCTATGGTAAATTTTTATAATCACTCCCTTATCTCTGTTATTTCTTGACTTTTTGCATCATAATGCTAATGTCTATTATTTAGAATATGTATTGCTTGAATAAGCATTATGCTGATGTCATTTAGGTGTTGTTGCCCATGTAAGTTGTCTCGCTGGTAGGTTTTCTGAAAAACACACCAAACTATATTGGATAGTGAGGTTTGTGTTTCCACATGCTGCACCGTTGTTTAAGAAATTCATTCACATTGTTCAAGACAGGAAGGAATCAGCATTACCATCTGTCATGCCAAATGACACCAAGAGGAAGAATGCATGGTTGATTACCATATGGTCATAAGATGGTTATGCACAAAACACTAGCTTTAGGGCACGTGCAATAGATTGTTTGTCGTGTCATCAGCATTATTGTCACGCCCAGAAATTCACGAACCAGAATTTCTAAGCTGAATGTGCATTAAACCCCTGTCCAGGACCAGCCAGGGTACACAAACGACAATTGTTGACATACAGATCCACGTCTTACAAAATATATAAAAGATTACAAATGCAGCGGAAAAAAAATAAAGCGAGCTAAGCCTGAAGACTTGACCCTGCAGCGGGCGATTCCATTCCACAGGCAAACCCTTGACGGCAGCGACGAAACCAACCTCCGAGTCATCTCCAACTGAGAAGAACTTCAACTCTGGTGTGGGGGAAAAGAGAGCAGGACTGAGTACTACCCACTGTACTCAGCAAGTATACCGGAGAGGAGGTATGATGCAGGATAGGGGCGCAAGAGGTCTTTTGCATAAAGCTAGCATTTAAAGCAAGTAGTTGAAAGCAGTAAAACAGTTGTAGTAATTAATCCATATTAACATCAAACACTGTCCAACGTTACAACCAACGTTGCAAACAGGCCAAAACTACCGCTGAACTAACCAGTTCCAAAAGCTAACTAGGGTGAAACTGAATACTGAATTCGACCATCCGCCAGCATATCCGTGTATTATATAGCATGTAGTCTATCAAAGTTCTCTGATCAAGAGGTGTACTAACTGTACCACAAGACACACCCACGTACACGTTCCTGTCGCCGACTGACCACACACACATACCGGAAAGAGGCCTGGAGACGGACCCGGTATAACCCCCTTACACGCAGTCGCACCACACCTTAGGGTTCGCCCCCGTCCCCAGCAGGCAACGGGCAGCCCCCCTTTCGTGCCGGGTGAATCCGGAAGCCGATCAACCGGACACCCCGGCCGACCCACTCCATCACGCCCACCTCGCCTGGGTACGTCGCTAGAGAAAAGCTACACTACAAGCCCAGCCGTTGCCCACGCTGGCTGTGGTAAGCACGATAAATTCTTCCAGGGTTTCCGCGAAACCGGTCCTTAATGCCATGCGCACGACTAGCAAAACCATGCACCCACAGCCCACCGTGCAGTGGAATTTTAATTAGCCAACACCATATGGTGGCACTAATCCAAAGCTAATTGCCAATAATCAAAGTCTATGCTTTAATGTGATTCCTTTTTGTGTACTAGTAGATACAAGCATGGCTAAGCATTCCCTAAACCAACATCTAGTCATTTTAATACCCGAGTTAGCAATGGCATAAGGTAAACAATATAAGGCTAGTATAGGACCCATCCCACATGATATTGTAAAACAATGCAATATTAATAGAAAGTCGGGACATTTGTAAATTGGTACAATATGATCAATTGTAACGCATGACTTGCTTGCTCTCGCACTGATGAGACCTCAGCAACGTCTTCAGAAACCGCGAATCGATGAAACGGCCGGAATCTACGCGACAAACAAAGCACACTAAGCAAAACATGCTATAAGACTACTGAACAGGAAACAAAACCATTTTAATGGATTCTATACATTTTATGAATTTACTGAGACTTGAATGGACTTAATCGGAGCTCGGATGAATAGTTATGATTTTAGAAGATTCTCTGTGTTTTTACTATAAAGAAAAACCCTTAATCAATTTATTGGCGCAATAAATCCTCCCAGGTCTGACGTCAGCAAGGCGGGGGCGGCCCGACATGCGGGCCCCACGGGTCAGCGACTCGAGAGAGAGAGGGGAGGGAGTACTGGCAGGCGGGGCCCACCGGCGGTGGCTCATGGGGAGGAGACGCCGGTCGGCTCGCTCGGCCTCAAACCGGCCGACCGGTTATGGCGAGGGCGGCGGCGCCGCGCACGTCGCCGGCGACGGCAACCGGCGGCGGAGGCGGCGGCGG
Source organism: Oryza longistaminata (assembly GCA_009805545.1). Classification (NCBI taxonomy): domain Eukaryota; kingdom Viridiplantae; phylum Streptophyta; class Magnoliopsida; order Poales; family Poaceae; genus Oryza; species Oryza longistaminata. The sequence goes on along the minus strand of CM020179.1, from coordinate 17,777,909 downwards.
ACGGCGCAAAGGCGGCGGCGGCGGCGCGCCGACGAGGCAGCGGCGTGGCAAAGAGGGAGTGATGAAGGGGCCCCGGTGCTCACCAAGGAGTCCGGCCGACGCGGAGGGGGCGACGGCTAACGGCGACGAGGAGCGACCGCGAAACTTGATGGACGGCGAACGGGAAAGCGGGAGGACCTAGGAGTGGTTGGGAGGGTTAGAGGAGGGAGGTGGTCCATGGCGCACGACATAGCCGGCCGAAGGCGGCGGCAATGGTGGAAGCTCACCGGAGTACGAGGAGATGCGAGCTCCGGCGAGGAATTGGACGGGAGAACGGCGACGAGTGGACCTCGGATGGCGGGCGGCGGCGGCCGATGCGGGGTGCTGGCGGCGACCCTAGCGGCTGCTAGAGGCGGCCGGAGCGGTGGAGATGGCGGCGGCGGTGGGGCGCACGGTGCGAGGGCGATAGGGAGCTCGGGAGCGGACGGCGAAAGAGGGAAAAAGGTGGAAGAGACGCGGTGGTCGTTTATAAGAGGTGGGAGGCCGGACGTGGCCGGGAGCGCGGTTCCGCGGCGACGACGTGGAGAGGTGGAGGAGGAGAGAGAGGGGGAGAGGATCCAAATCGAATCCCGTCCGTGCGGGCGCGCGCGCGTGGGCGGGAGGAGGCAGGGCGTGGGCGGCGACGTGGGGCGTGTGGGCGCGGAGTGGGGCGCGGATGCGGAGGAAGCGGCGGTGGGCGGCGGTTTCGGCGGCGGATGTGGCGGCTGTGAGGTTAGGACGACCGACAGGTGGCCCCACCTGTCGGCGCCCCGGGAGGAGAGGGGAGGCCGATGAACTTCGGAGTGGGAAGGGAGGACGGGCCGGTCGCGGAAGAGAAATGGGCGCGGCCAAGAAAAAGGAAAAAGGAGGAAAAGAAAAGATAAAAGGGAAAAAGGAATTTTCCCAGGGATTTAATATTGCACTTTGCTTATTTAATTGGTTTAAAATTATTTCCAGGCTCTGAAAATTCACTAAAATTCCCTGTTAGCATATTTGACATGTAGAACCCAAGAAAAATTCCACATGCCGATTTCGATTATTATTTGCATTTATTAATTTGAGGAATTAGCTCTAGGTTAAATTGAACAATTTCTTCGGATGATTTATTTTACAATATTTTAAAGCTGGAAAGGGGAACTTCAGGGCGCGACAACCCTACCCCTTAAACGGAATCTCGACCCCGAGATTCGAAAGAGACTGGCGAAGAGGGTGCGGATGGGCCCTTCAATTCTCTTCCTCTTTCCAGGTGGCCTCTTCCTCTGAGTGGTGGCTCCATTGGACTTTGCAAAACCTGATCACCTTTGTTTCTGGTCCTCCTTTCACTGGTCTCAAGGATACGAACTGGCTTCTCCATGTAGGTAGACTTTTCTTGGATTGTCAATGTGCTCCGAAATCGGCTTGTTCTTCGGTACCCTCAAGCACTTCTTTAACTGGGATACATGAAACACATCGTGGATTCCAGCCATATTAAGATGGAAGCTCAAGCTGGTAAGCGACTTCACCTCTGCGTTCCAAGATCCTGTATGGTCCACAAAGCGTGGTGCAAACTTGCCTTTGGTTTGGAAGCGGTGTACTCCCCGAAGCGGAGTGACACGAAGGTACACATAGTCCCTGCTTCAAAAGTAAAAGCTCTCTTCGGCGGTTGCAGCATAACTCTTCTGCGAGATTGCGCAATTCTTAGCCTTTCTCTGACGGTTCTGACTTTCTTCCTCTCCTTCAGTTAATACTTCGTCCCAAACAATTGCGCTCACCTGTTTGATCCAGAAAAGTGGTGTGCGGCACTTTCGTCGTACAAACTGGCCTGATAGCTGTTGTTGTAGGAGAATTCCGCATACGGCAGACTTTTGTCCCAAGCTCCGCCAATTTGCAAATGGCCTGATAGCTGTTGTTGTAGGAGAATTCCGCATACGGCAGACTTTTGTCCAAGCTCCGCCAAAGTCAATGCACAGGCTCGCAACATATCTTCCAATATTTTGATTGACTCGCTCGGTCTGACCATCATTTGTGGATGGTAGGCTGTCTGAATTCAAACGAGTCCCTAATTCTTCTTGCAGTTTCTGCCAGAACTTTGATAGTAACTGGCTCCCTCGATCAGATACAATCTTCTCTTAGGTACCCCGTGCAAAACACATGATCCTTGCCAGGGTAATAATTCCGCCAATTTCTTCCTTGTGTAGGTAGTGTGCACTGGAATGAAATGAGCAACTTTGGTGAGTCGATCCACGACCACCCAGATTGAATCGTGCCCGATGATGTCCCTGGGCAAACCTGTTATGAAATCCATTTCGATTCCTTCCCATTTCCATTCCGAATCTGAAGGGGTTTGTGAGCAGTCCTGGCGGGCTCTGATGTTCTGCTTTGAGCTCGCTGACAAACATCGCAGAGTGCGACGAATTAGCTTCTCTCTCCTCATGCTGGCCCACCAGAATTTCTCTTGTTGGTCCTGGTACATTTTAGTACTGCCGGGATGAATTGAATACTGAGTTTGATGAGCTTCTGTGATATCAGATCCTTCAGTTCTTTGTCGTCAGGCACACACAATCTTTCTCCCAACCAGATGTGCCAATGCTCATCCTCATGGAAATCTCGAGCTTTTCCAACCTCATATTCTTTTTCAGCTCAGCTATTTCAGGATATTTACCTGAGCTGCTTCTGACTTGATCCACGAGCGTAGGCCGTGCCTCTAGGGCAGCTACGTACCCGTGTTCCCACGATGCCTAAATTTAGGTGGCTCATGATCTTGCTGCAATTTGCCACACATGCCTTCAGTGCATAAGCATTGCAATAACTTTTTCTGCTCAAGCATCTGCTACACATTTGCTTTGCCTGGATGAAGTGTATCCCATGTCATAATCTTTAATCACTCCAGCCATCTTCGTTGCCGGAGATTTAAATCGGGCTGGGTGAAGATGTACTTGAGGCTCTTATGATCAGTGTAAACTTCACAGCGGTTGCCAATAAGATAGGTCGCCAGATTTTCAGAGCATGAACCACTGCTGCCAACTCAAGGTCATGAGTGGGATATAATTGGTCTCGTGTGAACGCAACTGTCGCGAAGCATATGCGACCACTTGCCTTCTTGCATCAACACACATCCAATCCTTGGCGAGATGCTCACAGTAGACCTGGAAGTCTTTCGTCTGATCTGGCAGAATTAGAACTGGTGCCGAGACTAACTTCTGCTTGAGTTCTTCAAAACTTTGGTTGCACTCAGCTGACCACTTGAATTTTTCATCTTTCTTTAGCAACTGTGTCAATGGGCCAGGCAATCTTGGAGAAATTTTCGATGAACCGACGATAATAGCCCGCAAGTCCAGAAAACTCCGATCTGAGAAACTGTCTTTGGTGGGTCCACTTTGTAAACTGATTCCACATTTGATGGATCCACTGCCACGCCTTGAGCAGAAATGACGTGACCCAGAAATTTGACTTCCGACAACCAGAAGTCGCACTTACTGAACTTGGCATATAACTGGTGCTCCTTCAATTTCTCGAGTACGCAGACGGAGATGCTCTCATGTTCCTCTTTCTGATTTTGAATAAATAAGTATGTCGTCAAATGAATACACGACAAACTTGTCAAGAAACTCCATAAACACACTTTGTTCATTCAAGTTCATGGAAGAAAGCCGGTGCATTGGTGAGTCCAAATGACATAACCGTGCACTAAACAACCATACCGAGTGTGAAGGCTGTCTTGGGAATATCCTCTTCCCGAATTCTCAACTGGTGATAGCCTGATCGCAGGTCTATCTTGGAAAACACCTTAGCTCCTTTTTAGCTGATCAACAGGTCATCAATTCTTGGCAACGGATATTTGTTCTTGATTGTGACCTCATTAAGGGCGCGATAATCGACGCACATCCTCTTGTCTTGTCTTTCTTCTCCACAAAGATAACCGGAGCACCCACAGGCGAAGTACTCGGTCGATGTACCCTTTCTGCAGCTGTTCGTCAACCTGCTTCTTGACCTCTGCTAGCTCATTGGCTGCCATTTCTGTACGGCCTCTTGTAGATTGGAGCGGTTCCGGGTGCAAATCAATCCGGGAACTCGATTTCTCTCTTCGGTGCATTGTAGTGAGGTCTTCAGGAAATACCTCAGGATACTCTTGTACTATAGTATATCCTCCCAATTCTTTTAGACTTTCCTTCACTATTTCTGTCTGATCCTCATAGCAGCCTGATTTCAGACTTGCTACGGACTTCCGTCGCACTGAGGAAGACCCGGAAGGTGATTTCTCTCCTTATCGTTTGGTTAGGGTAGATGTGGCGACTTGCGCAGTCAAATCACCCGCTCTGTGCCTAGTCAACCAATCCATTCCGAGGATGAAATCTAAGTCTTTGGATTCGAGAAGGATGAGGTGGATAGAAAACTGTGATCTCTTGATCTCTATAGTCACTGAGGGGCATATAGTG
>CM020179.1:17762936-17773451 GCA_009805545.1 Oryza longistaminata | reverse complement strand
TTTAATATGCCCCTAAGGTCATAAACTTTATAAGGTTAAATGTGAATAATCATGTAAGCCTGCCATAGCAAACTAGTGAATCTTGGGTATATGATAACTTCCTAAGGTCATATTGACTTTGTACCATCTTAAAGTTCCTTTTTGTTAGATGAAAATTGTTGTTGTATAGGACTTTAATTACAAACGCACGTGCGTTAAAACGGTTGAATTACTACTGTACAATTTAAAATTATATAACTCGTGCAACGCATGGACATATCGACCCTGAAATAGGAAATAATAAATTCTATGTTTCATCCGTCCTCGATTCCCGTGCAAGCCATGAGCTTTCGATGGGAAGTTGCGCAGCCAGTTTCATCATTCCGCCAACGCCTAGCCTCTAACTCGATCTGTTTTTTCTAAGTACATAGGGAAATACACAGAGAATATAAATAGAGGCTACATACCTAGATTTTTTCTAAATCCTGCACTTCTTCCCGCACCTCTCAGCTCTCTCCTCACTTCTCCCCTCCCCTCACCTAGCTCATCCTCCTCTCCCCGGCGCTGACAGCGGCGGAGGGGCGCGGTGGCTACCGGTGGAGGAAGGCGGCCGAGAGCTACTGGTGCCACCGGCGCTCCTCTCCCTCGTTCCCTCCCAGATCTTGGCTTGAGGGGGCGGGGAGGGCGGGGCCACGCGTGCGGCAGGCAGCGGCGGGGTTGGCAGTGGAGGGCGCGGCTACCAACGGGGGCGGAGGTGGCGGCGCGCGATGGCGGAGAAGGCAGCGGCGGGCTCCCGGCCCCTCCCTCCCTCCCAGATCTGGCCCGAGGGAGCGGGGGAGGGCCGGTGGCCTGTGGCGCTCCCCTCCCCCGCTCCTCCCTCCCAGATCTGGCCTGAGGGGGTGGGGGAGCGCGGTGGCACGCGTGCCGGGCGGCGTGGCGGAGGGCGGCAAGCTACGGCGGGAGGCGGAGGGGTTGGCACGTGCGGAGGCGGCGGCACCGCGGGAGGCGGAGGGGCGGCGGAGGTGGCGGAGGAGGCGGCGGCGCGCTCCCGGCCCCTCCCTCCCTCCTCCCAGATCTAGGCCCGAGGGGGGCGTGGGGAGCGCAGTGGCGGCGGCGTTCCCCTCCCTCGCTTCCTCCAGATCTGGACCTAAGGGGGTGGGGGAGGGCGGTGGCGGAGAGGTTGGCGGTGGCAGGAGGATAAGGGCGGCGCTGGCAACGTCAGAGGAGTGGAACGATGGCCTGGTCGTCATTCGGCAGTCGCGCAAGGAGGAGGGAAGCGGCGGCTCTGGGCACAATCCTCTCCCTTCCTTCGCCCAGACATCGGTGCCGGCGGCACAAACAGCACCGGCGCTCCCTTCCAGATCTGGACGAAAGAGGGAGCCGGCCAGCAGGCGGCGGCGCTCCCCTCGCCTCTCGGACAGCAGCGCCGGACGGAGCTGGAGAGCCGTCGGCCGGAGGGGATGCCGGCGCCGGCGGGTAGCGCAGATTTTTTTTTTTTGTTTCCTCGCTTATTTTCGCAGGCAGGCCACGACCCACCTGCGAAAATCACCTATTTTCGCAGACGATAGGATAGCGGTGGATGTCTCCCCCCCTGGAAAAACTGTTTTGGCCGCATGTAAAAACTATTTTCCTCAAGTAGTGTACCCATCTCACTGAAAAGCACGAGAGTCGAGTCCGACTCCAACAAAAACTGCTCGGATCTCCTTGCGTCGGCACGCGCAGCAGGAGCACAGATGCCACGCTAGCTCCGACGCCGGCCAGAGTGCTGCTGGGAGGAATTTTTATTTATTTTTAAAATTTTTAAATTTTAAAATAAACCCTTTAAAACTTATTTTTTAAGACCTAAACCTTTTGGCCACGCCAGCCGGACTGGCGTAGAAACAACATTATCACGCCGTCTGGTTGACGTGACAACGCTATTTAGCCTCATGGGTTTGGCTGGCGTGGGCACCGTTATTTGGCCTCATCATTCTCGCTGGCGTGGCAAGACAAAATTGTCACGGTCCGTTGTGTGACCAAAGGTTCAGATTCTAGAAATAATTTTAGAATGATTTATTTTTAAGATTTAAAATAAAAAAAGTTCAAAATAATAATCGCTGGGGAGGCAGGCTAATGAGTGATGACGAGGCGGCCAGGTCGATGAACCGCGATGAGGCGGACGTACTGGGTTATATGCTGTAAACACCGATGGCTCATGCTCCGGGCAGAGAGAGAGAGAGATCAGAGAGAGTCCAAGGGATTGATCGGCTCATTCCTCTCCTCCGTTCTGCAGCTAGCGTGAGTAGACGACCAGACCATAATTACATAATCGATTGTGAATTAATTTGGTGATTAACAGAGAAGCATCATATACCGATCGTTCCCAATCAATTGATCCAAAACGCGTTCAAGATATATAATTGCTGCCGTGACCTAGCAAACCTATCCACCTCGCCGGCCGGCTGCCGTGAATACGATCAGCAGCCAATGACAGCACACCACGTTGTCTACTTGCCTTTGGCTACATTTGCCTGATTGGATTCGTCAGGTAGCGTGGAGCCTTGGAGGCCTAGGATGAATATCACTGAATCGATCATGCAACCACCAGCGCTAGCGCGTATTGCCGAAAGATTTATACCTCCCACCCTCCGTCTCGAATTATTATTTTATTTTTTTTACTTACTTTATTATCCAAATATTTTAAGCCACAACTTTTCGTTTTTATGTTGCACAATTTTTTAATAAGACGAAGAATAACCAAGTAACATCGCATAAAGCACTACAAAACACCCTATATTATGGGATGGCGGGCGGAGAGAGTACTAGTTTCAATTATTAATTGAATATTTTATGTACTTTTATAACCAAATTCATAATTTTATATGAAGTTTAACCATTAACGTGTTAATCTTTTCATTTCTCAGTCATCCCAGATACCATGCATAAGTATATGTACGTGGGTATACGATGAAAAAAAACAATAAAATATTTAATTATTACCTTTGACAATACTATCTCCGGTCCCAAAAATTATAGCTATTTATCTCAAAATAACTATTCTAGCACAGTGTCTTGTCCTAAAATGAAGCTATTTTTTCACCTACCTCCTCTCAACCAATCCAACCATTCTTCTTCACATACTTTCTCTTTTCACCCAAATCACACACTTCCTCCAATCTTCTCACATACTTTCTTAATATCCCGTGATCAACCTTAAAAAATTAGGCTTAATATTTTTAGACCAAGAGGAGTATTAAGTGTTTCCACTTTTAGTTTTGTCCTAGCCACTCAAATCTCTGGATGAGACTGAACGGGGCTACACACGTGAGAAAGGAGACGAGTTAGAAGGTCGCTGCTACTAGACAGGAGGCGAGCTCGTCGTGGTACCCATCGTGACAACTAGACGTGCATACGGCTCGACAGATGGTGATGCACAGCAAGTTAGCATGGAGTCAGATGATTGTTTTTTTTTAACATTTTTAAAATGTTTTATTTTAAAAAAACTAATTCTAAACTTCATTTTTTAAAATTTAAACCATGTAGCCAAGTCAGCCCATCTGGCGAGGAAAAATACTATCTCTCCACTCTTGCTGCAGGTGTGTGATAGCTTAATCCTACCACCCAGCCAGGATGGTGTGGTAGTATTATTTTGTCATATTTCATATCTTAAGTATTGAAAATGTTTATTTCAAAAATAAAAAAAATATGGGTGAACTTGCAGAGGTCGAGAAGTGGCTCATGAAAAGAGGGTGAGGACGACTTGACGGGTTCCTTTTTCCTTGGATGCATTTTATAAGAACCTTTCCGTGCAACATCGTTCGACCATGTCAGCCATCATGACTACTACATCGGCGCGAGGCAACATCAAACGCAAATACCAAAACGATTTTTGTGTGCGGTTGAAAGGGATTTTCGCGTGCGGATCTCGCCCGTCTACAACAGGGTGCCGTGTGAAAATATGAAACTTTTCGTGCGGTGACGCACCAGCACACGAAAAATCAGTTTTTCGTATGCGGGTGGCTTAAGTTGCCCACACACAAAAAAAAAAGACCCCAAAAAAATAAAGTAAAAAACCTAACCCTAGCCGCCGCCCTCCTCGTGGTTGCCGCTTGTCGTCGTCGTGCGTCGTCGTTGTCACCGTTGGTAGCGGTTGCCGTCGCCGCACTGTCGCCGGCTCCCACCGCCGGATCTGGGCGGAGAGGGGCGCCGCCTCTAGACCCGGACCGGGCGGGCGAGGGCGCCGCCGACCGGTCGACGCCGCACGCAATAAAGGAACGCGCTAGCTGCCGCCGCCCCCGCCGCTCCGGCCGTCGCGCAGCCGCCATCGGCGCCCGTTGCCCCGGCCTGTGGAGAAAGAGACGAGAGAGAGAAGAAAATAGGATAAGGGACAAGTAGGTGGAGAGAATAGATAGAAATTTTTGAAGTAGTTGAGAGGAAAAATGCTTGAGGGAGGAGAGGGATTTGCGTACGGTGCTCTTAAGATGCTCGGGTCCCTCACGTAAAAATTGGCTTTTTATTTTTTGCGTGCGGACTCTTAAGGAATCTTAAGGATACGCACGTAAAAAATGGAGGACGATTTTCCAAACGCGGTCAGTTATGGACCGTTCGGAATCTGACGAGGGATTCGTCCAGAAAAATCGTATTTTATAGTTGTGAAATGAGACTTGTCTTGTCGGAGCAACTTCTGCTTATTGGACTGAGAATTTAGGAGTAACTTCGGCATTGTCAATATCACCTTCTCAAACGCCTGAACTTGGTTGAGTTTATGTTTTTGGATCAAAGTTGCCAAACCTGTAGCCAATCGGAGAGAAGAAAATTTCAGCGAAATGAGTTCTGTGGCTAGGTTGTGCAATTCAAATAGATAAGGATATACATTGATGTAAACTCTAATAGAGGTAGAACATCCGACATGAAGGGGTAGCATCAATACCTGCGCGAGAGCAATTTTCTAACTTTTTTTTTATTTCCCGTTGCAACGCACAACTGTGTCTCGCTTACTTTGCCTCCGCTTTTTAAATATTTGACGCCATTGACTTTTTTTAATATATATTATTATTATTTTTTCTATCATTTGATTCATTTGATAAAATATACTTATATGTATACATATAGTTTTACATATATTCACAAAAAGTTTTTGAATAGGTGAACACGTTAAACATGTGTATAAAAAGTCAACGATGTCAAATACTCCGACCATGACATATAAAAAGTTAAACGTGTCAAACACATGTTAAAAAGTTAAACATGTGTCAAATACGTATTTAGAAAAACGGAGGGAGTAGTTAGTAGGATCTACTTCCCTCCGTTTTTAATGATATCGTCGTTGACTTTTTTCTCACATGTTTAACCATTCGTCTTATTCAAAAAATTTAACGTAATTATATATTTATTTTGTTATGGTTGTTTTATCACTCATAGTACGTTAAGTGTGATTTTATATCTTATTACATTTGCAATAAAATTTTATGAATAAGACGATAATGGTCAAACATGTGGAGAAAAAATCAACGCACGTCATCTATTAAAAAACGGAGGTAGTTATAACTGTGTCTCTCTTGCTCTCGTGCGAGAAGGGAGGATGGTGTCCAACCACGGACGACGGCAAGCTGCCGGCGCAGTGGAAGAAGGTGTGCGTCGTCGGCGGCCGGGATGGCGGGGCTGGCGGGCGGCGCGCGAGCTGCGGCGAGAGGGCCTCGACGTTGACCGGTGCTCGAGCCAGCGCGGCCGGCGTCGGCGGGCAGTGGCTGTACGACGCGACGATCGACGCCGGCGGACCCGTCGTCATGGCCGGCGTGCACAGCAGCGTGTACGCCTCGCTCCGTCTCAACAGCCCGAGGAGTCCATAAGGCTTCTCCGAACTTCCCGTTCGCCCCACCAACGACGCCGGCGGCGACGCGCGGCGGTATCCCGTCCACGGGCGAGCTCCTCAGGTACATCAGGGACTTCTGCGACGCGTTCGCCTCATGGACGCCGTCAGGCTGAACACCACGGTCACGCGCGTCGCCATGGCGCCGCCGCGGCGCGACGGCTTGCTGCGGTGGGCGGTGAGGAGCAGGCCGACGGCGAGGCGGAGGGGAGGAGTATTCGACGCCGTCGTGGTGGCCATCGGGCACCACTCCCAGCCAAGGCTCCGAGCATCGACGGGCATGGACAGGTGGGGAGGAGCAGCTGCATTCCCACTCGTACCGCGTCCCGGACTCCTTCGCCGGCGAGGTCGTCGTCATCGTTGGGTGCAGCGCGAGCGGACGCAAGCTCGCCCTTGAGCTCCGCCGCGTCGCCAAGGAGGTCCACCTCATCGCCGAGTCGACGTGGAAGACGATTACGTCGGCGATGTCCAACATTCTCGCCAAGTACGACAACCTCCACTGCGACCACAGGTCGAACACCTGTGCGAGGACGGGACGGTGGTGTTCGACGACGGCTTCGTTTCGTCGTGCCGACACCATCATCTACTGCACCGGCGTACAACTACTCGTTCCCGTTCCTGGACACGAATGGGAAGGTCACCGTCGACGACAACCGCGTCGGACCGCTGTCGAGCACGTGTTCCCGCCGGAGCTCGCGCCGTCACTGTCGTTCGTGGGCATCCCGGCGAAGGTGCTACTGCCGCTGCTTCGTCGAGGCGCAGGCGAGGGTGGTGGCGCAGGTGCTGCGGGCGGAGGACGCTGCCGTCGCCGGAGGGAGATGCAGCGCCCCGTCGAGGGCACAGCCGCGGCATGGAGGCCGCCGCGGTTGCCAGCGGTGGACGATGACATGTTCTTGGACCTGGAACGCTGCGACGACTACGGCGAGCGCACCCTGCGGCTTCCCGGATGGAGCAGGGAAGAAGGAGATCGTTTTCTCGTCCCTCTCCGACATGGTCGACGACATGGAGAGCTTCCGCGACGGCTACCACGACAGTGACCTCGTCCGCGACGGCCTGCGCCGGCACGGCTGGACTCCCGTCGCGCCGCGGCCGCAGGAGGAGGCGACGACGCAAAAGCAATTGGAGTTGCGCGAACATATAACAAAAATTACCGGTGCAATACGTACTCCCTCCTTCCCTAATATTTGATCCGTTGATTTTTTTAAACATTGTTTGACTGTTCGTCTTATTCGAAAATTTTTGGTGAAAGTGTCTAAAACTATATGTATACATAAAAGTATATTTAACAATAAATCAAATGATAGGAAAAGAATTAATAATTACTTAAATTTTTTTAAATAAGACGAACGGTCAAATATGTTTTAAAAAGTCAACGGCGTTCAAACATTTTGGAATGGAGGAGGTAGTAAATTACTCCCTCCGTTTCGAAATGTTTACACCGTTGACTTTTTAGCACATGTTTACTGTTCGTCTTATTAAAAACTTTTGTGGAAATATATAAAATTATATGCCTACATAAAAATATATTAACAATGAATCAAATGATAGGAAAAGAATTAATTAACATCTTACTTAAATTTTTGAATAAGACGAATGGTTAAACATGTGCTAAAAAGTCAACGGCGTTAAACATTTCGAAACGGAGGGAGTATCTAATTATTAGTTAGTATATTAATTAAAATGGCACATTTTAGTTATGATTGGATAAAATATCTAGGATCCTGTGATTGAACGTGGAAGCGCCACTGCTTATTAGACTCCAATAATTTCTGCTTAAGCCTAAGGAAACAAAATAAATACACGGTAAATCGAAAAGAAGTGCTGGCCTGTCTGTATCAAGAGGATTTTTTTTTTTGACACCAGGTAATACACCTTCATTAACCAGGGGCTCTAGGCAAATCGCCAGAATCCAGCTGGTGGAAAACAAGCTCAGGGACTTAATTGGTTGACATGCACTGTGAGCTAGAGTTAACAGAACTCACCCCCATACTTAGCTAGGCAGTCATCCACTTTGTTACAAGACCTCGGACAATGCCAAATGAGACAGCTAACAAAATGAGAGGAAACAAAGACTTTTTTTTGGCGAAATAAGCATCCATCTTGATGACGATCAAAGTCCGCCGATGTGGCGATGTGAGAGCACGTACGCTGCAGTTCTGTGGCATCCGTCTCCAGTATGATTCTTGTCATCCCAAGCTGCACAACTTTCTCGATACTGTGGAGCGCCGTGGTAGCCTCAGCCTGCAACGGTGTTCGTACGTACTCACATCAAAAGATGCATTAGTGTTGATCTTATATGTATAAATAGCAGCGGGCTCTGAGCAAACTAGCTAGATAGAGTTACAGTCCCCCTCCCATCTACATATGGTAAAAAAATTTAGTGCGGTCTTCGTGGGGTCTCTCATAGCCTTCATACCAGTAGTGGGGGCTCGAGACCCCGCCGCCCCATGCTGGATCCGCCACTGCGGCTGGTGGCGATTCCCATTTTTCATTCATCATCATACGTGAAGCTCGATCCAACTGCAGTTTTTTAAGGTCCATTGTATGGTAAAGGATGGCATCACACACCTCTGAACCCGTGAGCTTCTTGTCCTTCGTATTGGCCTTATTCCCTACATACCACCACTCAAGAGGATTTTTCATTGTACTCAAAACTGAACATTTTTAGTTTTGTTCAGTTTATCCAATTACTGCTAGTAGTTTATTTCTCCGAGGGGATGTACCATAATGTAATAATCTGTTTGATCACTGGATGCAAACTAATTAAGCATTTACAAATTAGTATAACTAACTTTTTTTTATGATATAAACGATTTACATCTGTTAGTATAACTGAATATATATCATATTTGTAGTCGATCGTGTATATGACCATATATATATCTAACTAAAAAATACGGAAGGATTCGGTACTTTTTTGGTTTGTCTTTTTTTCGTTGGTTTCTATTTGCCCGATCGCTTCCAGGTTTTCTGTCCATCTAGCTTTTCTCAACCGATCCGTTGCACGCACGCATAGCGCGCCTCCCGTCATGGGCTCATGGCCACGTCAATATGTCTTCACGTGTGTTTTCTCAAATAATTGACTACAAAAATCGATTCTCACTTCCCCTTATCATTTTCCTCATGATTTACCCTAATAGCGATCATAGTGCTTCACTTTATCGCTAAGCTCCTACCAACTATTGTATCAATGAAAAAATATCTTTAACCGTTGCAACGCACGGGTATTTTTTTCTAGTGTATTTAAAAGGATTGTATTTGTTCTTTCTAAAGTATTTAAAATGGATGATGTAATCTTATCTTCTTCATGTAGCTGGTGTTGAGTAGTTTCTTTGTCGAGGGATAACTATGTCTAGTCAATTCTAACATTTATCTTCCCCGCAAAAAAAAAAAATTCTAACATTTATCTTAGCAATATGTGATTATGATTTGTCTGTGCAGAACTGCAGATATGGGTTCATTTGCACTAAAGAAAAATTAAACCACTCCTGCATGACATTAGGTAGCAGCATCTTCTTGTTGGAAGACGACTGCTAATACAGTAGTCAAGATGCGAGTATTAAGTTTATGACCTCAGAAGGTCAAGATGCAAATGTTACTAAACAATTTAAAGAAAGCAGTTGAGCAATGGGATGTTCCAAGATTAAAGAAAGGTGATTACTACTCCTTTGAAGAGCATCTTATATTAACTTTGTGTTGTAAAAAAATGATGAGCAGGTAAGGCATCTCTGACTCTACATGAGAGCACATACTTTGGTCATTAATGGTGATTATAATGATATACTATATGATATTCCGCGCGTTGCTGCGGGATATGTATGTATAAAATATAGTTGCAAATATATCAACGGAATCATAATATAATAACAACAAAATGCATGATTGATATATTTTAGGAATATTATATGATAGTATGAAGCATTGATATATCATTCAAGGATGCGAACGAACAGTGACGCTATGGTTGTAAGTATAGCAGATATAGATGGTTTTGTTACAGTAGATTGTAAATACATTTTTAGTCTATAATAATAGAATTCCTCATCAGCTTGTTTGCTCTCTAAAAGACACTCATTTCTGATCATCTTCTTAAATCCGGCCTATCTGAGTGGATTAATTACCCGATCAAACTGCATGCCTCTTTTGAGCTCTAGCCAGGGTCTGGAGCAACTGTACAGAGGACGTGGCAAGCTCACGAGTAAACACCATGGCAAAGATGTCCCAGGAAATATGTGTCTGAACGCAGATAAGACATATTTTGACAAAATAAAGTAAGATTCAATGTAAATATTTGAAGGGTTCAGTTTTATCTCATACGCAGAACCATACTTGCACTTTTGTACGACCAACACATAGTTGATTTTTCCCCTAACACGTATGCATATTTACTTTTAGAGTGAACTAAACAAAAATGTGATGTTTGATGGATACTTTCAGAAAAAAAGGAGAATCCAATTTTGTAGCATAATTAAACAGAAGTTAAGGAGAACAATATCAATAAACTTACCAGATGATGGTTAATTTGGAAATCTGATCATAAAAGAGGTGAGTATATCGAATTCCAGGCATAACTGCAAATGGCAAGCGGAGACCAAATCAGTTGATATGCTATTTTCATCCTAAAATCACTGGTGGTATTATGGCGAGGGAAAATGAAAGAAAAACCAATTTAAATTTCTGCGTGGTTC
>CM020179.1:17722958-17760806 GCA_009805545.1 Oryza longistaminata | reverse complement strand
GAACACTGGTATTAAAACTTGATCAGTCTATGCTAGGTCTTAGGCTTGTGAAAAGATTTGCAAAGCTAGCTTTACGCAAAAGAACCTGGAGCCCTTCCTTGAAATATCCTCTATCATACGCATTGTTGCTATGGTGGCTTGCTGAGTACTGTTGGTACTCACCCTTGCTATTTATATATCTTTTATGAGAGTGTTGAAGAGAAGCCCTTGTTAGTACGCTTGCGTACCTGACAAGATGATCGGAGTGCGGTCTTGTTCTAGGTCTCGTTCCCCAGTCGACTGCCTGTGGCATGTTAACCGGGCCCTTATATTATTTTGTCTTCCGCTGTTGTTCTCTGATAGTTGTTGGCCTACCTGGCCCTAATGTAAGTATTTAACTCTTTTAGCCCGAATTCATTCGTGATATGTTGTGATCCAACTATGTATGTGTGTACCAACTACTGATCCAGGGATTGGTACAGATAAACACAGAAGATTTCCGATTTCCAAAATCGGGGGTCTACAATCTCTCAGGAACTGGAATTAATCACGAATTGCGCATACAAGATTTCTCAACCCAGAAGGATCGAGCCGCCGCCGCCTACGCCACCGCGCATATTCCAGTTCTTAGCCAACTTCTACTTGTTCTTCGTTGACGTTTATATTACATAGTTTCGGCTGATCTCTCTCTCTCAGACAGCTCATGCCAGCTGGTTGTTTACTGGACCCATTGGTCCCCCTTGTAGCGTGGATTGGGCCTCCTTGCTCTTGGCCCAAGCTGGACTGGTACTTGCTTCTTCTTGGTCTTGAAGTCTGGTTTTCCTCCTTGCTCCTGGGCACCAGCTTCCTTGTCGTCAGGCTCCAGCACCTCTTCCTCCTCTGCTCCTTCTTGTATCATCTCTTCTGTATCTTCTCTTGCTCTTGGAGGAGATGGATGCCTGACAAGCCCCCATTCTTGGAAACCGGCTTGCCCCCAAGCCGGTGCCTGAGGAAATCTTGACTGCAAGTCCTCCATGTCCTCCTATGTAGCTGCAGATGCATCACAACCTGTCCATTGAGTTAGCAATTGAGTAATGGGAGTGTTACCCCTTTTAGTCACTCTATAATCAAGAAACTGGTGAGGAATCTGAAAATGATTCAGATCAGGAGGTTGATTAGAGTGCACTGAATGAGAGAATCCCTAGGCTGCTTTCAATTGTGAGACATGGAATACTGGATGTATGTGACTGGAAGCAGGTAATTGCAGTTTATAAGCTACTGAGCCCACTCTGGCAGAGATTTGAAAAGGTCCAAAATAACGAAAAGACAACTTGTGGTTGGCTCTAGTAGAAACTGATGTTTGGACATAAGGTTGAAGTTTGAGGTAAACCCATCACCAACTTGAAATTCCCTGAAACTCCTCTTCTTATCTGCCAAGTGTTTCATTTGTTGGTGAGCTCTGTTCAGATGCTGTTGAAGCAGTTGTTGCATAAATTTGCGCTGCTGCAACCATTGAGACACATCTGGTATGGCACAGTCATTGAGGCTGATGCCAAAGTGACTAGGTTTATAGCCATACAGGACTTCAAATGGGGACTTGTTCAATGTGGAATGATAAGAAGTGTTATACCAGAATTCTGCCAAGTATAACCATTGGGACCATTTAGTCGGAGTGGCATGGACAAAGCATCTCAGATAAATTTCAAGGCATTGGTTCACCCGTTCTGTTTGGCCATCTGATTGAGGATGATACGCGGAGCTCATATGCAGTTTTGTTCCAGACCTCGCAAAAAGTTGCTCCCAGAAGTTACTGGTAAAGACTCGATCTCTATCTGAAATGATAATGTTGGGTAACCCATGCAACTTGTACACATGTTTCAAGAATTCAAGAGCAACAGTTGCGGCAGAAAATGGGTGTGAAAGAGGAACGAAGTGAGCATATTTAGAAAACTTGTCGACCACCACTAGGATGCAATTAAAATGATGGGACCTAGGTAAACCCTCAATGAAATCCATAAGAGATAGTATGCCAAGCTGCTGCAGGAACAGGCAGGGGTTATAGCAAACCTGGGTATTTGGCCCTGTCTGGTTTGGCCTGAATGCATACCTGACAGGTGTTCACTCTGGTCTGTATCATTCTTTTCATGCCAGCCCAAGCAAAAAGTGCTTTAATTCTTCTGTAAGTAACAGGGAATCCTGAGTGACCACCAATGGGTGCAGAGTGTAGAGCATCAATAATTTTGGATTGGAGGTCACCATTCTGGCCAACCCAGATCCTGCCCTTGTACATTAATATGCCTTGCTTCAGTGTAAAATGAGGTCTGGCATTGGGATTGATAGACAGTTCTGCTAGTAATTGTGTGGAGTTGGAATCAGTCTCATAGCTTTGAATAACATCCTGCATCCAAAGTGGTACTCCTTCAGATATAGCAACTAGTTCAGCTTTAACAGTGTCTTCCTTTCGAGAAAGGGCATCAGCAGCCGAGTTGTGAATTCCTTTCCTGTAACATATTTTGTACTGCGGGCCCAACAGCTTGGTATAAGCTTTTTGTTGCCAAGGTGTGTGCAATCTTTGCTCAGAAAGGTGCTTGAGGCTATGATGATCTGTGAGAATGAGAAATTCTGCATGCTGCAAATAAGGTCTCCAGTGGTCCACAGCTAGCAGTATGGCCATATATTCCTTCTCATAAGTAGATAACCCCTTAGACTTGGGACCCAGAGCCCTGCTGAGAAATGCTATAGGATGATTGTCCTGTGATAGAACAGCACCAATGCCAAGCTCTCTGGCATCTGTTTCCAGGGTAAACTGTTTTGTAAAGTCAGGGAGAGCTAGAACAGGAGCAGATACCAGAGCCTTCTTGAGATGTTGGAAAGCATTGTCAGTGTCCTGAGTCCACTGAAATGGAACCCCCTTCCTTAGCAATTGAGTGAGGGGTTTGCTAATCTCTCCAAATCCCTTCACAAATTTTCTGTAGTATCCTGCTAACCCCAGAAATCCCCTTAGTTTTTTGACAGTATTGGGTACAGCCCAGTTAACCACATCTTGTATTTTCTTAGGATCAGTGGAAACCCCCTCAGAACCAATGATGTGACCTAGATAGGATATCTCTTGTTGTGCAAAAGAACATTTGCTCAATTTCACCTTCCAGTTGTGTTCAGATAGCAGCTGAAGTACTTGTCTCAAATGCTCCAGATGTGCTGTGAGGGTTGGACTGTAGGTGAGGATGTCATCAAAGAATACCAGCACAAATTTCCTCAATACAGTGGCCAAGGTTGTATTCATTGCACCCAAGAATGTGGCAGGAGCTCCTGTTAATCCAAATGACATGACTTTAAACTCATAATGACCTGAATGTGTTTGAAATGCTGTTTTAAACTCTTCCCCCTCAGCCATCCTTATTTGATGATACCCTGCTCTTAAGTCCAATTTGGAAAACCATTTGGAGCCAGCCAGTTCATCCAGTAATTCCTCAATAATTGGGACGGGGTATTTACTCTTCACTGTGACAGCATTCAGCTGCCTGTAGTCAATGCATAAGCGCCAGGAGCCATCTTTCTTCTTAACTAAGAGAGCAGGTGATGAAAAGGGGCTCTGACTAGGTTGGATCACTCCTTATTTCAGCATCTCCGCCACCTGTCGTTCAATTTCATTTTTAAGTGCAGGTTTGTACCTGTATGGTCTTAAGTTCACTGGTTTAGCTCCTGCAAGAAGTGGTATGTGATGGTCACAAGTTCTTTTAGGAGGTAAGCCAGTGGGTTCAGTGAAGAGGTCTTGGAATTCCTGTAACAGGGGTTGAACCACATCAGGCACTTCACTAGTTTCTTGTTCAGCAGTTTGAATGAGTTGCACCATACATTCTATTGAATCAGTTTTGGCCATACCTTGCAATTGGTGGACAGATATAGTATCACAATGATCCAACTGAGGAATCAGTCCCTGTAACCTGGTGAGCTGCTGGTTATACTGGAATTCTAACCATTTATGGGACCAGGGTTCACTTTCTCGCCGGTAACCCTCCAACCAATCCATGCCCAATATCACATCATATGAGCCCAAAGGTAAAAGTCTGAAATCAGTCTTAAAACTGTGTCCCTGAGTCCACCAGCTACACTGTGGTATAATCCTGGAACAAGGGAGCTGCCCACCATCTGCTACTTGTACTTTTAAAGGAGACTGAAGAGCTTGCAAGCCTCTCATATGTTGACCTTTTTGCTCATCAATAAAAGAATGTGTGCTGCCAGAATCCACAAGCATTAAAAGTTCTCTGTTCTGCACCCATCCCCTCAACTTGATAGACTTAGAAGATTCAGAGCCATGTAATGCTTGTGAAGATATGGACATAAGTGTATCTTCATCTCCCTCAGGAACACTGCTTTGATTTGAAATAATCTCAGGATCAGCCTGAATTGCTTCCAATAGTTCCTCTACCACATGCAACTGTATTGTAGTAGCACACTTGTGATCTCTACTCCATCTCTCTCCACAGGTAAAACACAGTCCCTTGGACCTTCTGTAAGCCTTCAGGGCTGATACCCTATCTTCTCTCACTCTAGGTGATTTAGTGTTTCTCTTGTCTTCAGGGGATTGGCTGGGACTGGATCTGTATGAGTTAGGAGAAGTGGGAGGAGTAGCACTTCTGGGTGGGGATTTCAGATAAGTCCCACTATCGGATCTCTTGAAACTGTTTGGTTTTGATTCAGCAGCAGTTTCTTCTTGAAGTAGAGCCAAAGAACATGCAGTGTCCAAGTCTTGAGGCCTTTGCATCAGAACCATGGATCTAATATCATCTCTAAGACCTTCCATGAATTTTGTAACGAAGTAAATCGTTGGAACAGCTTGCTCATAAGCCAGTAACTGATGCATTACACAATCAAAACGCTCTACATACTCCCCAACTGATCCCCCTTGTTTCAGATGAATCCACTGTCGGATTAAGGCCTGTTGTCTATCACGCGAAAATCTAGCACACACCTTCTCGCACAAATCAGACCAAGTAATACCAATCAGTTGATTCCTCACAGATTGAAGCCAGAATGCCGCATTACCACAAAAATTCAGAGTAGCCACTTTTACCCAATTCTGCGGTAAAACTCCATAGATGTCAAAATAAACTTCACAATTTGCTCGCCACATCTGGGGATTATCACCGTTGAATTGCGGACAAGTCATCGGGGGAACACTACCACAAACTCCAGTGGACATTGCAGAGAAAGTACTGTGTTGCGCAGACGAATCAAAGCTGAAAGGAGCAGCGGAGTCAGGAGGAGATTCATGCGTACCCTGGGCAGAAGCCGGAGTCCTGAACCCCGCGGACGCAGCCGCCGTCTCTTCCTTCGTGTTCATCGCGCGCGGCAGTTGCTTCTCTAGATGCTCGACCTTGGAGTTCAGCTTTCCCAGGGCAGAGTTCAGATCCTCCACCCGCTTCTCCACCTGGGGAAGGCGCCCCTCCACCGCCGCCTTGAGCTCCATCAGATCTTCTCGGGTCCGATCTTCCGCCGCCACCCTCTTCTTCTCATTCTCCGCTATGGTCTTTGAATGACCTCTTATATATAAACTAGGCTACTTTGTAGGATCTGATTACTTACAATTTCAAACATTCCCCATTGCTCCATTTACTAACCATGATTCCATGAACATCCATTTTACATCCAGGAAATTTAATAAAGAAGTAACTATGAAATATAAGAAAGTTACTCCCCAATGCCTTGAACCACGTGGCCCATGCTGTTGGCCTGTTGTTTGTGTAGGCAGAGTTCTGTTGTATGCCTGGATTAGAAGTTCTGGTCGAGTATATTTGCTGGATCTTCATACTAGTTTATGGCAAATTTGCAATGTGCTACACGGGACCGTATTCGTATGTGGTGATTTGATCCATTTAGGCAATCAATCAATCTTCGTTATGGCGAATTGGTGTGTCAGTGTTGCAAAGTCGCAAACTGGCAACCATTGGATGACTTTCTTTATGATTTCCATGGCAATTTTTTAAAATCAAAATTTCCATGGTAAATTTGATTTAACTAGAAAAAATTGTCCGGACGTTGCAACGGAAAAAAAAGTACACCAAATATTAAATAACTTTAAAATGACCTTTTTTTTTCATAACCTAGTGTTAAAATAAAAGTACACCAAATATTAAATAACTTTAAAATGACATTTTTTTTCATAACCTAGTGAGATGTTTTCTTTCCGTGTAGAAGCACTATATATATATATTTTTAACAGATTTATAAATTAATTTATTACGGTAACAGATTTATTCACAATTGTGGCTTAGAAATCAACACACTAGTTGAAAGAAAAATATACGTCGTTGATCATAGTGGATCTAGAAAAAAGTTTTGGTGCATGTTTAAATATAATGATGTAGATTTATCAAAAATAAGCTCTATCTTTGTAATTAGAATTAGATTTAATCCAAATGAACTCATACCGGCTAGCACAAATGGGATACAGCTGGGTCAGGAAACATGAACACAAAATAAACGATAGATTATTTTAGCAATTGTTTAATTGGAAAAAGGAATCAAAATCCTCTCTTTCAAGTTTGGGCTGTATATGGAAAAGAAGTCCAAGCATAAGTCTAATTTACCTCCCTGTGCTACAGTAGCTTCTTCAGGTTCCAGCCGAGCCAGAGCCCTACCCGACGCCACCTCAAACCCGCGTCTGATTCATCCAAACCTGTGGAGATAATCGCTTTTGATCTATATCTCCTGCTCTATCTTTTCCCTCGAGAAATTGAAGAAAATCCCGTCGAAATCGCTCCAGTGTTGAGCTCGAACTCGAGTTTATCTCTCCGATGAACCCTAATTTTTATATGTCTAGCGAACTCGAGTCCGATTTAACTAATTAGCACGTCGAAGGACAAAAACACGGAAAAAAAGGTGACGAACGGAAAGTTATGAATTTTTTAAGTAGTTATTAAAATTTGCTTTTAGATATTACTTGAATTTTCTTTTGTGAGACTATTAATTGGCTGAAGGGAATTTAAAGCTCTAAATTTTACAATTCTAAAGATTTGACCCTAACATTGCCAAAAAAAAACTACATATTTCAATTTAGAGATTTTGTCATCGTTATTCAACGGTGATCTAAAGCAACAACTAAGTATTTGTTCAGATTGATGATATTTCAGACCATGCCATTATTTGGTAAAATTGATAATTATGTGAATATATTTAGTTTGTTACTAGGGATACAAGTGGGTAGTCCCGTTACCCGTATAAAAACCCGCTTGCTAGTCTAATTTTCATCACACGATAGTACAAAATTTAGAAAAAAGTAAACTAGAAGTGGGATAAGCGGGACAAAAATGCCAGCTTGCCCGCCCCACTTGCATCCCTATTTGTTGCCAAATATTGGTGATCTCCGTGGAATCTTGACAATATTATTTTGAGCACATCCTACTAAAACTTAGCAATGTTACTAACTTACTGAAATTTTGTCATTACCAAATTTTGGAAACGTTCATTTTGGCATCAGTATAAACATACCCTAAAATCCTTTGTTGGGATTCTCGAGATTGCTAGCTGGTCTCGCCAGGTTGTGTTGGGGGGTGGAGGTTGGGAACTCCACCTTCCCGCACACAGGTTGGAAAAAGAGGGTTTTGCACACAGCATCATGCCTTGTTTAGTTCATGAAAAGAAAATTTTTGGGTATCACATCGGACATTTGACCGGATGTCGAAAAGGGTTTTCGGACGTGAATGAAAAAACTAATTTCATAACTCGCTTGGAAACCGCGAGACGAATTTGTTAAGCCTAAGTAATCTATCATTAACACATGTGGGTTACTGTAGCACTTATGGCTAATCATGGACTAATTAGGCTCAAAAGATTCATCTCGTGATTTCCATACAAACTGTGCAATTAGTTTTTCATTTTAATACTCCATACATATATCCAGAGATTCGATGTGATGTTTTTAGAAAAATAAATTTGGGAACTAAACAAGGCCTCAAAGTTTCCTTGGCCTGTGCACAGGGTTATGTTGGGCTTCACATGAAGGGCCCTTGGCCAACAAGCCAATTTGGCTCTGTCTGGTAGTGATGACCGATGAAGTGATGAAGGTGAAGATTAAGTATGGGCATATAAAATGAGAAAGTTATTAGTGTATAATTAGTTATGTTTTAAATTATTTTAAATATTAAAAATTAGATTTGTATGATATTTTATAGTAAAAAGCTTCAGTATGAAATGTACCGTTTAGTAGTTTAAAATTGTACTAACGAAAAACAAAGGTAAAATATATCTAGCGACCTTTGTTGGGTATGAAGTAGCGGATAATCCAAAGCAACTCTCCTGAAGATGAGATGAAGATAAAGATTAAGTGTTACACGTAAAACAAGGTTAATAACGTGTGATTAATTGAGTTTTAATTATTACAAACTTGAAAAATGATTAATATGATATTTTAGAACATATAAAAAGTTTTCGCACGAAACGCACCGTTTAGCAGTTTGAAAAGCGTGCAACAAATATCCAAAACTTTATCCACTCTTTGTAGTGGAAAGGAATGGGACCTAATTTAGGGGCTGTTTAGTTACCCCAAAAACTTTTCCCAAGAACATCACATCAAATCTTTGAACACATGTATCAATGTATGTAACATTAAATATAGATAAAAAGAAAAACTAATTGTACTGTTTGCATGTAAATCGTGAGATGAATCTTTTGAGCCTAATTAGTTTATGATTAGCCATAAAGTGCTGCAGTAACCCACATGTGCTAATGACGGATTAATTAGGCTTAAAAGATCCGTTTCATAGTTTCCATGTGAGTTATGAAATTAGTTTTTTCATTCGTGTCCGAAAACCTCTTCCGACATTCGGTCAAACGTCCGATGTGACACCCAAAAATTTTCATTTCATGTAGTTGTACTTATATCTCTGTGGTATGAAAGCGGAAAGCCTGAATCGTTTGAAAGTGACAGAAAGGATCACGTTTTGTCGCTGCAGGAGTTTCGTGGCAACCGCATCAGGACAGCAGGATCAAGTCAAGGTACGCTCCACTTCGATCATGTTTGACCTTAACTAATAAACTAAACATGTTCAGTGACACTGCGACACTAGCTTCTCCGCTTGCTTGCAAACTGCAAAGCGTGTTTCCGTGATGTTTTTGGTACTGATTGACCGAAACATTAATTTACCTTTCCCATTCACCGAGCATGGCATGGTCGCACGGAGTTATCATGGACACGCCTTTTGAGGCTGCCGAACAGAGCCCTTATTGTTCAATTATCACCCTGTCTGTACAGGACTTTCAGGTAAGCTTCTGCATCTAGAATTTCTATTTTGGTATTATAGTTCTTGCGTGACATAATTTGTTCTGGCACAATGTACCAACACTTCTGATGGTGAATAACTGAGTACAATTTAAAAGATGAACTTTCAAGATGATTGTTGCCACGAATTCTGAATGACCTCTTATATATAAACTAGGCTACTTTGTAGGATCTGATTACTTACAATTTCAAACATTCCCCATTGCTCCATTTACTAACCATGAACATCCATTTTACATCCAGGAAATTTAATAAAGAAGTAACTATGAAATATAAGAAAGTTACTCCCCAATGCCTTGAACCACGTGGCCCATGCTGTTGGCCTGTTGTTTGTGTAGGCAGAGTTCTGTTGTATGCCTGGATTAGAAGTTCTGGTCGAGTATATTTGCTGGATCTTCATACTAGTTTATGGCAAATTTGCAATGTGCTACACGGGACCGTATTCGTATGTGGTGATTTGATCCATTTAGGCAATCAATCAATCTTCGTTATGGCGAATTGGTGTGTCAGTGTTGCAAAGTCGCAAACTGGCAACCATTGGATGACTTTCTTTATGATTTCCATGGCAATTTTTTAAAATCAAAATTTCCATGGTAAATTTGATTCAACTAGAAAAAATTGCCAGTATGTTGCAACGGAAAAAAAATAAAAGTACGCCAAATATTAAATAACTTTAAAATGACATTTTTTTTTCATAACTTAGTGTAAAAATAAAAGTACACCAAATATTAAATAACTTTAAAATGACATTTTTTTTCATAACCTAGTGAGATATGTTTTCTTTCCGTGTAGAAGCACTATATATATGTTTTTTTTTTCACAGATTTATAAATTAATTTATTACGGTAATAAAGAAATATTTATTCACAATTGTGGCTTAGAAATCAACACACTAATTGAAAGAAAAATATACGTCGTTGATCATAGTGGATCTAGAAAAAAATTTTGGTCCATGTTTAAATATAATGATGTAGATTTATCAAATATAAGCTCTATCTTTATAATTAGAATTAAATTTAATCCAAATGAACTCATACCGGCTAGCACACATGGGATACAGCTGGGGTCAGGAAACATGAACACAAAATAAACGATAGATTATTTTAGCAATTATTTAATTGGAAAAAGGAATCAAAATCATCTATTCCAAGTCCCAGCATAAGTCTAATTTACCTCCCTGTGCTACAGTCTAATTTACCTCCTGTGCTACAGTAGCTTCTTCAGGTTCCAGCCGAGCCAGAGCCCTACCCGACACCACCTCAATCCTGCGTCTGATTCAACCAAACCTGTGGAGATAATCTCAAATTAGTTGAGGGCTTTTGATCTATATCTCATGCTCTCTCTTTTCCTTCGAGTAATTGAAGTAAATCCCGTCGAATCGCTCCCGTATTGAGCTCGAACTCGAGTTTATCTCTCCGATGAACCCTAATTTTTATCTGTCTAGCGAACTCGAATCCGATTCAACTAAATTAGCACGTTAAAGGACAAAAACACAGAAAAAAGGGCGACGAATGGAAAGTTCTGAATTTTTCAAGTAGTTATGTTAAAATTTGCTTATAGATATTACTTGAATTTTCTTTTGTGAGACTATTAATTGGCTGAAGGGAATTTAAAGCTCTAAATTTTACAATACTTCAGATTTGACCCTAACATTGCCAAAAAAAAAACTACATATTTCAATTTAGAGATTTTGTCATCGTTATTTAACGGTGATCTAAAGCAACAACTAAGCGTTTGTTCAAATTGATGACATTTCAGATTATGCCATTATTTGGTAAAATTGATAATTATGTGAATATATTTAGTTTGTTAATAGGGATGTAAGTGGGTAGTCCTGGCCGACTTGGGCAGGTTTCCTTGGCCCGTGCACAGGGTTATGTTGAGCTTCACATGAAGGGCCCTTGGCCAACAAGCCAATTTGGCTCTGTCTGGTAGTGATGACTGATGAAGTGATGAAGATGAAGACTAAGTATGGGCGTATAAAAGTATAATTATTTATGTTTTAAATTATTTAAATATTAAAAATAAGATTTATATGATATTTTATAGTAAAAAGTTTCAGTATGAAATGTACCGTTTAGTAGTTTAAAATTGTGCTAACGGAAAACAAAAGTAAAATATATCTTGCGGCCTTTGTTGGGCATGTATGAAGTAGTGGATAATCCAAAGCAACTCTCCTGAAGATGAGATGAAGATAAAGATTAAATGTTTCACGCAAAACAAGGAGGTAATAACGTGTGATTAATTGAGTTTTAATTATTACAAACTTGAAAAATGATTAATATGATATTTTAGAACATATAAAAAGTTTTCGCACGAAACGCACCGTTTAGCAGTTTGAAAAGCGTGCAACAAATATCCAAAACTTTATCCACTCTTTGTAGTGGAAAGGAATGGGACCTAATTTAGGGGCTGTTTAGTTACCCCAAAAACTTTTCCCAAGAACATCACATCAAATCTTTGAACACATGTATCAATGTATGTAACATTAAATATAGATAAAAAGAAAAACTAATTGTACTGTTTGCATGTAAATCGTGAGATGAATCTTTTGAGCCTAATTAGTTTATGATTAGCCATAAAGTGCTGCAGTAACCCACATGTGCTAATGACGGATTAATTAGGCTTAAAAGATCCGTTTCATAGTTTCCATGTGAGTTATGAAATTAGTTTTTTCATTCGTGTCCGAAAACCTCTTCCGACATTCGGTCAAACGTCCGATGTGACACCCAAAAATTTTCATTTCATGTAGTTGTACTTATATCTCTGTGGTATGAAAGCGGAAAGCCTGAATCGTTTGAAAGTGACAGAAAGGATCACGTTTTGTCGCTGCAGGAGTTTCGTGGCAACCGCATCAGGACAGCAGGATCAAGTCAAGGTACGCTCCACTTCGATCATGTTTGACCTTAACTAATAAACTAAACATGTTCAGTGACACTGCGACACTAGCTTCTCCGCTTGCTTGCAAACTGCAAAGCGTGTTTCCGTGATGTTTTTGGTACTGATTGACCGAAACATTAATTTACCTTTCCCATTCACCGAGCATGGCATGGTCGCACGGAGTTATCATGGACACGCCTTTTGAACTTACACACAATATATACATATTTTATAAATAATCTCCAGCACTAAAAAAATAACTTATAATTTTATAATATTTAACTCGTTCGTTCTTGCTCTCGAAGAATTGTCATAAAATCTTATTCGGCTGTTATATTTTCCTAATGGTGGAGCTGGACAAAATACCCATCAGTTGATCAAGAGCTGATTATATACCAAATGGCTTATTAACGATAAAAATTAATTTGTGGATAACATATGTGTTGTGACTTAAGTCGATATTGAAAAAAAAGCTACGTTAAAAATACCCTAAATCAACTTAAAAATTAAGTTTTAAAATTCAAAATTTAACAGCGACTAATTCGTTGTAGCACAAACGGCGGCAGCGTTTATTAATCTAGCGGTGTCCAAACCATTTGAATACCTAGGTGGTGCTGAGGCACTCGTTTGTAAAAACATACTGGTCTAACAAATAATACCATATGATTTACATGCGAATCAATAATTAACCCAATTAACGAATCACTTGCAAGAGATCGACCATACCGAATCAATATAATTAACCCTTAACAGTTAATCATAAACCCAAGGCACGGCACAATATAATGCTAGGAACCTAGGCCCATATATCCTTCTCTATATGCGTAGTACATCATTACTTCAAGAAAATATATTCTTGGCAGAAGAACTCTAATAATATCTTGAACTATCCATGCATGGTCCATATATGGTCTTCGTTCAACCTTTGAAGATTTGCATCTGTTACGTTATGCCTGCAATTATAATTAATATAATAGTCATCGATACAGCTTTCTCAACGTGATGGATCTGATCCAAAATTAAGAAATTAGACAAATCTTGGAGCTCACATGCGTGCGCTCTGATTAGTCTACCATGTCCTACTAGCTAGCTTTTATATTTTGATGGATCTAATACTCCCTCTTCTCAAATATATAACGTGCTAGAATTCATACGGTTAAACCTTAAAAAAATAAATTATATATTAATAAATACAATAGTATAAAAGTACAATATATATACTTGGCTTTAGTATGGCAGGTGGTGTATGTATGCAGGTCTTTTGTGTAATGTAAAAAAAATCTATAATCAGTGAAAAAAGAGCCTGGGCAATTGCAAAAGAAAAAAACAAAACCTGAAATGTGCTATTAATTAAAAGGTTTAATATAGTTGCAGATAGGAATTGATTTTTTTTTCATTTTTGAACTTTTTAATTTTTAATTTAAAAAAATCTTTCCCAGACTTATTTTAAAGATATGAACTTTTTAGCCATACTAGCTAGGTTGATGTGGTAAAATAATACTGGCATGTCGATCTAGATGGTGTTGGTGTGACACCATTTGGCCCACGCTGGTTTAGCTGGTGTGATATGATAAAACTGTCACACTTGCTAGAGGTAGTGTGACACTGTTATTTTACCACACCAAGCAGATTGGCGTGACCAAAAGGTTTAGATTTGAAAATAAGTTTTAGCCTATTTTTAAAATAAAACAAATTTAAAAGTTTTAAAATAATAATAAAAAATCGTAGGAATTTGCCTTGCGTATGAAAATTCTTCAGTCAATTGCACAAAATTTAGAAAGCATAAATGTTTCAACAATTTGGCAAGTGAAAAAAATGCGTGCATGACAGGTTGTACGCACATATATACAGTGATGCCACATGGACGGATTCACAGTGACACAATTGCTTGGGAGATCCCATACATGTCTGAACTGAACTAGACAATCGATTACGTACACCGCAGAAAGCTACACCACAGAAGCTGCCAGATTGCTCGCTGCAATGCCTTTATTTTATCCTATTGTGCTGATAAGGAGATAGCTGGATCTTTTTTTATACATATTTGTCCAATAAAATAACATTGTGTGATTGACCGATCTTTACAATTAATGTCCGGTAATAACGATGATGCAATCGATCGACACCGTGTTGAATTATCTGCGATCTTTGTTAATTACTTCGAAGGAGGTAGCACCGTGTAGTACTTGCAGTTGCAGATGTGATTTTGAAGCATTATTCTGCATATCCGCCTGATATGTTTGAAAGTCCACGTGCTACGTCTACATGCTGAACCTGGGGCTTTTAACTATTTGCCACTTTTAGATTTGACAATTAACTATTTGCCACACCTATCTCAATGACATGTGGGTCCACATGTGTCTATGACATGTGGATCCAGTGGCAAATAGTTAATTGCCACATCTAAAAGTGGCATATAGTTCAATATCTCGTTGAACGTTACTATAGTCTATATTGGCAATAAAGTACTCCATTGGTTTTTTTTTTTCCTAAAAAAGACAATTAAGTACCAAAGGGCATACAGATATCTCTTTTGAATTTCATCCAGAAATAGTGTTTGGGCACACAATTATCTCTTTTGAATGTAGGAATAGAAAACTTTGGATTAGGATAAACATAGTAACGCACATGATTGAAAAATACAGAAAAATACGACATGTCTTCCTAAGCAAGCATACAGCCTCATCTTTTCGCTTATACTTATCAAGAAAAACAATTAAATTTTCAATCTTAAATTTGGAGTTGATTTTGAAGTTTTTTTCGTCGAAGTTTATTTTTCAGCTTTTGCTTTTAAATCACTGAGAACAAATATGAAAAAAAATTACTCACAAATTATTTTTCGATTGCAAACATGCCATTTGGCTTATTTCCTTAATAGGTGTTTAAACGATCATTTAGAGCCACATGCATCGATTTACATTGGACTTTTCTCAAATAGAAAAAAAAAGTTTTGCAAAAAAAGAGAGAGAGAGAAATGAAATGAAAAGAGGTCCTCAACTATGCTCTTGGTTACTATTGACCTTCAACTTTCACAAAACCGTTGATATTTCATCCCTGGCCTTAAACAAATATGTTTTTATGATGTGGTACCACATTGGAAAATAGCTATACTAATCAATAATGAATAACAACATAACGAAACAAATTAAGAAATAGAATCCACATGGCATCATCACCTCAGTTCCCTCCTTTCTTTCCACCTCATATTTTATTTTTTAAATTTTCATTTGCCAACTAGGATGCCACATGGCACGACATCATCAAAAACCAATTTTGTTTTTAGCCTAAGGATGAAATGTGACTGATTTTAAGAGTCGAAGGACCAATAGTAACCAGTCTTTTAGCTAGGGGATGAAAGCCGGACCAAAGGTCCTAGTTGAGGGATAAAAAGTTCACTTTCTTTATTCTTTTAAACATTTGATTGGATGAAGGATAAAAAATGAATGATTCTAAATTTTTAATTAATAATTATGAAGTTATAACTAAAGTAGACTCTTCTTTTAATGTAGCTATTACTACCTCCGTCTCAAAATAATTATAATTCTAAACTATTTAGCATATATTAAGATTTAAGAAGAAAGACTATGATGCCCCTCATTAGATATTATATAAGTAAAAGTGAGAGGATAGTTGAGGGAAGAATAGGAAGAAATTTGAATAAGAAGTGATTGATGTGACACTTAGTACTATATTGTAACAACTATTTTAGGATAAATTTGAATTCTAAAAACAACAATAAAAATTTAGTGTCTAGTGTCAGTAATAATATTGCTCGTCATTTTTACAGGTCGGGGACTAGTATCGTGAGATAATTACTGTCCATAGCATGATCAAATTGTTGCGGGCTTTGCCGCCAGCTTTGTGCCGCACGGGTTATTTTTCCTTACGGAATTTATTTTTTGCAAATTTTAAAGATTAAAAATACAAGAAAAATTCTCACCGTCAGTCCTGACGTACTTATTAATTTATTATTTATTTTGTGAAGGGAATAATCCTGAGGCAGTTTGGGTTGACCTGTGGCCAAGTCAAGCATCGATCACGAGCGTACACAAGAGAATAAGGCACACGCGGGGGCCACATTGTAGCTGAATGGTTGTTTCGACAATTGGAGAACAGAGACAAAGCAAACAATCACCAAATCATGCATCGTTGAACGTTTCTGTCGTGGTTATCACAAAATGGGGCGCACCACGGTTGCTTCTTCCCCTGCGCCTGCCATCCTTATCGTTGGGTTTTCACTACTCTAGTGCCTCGTTATATAAAAATCTCCAATTCGGTGAAAGTGACATGCAACTGGTAAACTACAACGAGGTGATATCGACTCTCAATACTTCCATCCATCTATATTATAACTTTAATATGGCAACGTAATCGATCAAAATGGCAACATAAAGGAATTTTCGTAGATTTTAAAGTACAGTAAAATTAAAAAAAAGAGTGATTTTTTACATACCCTCTCCGTGTTGTTATGTACATATGATTTTATTTTTATAAAAAAGTAAGAGGTTTACGGATTGATCGTTAACTTACTACTCAAAATATAATAATTTTGATAATTTAAAATTTATCATAGAATATAACAACTTATCCAACTAGTATTACATTGTCTCAACAATTTCTCCACATACTTCTCATGTCAACCCATCACGACCATTCCCATTTAACTTATCTTATTACATCTATAATGAAAAAAAAATTATATATTTTAGGATGGAGGGAGTTGTAACTATCAGTTGGTTTAATGTTGATTATAAGCCCGTAAGACTTATCATCAATAAAAAATAATTTAAGAGAAAACATTTTTTATGTGTTCTTCACAATTTAAAAATTAATGCTGAAAAATAAATTACATTGAAAAAAAACGAAAAATCAACTTCAAAAGTTAAATTTTAAAAATTCAAAATTTGATAGCTGCTTATAAGCCGTTGGGTAAAACGGTAGAGTAGTGCGAACTAGAAATGGTGAGGTGAAATATCTACTACTGTAAAATCGGAGTGGTAGTAATTGTCATTCTCCCTCCACCTTCGTACTTCTCCAGTCTCCACTAGAGAAAAAAAACATCGGTCTAAAAACCATCACGTCGAAAAGACCACAAAAAAAACCACGTACCAAAATTTGAGAAAAAAAAAACAAAAACAGATAAATCTGAACCATAAAACCACCATCCGTTCGTACTTTTCTTAATCCTATTGTAAAGCATATGGGCATAGCACTAGGTAGATAAAAATTGGCCGAAGGTAGTGCAAGCTGCAGCAGCTTGCTCCCACGGCCGGCAGTCTCACCACCAACCAAATTACGAAACCACGCAAATACCCAACGCATCAACGGCCCCCACCTCCCAACCAGCAAACGTGCTCCGCCTTGGAATCCTTCAACTTCAAACGCGCCGCGGAGATTTCTTTCTCCTCTCGCGGATAAATCTCGGCTTTTGCCGTTGCTTCCTCCATCCATCCATCTCCGCTGTTGCCTCGGCGAGCTAGCTACAGGCAGCGCCATCTGCTGTGCGACTAGCTATAGCTCTGTGTGATCCTCTCTGCACCGGAATGCGCGATGGCGAGGCCTTGCGGCGGCTACCTCCGCCGCTGCTTCTGCTGCTCCTGCTTGCTGCCGGCGTCGCGCGCGGCCAGCAGACGACGGCGCCGCCGGTGGTGTCGGATGCGCTCAACAACCTCACCAGAGACGTCGCCGACTACATCTCCCACCGCTTCAGCTTCTGCGTCGCCGACCCGTACGCTCATCTTTCTCTTCTCCCCCCACCCCCCGTTCATTTCGGCGGCGCCGTTCTTCGCCGCCGACCTCTTAAACTTTTTTCCTTTAGCTTTCTTGATTTCAATGGATTTGTTGATGATTTTTGGTTGGTTTTGGTGTGTGTTCGCTTCAGGACGGAGGATTGGAACGAGGCCTTCAATTACACCTCGGATCTTGGATTCGTGCAGAACTGCCTCGCGGAGACAAGAGGTAATTAATTAAATTTAAATTCAGTTAGATTTCCTGTTCGATTGCTTGTTTGATTGGTTCGTGTGTTGCTTTCTTCATCGTTGAAGCGGTTTCTCCTTTTTGATTTGTTTCCCATCTGAATTTAGCGGATTGAATGTGACGGCCATGTTTACACATTTTTTAATCGAATATTTATCCGTGTACGCTCCAATCTAATGAACTGAACCAACCTGAGTTTTGAACTTATTTTTATTTATAAGCACATGGTTTACTTTTTCTTTTTGTAATTTCAAGTGATTGGTTTCAGATAACACTACTTTTTTCGATGGTGCCAATTCAGATAATTATATTAGAATTCAGTCATTAGCATAAATGCACTTCAAATTCTTAGAAATGGTTTTCTATTCGGAGATCCTAATTCAAGGTTGTCTAAGCCGACTCGCAAATATTT
Source organism: Oryza longistaminata (assembly GCA_009805545.1). Classification (NCBI taxonomy): domain Eukaryota; kingdom Viridiplantae; phylum Streptophyta; class Magnoliopsida; order Poales; family Poaceae; genus Oryza; species Oryza longistaminata. Next base: position 17,742,300 of record CM020179.1, on the reverse strand, counting down.
TGTCGTCGTATACTGTTTGTGCTTGCTTTCTAAGCATCCCAGTTTCTTTTTTTTTTTTTAAAAAAAATTTGGTTTGGAATCTAGTTGTAATATTCACTTCTTATAATATTCATAGTTATGTCCTAGATGCGACATTGGGATATGTTGATTGAGATTTGGTTCTTTGGAATTGTTCACCTGCACATGCATTTCCTGAACATTGTTTAGTAGGAGTGCTTAGCAGAGGATGAAACGATCTGATGGAGGACAAGTGGAGCATGCAACCCTATAATAATCATTCATTCCGTATTTTAGTAGGGAAAGACTAACATTATAACTTGTTAATGTTAGCTGAGTGTGACACGGGACTATGGTGTTTGACGTGATCAACTCTAACTAATATTTTCTATTCGTTTGTTTAGTCTTAAGAAGCTAGACAGTTTGACCTGTTCCTATCTCTAATTATCCTGCACTTATTATTTATTTTACATGTCACAACAATCCAATTCGGTAGTTAGATTCAGTTCTGGACTTCTGATATAGTATAGTAACTTGTTTCAATTCGACAAATCTGTTGAATGTGACAAAAGTAACCATTATGATTAAGTTTGAAGTCAAATATTTCATTTTCACATTGTATCATAGAAGTGACTAATTCCGACTACCATGCTTCCACACTGAAAGGCGAGGCTTGAACACTGATTGCTGTGGCAATGCCAAGCACATGCAAAGCCTCAAAAAATAATTTTACAGTATCATTTTCCTTATGGTACTGTGACAAAATCATTACGATTATGATTATGTCTCTGATCCGTTGATTGTGGCAAAAATAATCATTATGATTAAGTCTGAAGTCGCATGTTTTATTTTCGCATTATATCATAGAAGTGACTACCACGCTTCCACGCTGAAATGCGAGGCTTGAACACTGAACATGTCTAGTTTGCAACATTTTCTCCTTAAAAAAAATGATTTACAACATCATCTTCCTTACCAAGGCAGGTCAGGCTGCCCATGAACATGTCTAGTTTTGGCATTCTCTAATGTGAAAAAGATATTCATTCAGGTGATTTGGGAGGGCGTCTGTGCACACCGAACGAAGTGAAATTCTACTTCTCGAGTTTGTATGATCGAAAAGGCGAAAAAAACCTCTTTCTGAAAACCAACATAAACTGCAACAGATCATCTTGGGTTCAGGGCTGTGAGCCAGGATGGGCTTGCTCTGTAGGTTCAGGCCCTAACCCCCAAGGCGATATTCCACCAAGAACTGCAAATTGTCAGCCGTGTTGCGAAGGCTTCTTCTGTCCCCGTGGTCTTACATGCATGTTGCGTGAGTGATTTCTACATTTCCCGCATGGCTGTTCTTATTGTCAGTTAATTTGTGTGGAGACCATATATTTATCGTGTTGAATGACTTGAGTTTTATGTTTGTTTTTTGCTTTAGCTTGTCCATTGGGATCATACTGTCCGCGTGCCACTGTGAACACAACCACTGGTCTTTGTGATCCGTAAGATTTTTTTTTTTAAAAAAATTCTGTTCTTATTGTTCTGCATTTGCCTTCTTGAAAATAAACACAATGCTTACAAGCTGAATTTTCTGAACTTTGATTAGATACAAGTATCAGATAACTCCAAACACAACTGGCTGCGGTGGTGCTGACACATGGGCTGATTTTGGGAGCACTGAAGAGATGTTCTGTCCAGCCGGTTACTACTGTCCAACACCAACAAAAAAGGAACCTTGTAGCGAAGGGTACTGATCCAATCATACTCCTTCTATAACTTATTTGACATATATTACAGAGATAGTTTGATTTGAACAGTTGGCAACTGATGATTCTTGTTTTTTTTTTCCTCCCCTTCAGGCACTATTGCAGATTGGGTTCTACCACTCAAGGCAGTAAGCATCATTAGAATAGATTGATACTTCATTTTCTTCTTGAATCATGCAGTTATAGTATCTACCATCCAGCAAGCTGAATTTATTCAAAATCTGCAGAATGTATCATAAAGGGATCCTGCAAGGAGAAGACAGAGAATGAAAACATTGTCATTCTTGGCGGTTGCTTAGTGGTAAATTCCATCAACATAGTCATCATTTCACTATCTTGCTCGCTTGATGGTTGCCTCTTTTAAGATTCATTGCAAGTCTCTGATCCAGTGATGCAATGGACTGACTTGCAGTGCATAAAGCACTGTACTGGAACTGGAAAATGTGCCTAATTCAGGTTGAACACTTGGTGCAGGGCATGTTGTTTGTATTTCTTCTGATCATATACAACTGCTCAGGCCAGTTCCTGACTATCCGCGAGAAACGGAAAGCGAAGTCGAGGGAGAATGCTATTCAGTTGGCACGTCAGCAGCTCAAAGCGCATGAGGGATGGAAGGCGGCGAAACGGCTGGCGAGGAAGCATGTCAATGACATGCAGAGTCATCTCTCGCGTACATTCTCTCGTAGGAGATCCTTCCGTCAGCATCCGGACTCGGAGAATTCTGGCCATAGGTTGCAGGAAGCACCACTGTTTATGAACCAGGAGTTGTCGGATTCTGCTGCGTTTTCAGCTCATCAGAGCAGTGGTGAGATATCTGAAGTCATGCCTTCAGTCGTTGTGGATGTTAGCGATGATGGAGAAATTGTTGCCGGCAAGGATAGGTCTGTACCAAAAGGCAAGCACAGATCAACACACACGCAGATCTTCAAGTACGCATACGGCGAGATCGAGAAGGAGAAGGTCAGGCAACAAGAGAACAAGAACCTGACCTTCACTGGAGTGCTCTCCATGGTGTCAGAGCAGCAGAAGGAGATAACAAGGCCTCTGCTCAAGGTTGAGTTCAAAGACCTGACCTTGTCACTTGGAAAGAAGAAGCTGTTGAGGTCTATCAATGGCGAACTCCGGCCTGGCCGTGTCACTGCCGTCATGGGCCCATCCGGGGCCGGCAAGACCACATTCCTCAATGCTGTTACAGGGAAGGTAGCTGGCTATAAGGTGTCAGGCTCAGTTCTTGTCAATGGGAGGCATGACAACATCCGTTCTTACAAGAAGATCATTGGATTTGTTCCTCAAGATGATGTTGTTCATGGGAATTTAACAGTGGAAGAGAACCTTTGGTTCAGTGCAAAGTGCAGGTAAAATTATTTATATAAAAATGTTTTAGTTAGTAATTACTCTCTCTGTTTCAAAATATAAGTGTTTCGTTAATATAAGTGTTTCGTTAGGACAATTCTTTGACCAACAATTACTCTACTGGATATGATTTTTTGACACAAGATGGATTTATTAGATTTGTATTGAAAAATACTGACTTATGATTATGCGTTTGTATCACATAAGTCATATCCTAATAAAGTAATTGCTGGTCAAAACCTTGTCCTAACAAAACAAAACAATTGAAATGGAGGAAGTATTTATATCAGATTGCCATTTCAGTAATTAGCTCAGCATATTGTTATCATTTCTACTATCTTCAGGCTCTCTGCGACAACGGCACACCGCCACAAGGTCCTCACTGTGGAAAGGGTCATAGACTCCCTTGACCTTCAGGGAGTCAGAAGTTCATTGGTTGGAACTGTGGAGAAGCGCGGGATCTCTGGTGGACAGAGGAAGCGTGTCAATGTGGGGATTGAGATGGTGATGGAGCCATCACTTCTGATCCTGGATGAACCAACCTCTGGCCTGGACAGCTCCTCTTCACAACTGCTCCTCCGAGCACTACGTCATGAGGCGCTTGAAGGCGTAAATGTTTGCGCAGTTGTTCATCAACCGAGGTTACTCTCAGACCATCTTTTTCTGAAGATAGTACTCATCTTTCTGAAAGATTTCTAATATTTTCTTGTTTGTGTTATTCAGCTACACATTGTACAACATGTTTGATGATCTGATACTTCTGGCAAAAGGAGGTCTAATTGTTTACAATGGTCCGGTCAAGAGTGTGGAGGATTACTTCTCAACTCTTGGGATCACTGTCCCTGAAAGAGTTAACCCACCAGATCACTACATTGACATTCTTGAGGGCATTGTGAAGCCTGAGTCAGGCATCAATGCGAAGCATTTTCCATTGCACTGGATGCTCTACAATGGCTATGAAGTGCCAAGTGACATGAAAGATGATCTCAAGGCAATAGGTGAACAGAGACCACATTTGGGGTCCAGCCCTTCAGCTGGATCAACCCCTCATTGCCTTCCTCATGTCAGGAATGCTTTTGCTGAAGAGCGTGATCGTATCGAGCACCATTTGTCTAAACCAAAGGATTTGTCCAGCAGAAGAACACCAGGGGTGATTAAACAGTACAAGTACTACCTAGGAAGGTATGTTCAATGCAATGCATATAATCTTTTTATGAAATCTTGAACAACCATGTGACCAAATTTTCATTGTTCCAATGATAAAATTTTCAAAAGATTAAAAGTTTTTCTTTCACGTGTGACATCACAGGGTCACAAAACAGAGGTTGCGCGAAGCTAGGTTGCTTGCAGTTGATTTTCTGATACTAGGCCTTGCTGGGATCTGTCTGGGTACTATTGCAAAGCTCAGTGATCCAAATTTTGGGATGCCTGGCTACATTTACACCATAATTGCAGTTTGTAAGTTCAGAGTATTCAGATTATACTGTCATTGCAGTATGAACTTGATTATTTGACTGACATAAATTACTACTTCTGCAGCTCTGTTGTGCAAGATTGCAGCACTAAGGTCGTTTTCACTTGAAAGATTGCAATACTTGAGGGAAAGAGAGTCAGGGATGAGCTCATTGGCATACTTTCTTGCTAGGGATACAATTGATCATTTCAGCACGATTGTGAAGCCGATCGTTTACCTCTCCATGTTCTACTACTTCAATAATCCAAGATCTACGATTACCGATAACTATATCATTCTCCTCGCACTTGTGTACTGCGTAACCGGTATAGGATACACTTTTGCTATCTGCTTCAACCCTGGTTCTGCACAACTGGTATGTATCATAAAGATTGTTCAATTTTTGCAGTTTCTTCTGATTAATAATATATTTGGAGACTAACCCTGAAACTTTTGCAGTGTTCTGCATTGATCCCAGTTGTTCTGACTTTGTTATCCACTCAAAATAATACCCCTGCAATTCTCAATAGATTATGCTATCCAAAGTGGGCATTAGAGGGTTTCATAATTGTAAATGCAAAAAGGTATTACTTACTAATCATGCTTGCATGTTGCATGATCATATCTAAATACACAATCATCATCACATCTGCCAAAAAATTCATTTGTAAATTAGCAACTCGAGTTAATGCGTTTTTCTTTTCTATTTCAGGTATCCTGGAGTTTGGCTTATAACTCGCTGTGGGTTGTTGTTCAGAAGTCGTTTCGACATTCATCATTACATGCTCTGTATTTTGGTTCTGTTTATGTATGGTCTGTTCTTCAGAATTGTTGCATTTGTGGCCTTGATTCTAGTGAAGAAGAGATGAGCAGAGGGCGATTGCACCAACTTTTCACATTTGATTCTTTCATTATTTTGTACAGTTGTAAATCAGTTTTGATACTACAGATGAAATATAGAGAATACTTCCCTTGCGTGTCCTGATCAAAAAAGAAAAGAGATACAAATGCAGAAATTTTGAATATGTTATACTCCTTGTTAAAAACTAATGTTGAACATATGTTAAATGAGATTGACTGAACAGTACCTGCCGTACAAAAAACATCCCCAAATTGGTTTTAATAAGGCAATAGGCAATGCGGTTAATGTTAAGTATATAACGCAAGGATTTCATATTTTCAGTATGATTATATATGTTGTCACATTATACTGCACGAACATCCCCGCAAAAATATCACGGAAACATTCCTTGCACGTGCATACCTACTGACTGGTTACATGTAGAAATCTGTGCTTTGTTATGGACCTATGCTTTATCTTTGTTTGTTGATACAAATTCAGCATTTCTCTACGTAAATTACATTCACAATACATTAACTTGGTAATTAGGTGTAATTTAGTGCTAGGACCTTGAGAACTGAGCGTGCTTGTACAACTACTTAACAAGTGGACACAACCTAGTACAATAATAAGTGAGCGTATGGGTATAACAACTTAAAATGTGGGGGCGATTATAGTACAATAACTTAAAAAGTGGTGCAACAAATTAATTATTTCAAGCATTTTCGGCTATACTCATTTAGTTTTTAAGTACTTATTTTGTTATTCTAGTAATTAAAAGTCAATCAAATTTTACTGTGTTAAAACTTTTTTGGTTGAGATTTGAGATCCATTTAGAAGTTATAAACATGAATTATCCATGGATATCCGAAGAATTAACCCGAAACTAAAACTGGCACAACGTCGGCCGGTTAGACCGCGAGCTGGTCGGTTTGACCGCTCCACACACGCCGGTCTGATCGGCAACCATAGCCCGGTCTGACTGGACCCAATGTGACAGTATCCCCTATTTATCATCTGAAAATCCCAATCATCTCCAAAACCACTTTGCCAATAATCTTCATATATCAAAACCAATGATCTCATATGTCAATTGTTCATCACAAAATAACAACCAAACACACTTTGATTTTACATATATTTGTTCATATTTCGATATACTCCTCTATCCTTAAAAAAAATCCAATCCTAGGAATGTATCTGGATAACGTGAATGTCTAGATACATTCTTAGGATTGGACTATTTTTGGGATTAAGGGAGTATATTGTAATAGAAAACAATAGTCCAAGTTTTATTTTTTTTTGAAACTGTGCCTTTATCAAAACAACAATTATTTTTAATCTGGAGAAAGTAGTATTGGACGTCACATTTATTTATGAGATTTGCTCTGATCCATCAAAAAATACATCAAGGTACCGGTATCTCATGGGATCTCGATCGGAAATAATTTGGTACCGTGAGGTATACCTCGAGATACCTTTTGTTGGACCTAAAGATTAATCTTAAAATGTATCTCAATAAAGTTATATCTCAAGTCTCATTTCTATATATATTGTAACAGAAACCAATACTCCAAGTCTCATTTTTTCGAGGCTATATCTTTATCCAAAACAACAATTATTATTAAACTAGAGAAAGTAGCATTTGACGTCACATTTATTTATAGAAGCTATCTTCATCGTCAGAGGCGACCGAGCAATCAGTATATATATTCATTTGAAACTTTCCAGCTCTGCGAGGAACGCGTCGACGTGCTCCTCCTTTACGCACAGCAGCAGAACGCTGGCGCCGCCGCTGTCGCGAGGCAGGCACGCCACGCAGCTCGGCACCGCCGTCGGCCCGACGTGGCACATCACCCGCGCCGGCCTCCCGCCGCCGAAGTCCACCGCCTCGAACCCGATGTTCCGCCAGCTCGCCACGTAGAACGCGTTGTACCCGAACAGCGCGCTCATCAGCTGCCTCTCCACGCGCGCCGCCGCCCCGTTCATGGCGACACCGCCGTTCTCGAACTGAACTGCGCCGGGATCCGCTCCTTGGCTCGCCGGATCAGCTTCACACGTCGTTGGCGTCGCCGTTCGCCACCTCGCCGCTCGTCGCGGCGACCACCTGGGAGGTGACGCAGTTGCCGTAGTAGCCGCGCTTGGCGCCGACGTGCTTGTGCACGTTGGCCGCGAAGACGAAGCGGCGCGGCGTGTCGGCGTCGGAGCCGCCGGAGATCAAGACCGCGCGCGTGCGGCTGCGCCACAGCACGGCGGCCACGCCTCGAACACGGTGCAACGGCTCGCCTCCGGAGCGTGCGACGTCGCCGCCGTCGTCGAACGCCGCCTTGACGCGTCCGATCACGCTCGAAGGGATGGTGACGTCGAGGTACGCGAACTGCTTGCTCTCCTGCGTCAGCATCGCCTTCTCCATGGCGGCGACCAGCGGCGGGAGCTCCGGGAGGGAGTCGTCGCCGCAGCTCACCGGCAGGACGGACGGCCGCGGCAGCCCCGCGCGAGCTCGCCGAGGCACGCAGGAACTGAGCTATGCCCTTACCGTCGGCGACGACGTGGTTCCACGTCATGCGACGACGAACCCGCGCAGGCGAACTCCGTCACCTGCATGAGCAGCAGCGGGTCGGCCTCGGCCTCTCCGCCGCGGGTGCGCCACGGCGAGCTCCTTCAACAGCGCCGCGAACGGCGGGTCGAACAGCTTGACGTCGTCGAGAGGCGCAGCTCGCGTCGCGGAGACGAACGCCACGCCCTCGCCGGTGCACGAGACACAGAGCTGGTCGCCACGCGTTGCCGCTCCGGTGATGAGTCGGCCGCGATGGGGTGGTAGTAGACCAGAGCTTGGGACAGTGCCCTCTTGATCGTCATGGCCGGCTCGACGATGCCATTGTCGAGACGTGGAACGACGTGAAGGGGTAGGAACCAATGGCTTTGTCGAAGGAGGATAGGTTGATGACGTCAGCGACGGTCGGCGCCACCGGCTTGTTTGTCGCCGGCCGACGAGCTCCGGCGAGGATTTGTTCACAATGTAACTCATTACGCCAGTAATTAGCACTAAAATTTAATGTTGCGAGAACTAATATGTTGCGAGAACTGATATATCGCCCCTGTTTAAATAGTACGTGCTTTTAGACACGTGTGCAGTTAAAATCAAAACCTTCGAACACAAGTAAACTGACGTTGTTATATGACCATGGAATAATAATGTGCCCAACACTAAGGGCTTCTTTGGAATAGAGAAGATTTGTTGGAGAAGTAGAGGAATTCATTCCAAAGGAAACATTTTCAATAGTCAAAACTTTAAAAAATTTAACTTATTAATTTTCAACAGTCAAAATTTCTTGTTCCATATAATGTTTTAATACATAGAATGTTCTTATTTCTCTACTTAGTGACAGTTTGTTTCATATAAAATGATTTAAGTTGTTTAGCTTATAAATTATTCTGAGGAAACTACAGATCGGTCACCGATTTCCTAAAAAAAAATTAGAAAGTGGCTACAGAGTGAACATTAAGTTATAATGGTAAAAAATCAGCTGTTTGAAACATTAAAAATTTTGGTGAAACATAGTGAAAACACACGTTGAAACATGTCGTATCACATATGAACAATGAGTTTTAACGGTTTAAAACATATGTTTTTCTTTCATTGAAATATAAATCATGCAATATTTTATTATAAAGATTTAATTATGATGAATACAATAAGGTCGGATAAATAGTTCAGAAGAAAAAATATTTTAAATGTTGCTAGATGCATACAAGCATAGATAAAGCGAAGGGAGAGCAAGACAATAGAAAGGCAAATTTTGTTAAGGGACATCGTGACTTCGCAGTTTTAGTTGTAGGACACAACAAGAAGTAACTTTTGGGGGAAAACACTCTATTAATATGGTAATTTGCCAGCGGGCACTACACCCATTAAAATGATAATTTAAGTTGAAGAGAGAGAAAAATCGTGTGAAAAATACCCTTGAACCCACATGTCAACTCTACTAATTGTTTTCTATTTAATATCCCCTCTATTGGCGCCGTGGAGGTCAATAGCATCTGACGGAAAGCAGCACACCGCATACAAGAGAGGGGTTGACGCAGACGACCGTCACCCTCGCCCTCACAATGAGCTTCTAGTGTGTGCCTCCTAGCCGCATCATATCATTTGCCGCCGCCATCTATTCGCTTGGCCACCGCCATCTCCACGTCGAGCTGGCGACCTGCACGCCCTCGCCTCGCGGGGAGGTACATGAGCGGCGGTTGGTGACGCCCAACCTACTGCCGCCCTCGCCCTCAACAGAAGCTCTCTGGCAGGTGCCCTCCTAGCCGCGCTGTTTGTGCCGCCATCCATCAGCTTGGTCACGGACTTCTCCACGCTGGTGCTGGCAACCTGCACGTCCTCGCCTCATCAGGGAGGTACATGAGCAGCGCGGTAACACCCGACCTGACGCCAACGCAAGCACATAAACGAAGCAGCCGCTCGCTGAACTAGTCGAGGAGGTTGGCCATGTCAGTGCCGGCAGGACATGGTTGATGGTCCTCCAGCATGGCGTTCCACCCATAGTGGGTTAGGGACCCGCCGTGGCCGGGTGCGAGAGGATTGTAACATCCCTCCCTCTAGAACCGCGCAATCCAGCTCAACCGACGGGCAGGCCCACTTACACATACCACTCCCTTACACTTTCATCCTCACTTAGTGCAAAAGGGTTAACCTAGGAGTGATATGGTTGGAGGGAGAAGCATTTGTAAGTTGGTTCTACTGTTGCTAAACTAGTAAGATGGTAATAAACATGCACACAGCTCTCATGGAACATACGGTCCACATCCTAATTGGGCCAGGATGTCACATGCACCCCTGAAAGGACCCGATGTCCCGTCGGTCAACTCACCCACATAGCGACACAATCATATAGGCAAATGTCTAATAACACAAATGTGCGCTCGCACAGACCCCATGCGCCATATTGCCTCATATTGACCGCGTACGCGCAACCGCTAACAACTCGCGTAGCTAGCCGTCCGATGGGCCGGCCACTTACACACACACACTCCACTTAAACTTCGTGCTCGCTTCGTGTAAAAGGGTTAACCCGGGAGTGATATGTTTGGAGGAGAAGCCCTTAATAAGTTGGTTCCACTCTTGCAAAACTAGCAAGATGGTACTAAACATGCACACAGTTTTCATGGGCCACACAGACCTCATCCTAATTGTTCCAGGATGTCACAAGGATGCTCACCTATGGCGCCCACCACACACTAGAAGACCCTATCTGTGATGCGCTCCTCATATCCCTTGCTATCGAGCCACTCTCCCTTGGCACCGGCGGCGGTGGTGTGGCTTGGCCTCCTTGATGGCCCAGATGAATAGCTGGCTCGATGCCTCGATGTCGCGAGCGAGCTCAATGATCTCACTACTACACAACGATTTTTCTGTATGAGACCCATAATTTTGCAATGGACCATAACTTGCGCGTCTGGAAAAATCAAGCGGCATTTTCGCATACGGCTCCTTAAGACGCCCGTATGGAAAATGATTTTCCCATACACAGGCTACTTAAGAGGTCCGCTTGCAAAAAGATCTCAATTTTGCATGCGGACCACTTAAGAGCCCGCATGGAAAAACGATTTTTTCCATACGAGTGTCTTAAGGAGCCGTATGCGAAAATAAAAATTTGAAAATTTGAAACAGTTTATCTCATTCATATGAACTCAGATTGGATGATTCTTTTTCCTAAATGTTTCTAAAAACATGCTCTATCATGTTATTGTGTTCTTTCTGCTATTATTTTGGCCATTTTTTCTTGTGACTTCGTTTTATTCATTAAAAATTTGAATTTCAAACTTCAATAATATTTTGAAGTAGTAAATAATTTCAGCTGAAAAAGTGTCACACCCTAAAATCTCAAATGTATAAATTGTTGTTTAATTGAAATTATTATGAATTTAATTAAAAGGCTAGAAGAGAAGATCTAATTTTAAATAAATTCCAATATAAAATGGAGCCAGATAAAAATTTTTATTAAATACTTTGCTTAATTCTATAATTCCTAGATTTTTTCTGGAATTTATTTGAGCTAAGGAAGTATTTTAAAAAATGGAATGCATTTAATGAATAATTTAAATGAAAAAGGTTTTTAAATCCTCTTTGGCTTTGGGCCGAAAGTCGGCCCAAAACCGCGCACTCTCTCTCCTCTCTCGGCCAAGTCGGCCAAGTCCATGCCGCAGCCGCCCGCGCGCGCTCGCTGCCGCTGACAGGTGGGGCCCACCTGTCAGGCCGCGTCGTCTACCTCCGGCGGCGCCCGCCCGAACCTACGCCGCGCCGCCGCCGTCTCCTTTCAAATCCGGCCGCCCTTTCCGTTCGGTGAATTAATAGAGGGTAATGATCCCTGGGATCCGCTCTATCTTTTTCCTTAGGAATCGTCATCTATTTCGGTTTGGAAATCGATGGTTTGAGATCGAATCGGATTCCTCTCTCTCTCCGAACCCTAAGTTTCCTTCGCCGTCCGCCGGCCGCCGTGGGCCTCGTCGCCGGCCTTCTAGCGTATAAAAGCCCCCAGGCCCTCCGCTACCGTCGCCACTCTCGTCTTAGTCCGCCGGCCGTCTGTAGCGCTGCTCCGCGTGAAACCTTGTGCGCCGCGTTGTCGCCGTCGCTCCAGGCCGTGCGCCGCGCCGCTCCGGTCGTCGTCGTCGCTCGGGGAGGTCGCCATCGTGGTCGCCAAGTCGCCGCCGTCCTCGTCCCGCCCCTTCGCCGTCGCTGTCGACCGAGAGAACCGCGCGCCGTCGACCGATCATTCGCCGCTTTCAAAACTCTCCGTCGCCGGGTCGCCGGTCCGTGTTGCTCTTCGCCGTCGCTTTGGGGTCACCGGTGAGTTCGCCGTGCGTCCGCTTACCGTAGGTGCCTCCGTTCGCGCGCCGCGCCGTCGTTCGCGCGGCGAGCATGCGTGCCCGAGCGCCGCCGGTGGTCGACGTCACGCTGACGTCATCGTCGTCGTCTCCGTGGTCCGTGTCGGATCGATCGATCTCGGCCGTCCGTTTTGGTTGAGTTAGATCTCGGCTGCCCGTTTTTCGTGACCGCCGCGTGCACCCGGTCCACAGTGAGCCGAGCCTGCTGATGCAATAAACCCCTTTTTCTTTTCAAAAATAATTCATTATTGCGTCATAATCCAATTAAAATCCATATAAATGATTTAAATTGATTTAATCTTTGAAAATTCATAACTAATTCATTTTAGCTCGGATTTAGTTGGTTCAAGTCTCTAAATTTTTCTAAAATTGAGATCTACATGTTAAAATATCCACACATACTGTTCATTGCTTGTTTATGTGGCTGTTTTGGGTGATTTTGTTTCTTTTCTCTTTAGATTCGCGACGTTCCCGGAGTCGCGAATTTGCAGGAGAAGACTTTGAGATTTTGAGCTAGCAAAGGCAAGTCAACAGATCCAAACAACCTTTGAGCATGTTGATCCTATTTAAAGCTTATTGTTTCTATTCAACTATTGCATTTATTTTCGAATGTAATTGGGGTGGAATTAACCTATTGCTTGTTATGGCCCTTTTGTACTTGATTACTTTTATTCTTTGATACCTTGGGTTACTATAACTGACTAGTTAAGCTTTAATATAATGGTTCTAGCTAGATATTAGGTATAATCGCTTAGCCATGGCTTAGAAACATTAGCTCATTGTTGGGATAATTTATGATTCACTATTATTTAATGATGGGCTTAAATGAGAGCTCATGATGGTTAATCAATGATTGGTTAATTAATTAATTTGATAATTAAAATATGATAATGGTGGGTTGTGAGCATATGGTTTTGATGGTTGTGCTCATTACATTAAGGACCGGTTCACGATTTTCGGTTGTGAAACATTATCGTGCAACCACAAGCCAGCGTGGGCAACGGCTTTTACTTTCTGTTAGTATGGTTCATAGTGGAGTACCAGACTGTGAAGTGGGGGAGATAAGCCCACGGGGTCGCTGGGGAGTCCATACCTTTGTTTATAAGGGGGTAATTATGATCCGGGAAGGTGCACTGCTTTGAATTGTATTATATAGAGGGTATTGTCACAATCTCTATTCGGGTAAACTTGTCAAGTATCGCGACGCATGGTTGACATGATGTTGAGGTTGTGTCTTGTGGGTACAGGTGGTACACCTTCTGATCAGGTTTAAACTATCGAATAACCGTGCCCGCGCGGTTATGGGTGGATCAACAATGTCTTTCGTGATTAGTCTCACCCCTGCAACGTATATTAATTAATGATGTCAATAACTGTTTAGCTCCTGATTTGGAATGGTTAATTCTGGTTTGGAGATAATCTGTGCAGCGGATTGGTTGTTCGAATGGTTGGGCCTATGCAACAGGGTATGTTGTATAAGCGATGGATTAATATTGTTTTAATTATTATTTAACTGTTTTAATTAAATTCTGAATATTCATTAAATGCTGTTTATGCAAATGAGACTATACTATCGCATCCTTTGTTATCCTGTGCACTTGCATATTTGCTGCGTGGCTTGCCTGAGTATGTCATATTACCATGCAATCATTCATCAGCGGGGGAGTTCTACAGGCGATCCTGATGGTGTGGATGATTAGGCGTAGCCCTGGTCAAGCGTACCTGTGGAGAGAGAGTCGCCTGCGCTGTTTCTTTTAGTTTCCGCTGCTTAGACTTTATTGATTGAGAGGAACTATCCTACCTCTGTAATGACATTTTTATTCGCTTATAATTATTATCAATTTGTTATTGTGTGCCTCGGCTGATTCTGGACGAGGGTTTATACACATGTAAGCGTTTTGGAATTTTGGATAGAAATTCCGGGCAGTGACAATTGGTATAGACCAGGTTGACCTAGGTTATGCCAAATGGTTACCTATAGAAGCCCTCTAAAAATATTGAAAAGTAGAACTGTTCTCTCTCTTTCTCTTTAATTAAACCAAAACTAATGGCACTGTAGTTTTACATTTGTTTTTACTATTCTCATTTAAAAATTTTTATTTATTATTCCTGTGTTGTTAGTAAATGTACATTTATTACCGTGCTAAAGGCCATGTACCATCAAAAGTTTTTAATCATTGCTTTGTTTAATTTTGCTGCAAAGAGCTAAGCTTAGTATAATGATTTTATAACCTTCTTTATTTTTATTTTTTTGAAACCTGTTATTCAAAAGTGCAAAGTTTGTGAACATGTTCTAACTGTTTCATCTTATTATGCAAGCTTGGTTTATTTTATTTTATCTTTTACTTTGCTTCTAACTTTGTTCAAGCTACCCAAAACTTGTGCTATTAATTGGATAAATGACTTAACTCCTTCCTGTCACTTGTTCTTAGTGCCGCGCTACATGCCTAGTACTTGTTCGGTACTAGGATTTTGTCCAGGAGTTGCGTACGATGTCCTTCCTCATAGGGTTTGGAATTGCCCTTTGTATGCCCAGATCCTCATGATCGTGATGAAGAGAAGTGCCGGTCTAAAGTCACCTTGAACAGCAATCGTGAAGATATTCCATCAGTGATGTTCGAGGCTGAGGAGAAGCTACATTCTGCTTGTCAGGAGGTGGCAAGGATCGCCATAGAAGACTCCGGGAAAGCTACAATGATCGGTTGGCCGACACCGAGTATCGGCTACATCCTCGTCAACTCGCAGGGAAGTGATCGTGGCAGCTACTTGAACGGCTGGGATCGAGAATGACGCTACACAAGGCATTTGGTTGAGATGCTATGGGTATAGATGAAACCCGCGCTGAGATTGTGATAGCCGCTAAGATCGTGAAGACCGGAATAGGGGGAAGATTGCAAGCTAGAAGACAAGGTGGATCGCTTGGAGAAAGGAAGCTAGCCGGCGTTGAAGGGAGAACACCACGCAGAAGGCCAGGGTTTATCTTACCGCAGGAAGAGAGCTCTATTCGTCCCTCGCTACCAGTTGGCAACCAAAGTTCGTGTGGTGGAAAAAAGAAGCTAACCCCAGCAGACCTCCGCCTGTCAAATGTAAGTGATGATGAAAATGAAGAGGAATCCAAGCGCACCATTCCAAGATCGAGTGGGGACCACTCAAGATGATGGGGAACGTGCCGAACGAGCCTTCAATCAACTCAGATGCCCGGAAAGACCTAGACCTTTTGCCAAGTCGTTGCTTAGATCGTTGTGTTAGTTTGCTTGCTTAAGTTTTGGTTGTGTGTGTGGGTCTGCATGTGTTTTACATCATTGGTGGGATGTAAGTGCATGTCTTTGTTTTGCTTTTCGATGTTAGGAAGTTGGTGAGTTAGGTGTTGTGAGAGTTTTAGCTTTGTAAGAATGAAACTCAGTTAAGATCAAAATAGTTAAGTTAATTAATTTAATTTCCCTATCCTAAAGTAGTTTTTCCCCCTGTTTCTCTTCTTGTGCTCGCTGTCTATGTCACGATGGTGCTCACTCGCAGCAACGGGAACGGCCCCAACAACAACAAAATAACAACAACGCCGAGAATCTCAACGCTCGCTCAAGTTTTGGCCCAACAGGCACAGTTTGATGATTTTGATGATGCAACAACTCCAAAACCAGCAGAACCAGGGGAAAATCCATGCCCACCGACAGAATAAGCTGGCAGAGTTTCTTCGCGTGAGGCCAGCCGTGTTTTCCTCTAGCACCACTAATCCCTGTCGAAGCTGGTGGGATTGGCTGCACGCCATAGGAAGAAGTTGGAATCTGCTCCAGTGCAGCTAGGAGAAGGTCTCCTTGCGGGTCACACCAGCTGCATGGCCTGCTTCGGAATAGTGGGATCACTTCCGCTCAACAGGACTACCCTGAACCTATCTCTTGGCTTGAATTCACCGTCTGCTTTCGGAAGACGCATATACATCAGGAGTGGTGTCTCTCAGAAAAGGAATTCAGGCACTTACACAGGGTTCTCGCACAGTCACGGAGTACCTGCACGAGTTTAATCGTCTGGGCTCGTTTTGCTCTCAGAGGATGTGCCGCACTGATGAAGAGCGCCGGAGAGAAGTTCTTGAAGGACTTAATGATGAGCTTTCTTACGCACTTAATGACTGGAGATTATCATGATTTCCAGAAGTTAAGTGGATAAGCTATTCATCAGGAGGACGCAATACAATCGATGGAGAGAAGAAGCGCCGGATTGCTCATTTCAAGGCACCAGGCAGAGAAATAGCAGCGCCGCGTTTGCTTTGGGACCCAGTCCATTGCCACAGGGAGGTTTCTTCATCTGGTTGGTTCGTGCCGTGAGCGTCGTTATCTTTCCGAACGATACGAACGACGCGGGCAACACACAACCCGCAGCCGAAGCTCCGACGCGCAGCTGTGCGGCTCCGTTGCAGAAGCGACAGCAGCGTGCAAGGAGGGAGAGAGGCACGCAAGCAGCCGGTGTGTGGCTTAACTGTGGAGAACGCCAGGACATTATGTTGACAAGTGTCCGCAAGCCGCCGCGCGAAGCGCGAAGGTCGTCCCTGCCAGGAACAACCCTCCACATGCAGCAGGCCAGGCTACGTGTCAACGCATGTTGCGTTGCTTAGCCAGAAGGCAAGGTGCTTCCAGATGGTGATCTTGTGGTAGTTCCTGTTAACTGAGTTTCCTGCAACAGTGCTTTCGTCTGGTGTCTGACGCATTTCGATTTTTTCTATGAGTTTTGCGGGAAAATTATGGGTAAACTTGGAAAAAAAGGGTAGAGGAGGCTTAGACGTCCATTTGATGGTTAGGTACTCCCCGAGTACCAGCAACTCTATACAGCGTAGCCCTCTGTTCAGATAGAGATCAAGGTGTACCTTTCCTGGCCAACCTTCATTTGTTAAGAATCCAAAGATCTTTGATGTCCATCTAGGGATGGACTGGTTAGCCAGATATAAAGGTGTGATAGTGTGGCAATAGAAAGAGTTAACTCCACCAGCAATGAATAGGTCAAGTTGTAACGTTCATGTATTTGCCTTCTGAACTCTCAAGGTCATGTTAAACCAAATACTTGGAGGAGATTCCTATAGTCCGGGAGTACACCGATGTGTTCCTGATGATTTACCCTGGTTTATGCCGCCTAACAGGGAAATATAGGAGTTCAGAAATAAATTTGGTGGCAGGCACAACTACCGATCATTAAGCGACCTATAGATGGCAGCTCAATGAATTGGCAGAAGTAAGAGGCAAGTAGATTGATTTGCTTCAGAAAGGATCACATAGACGAGTTCATCTCCATAGGGAAGCTCTGTTATCTTTGTAGAAAGAAAGACCATACCAGAGGCATGTTGTTGGTGATATGGCGGCACATTAACGATGTGACTATCAAAATAGTATACGCACTGCGAGAATTGATGACTTGGTTTGATCTAACTCAAGGTGCTACCGTTTTCTCCAGATAGATCTCGATCAGGGTATCACCAGTTAAGGACTAAAGAGGAAGATATACCTAAGACGAGCGTTTTACTACGGTGCGGTAGTGGGCTGCTTGTTTGAAATGCACTTTATGTCCTTTTGGAACTTAACAATGCCCTGCAGGTTGTTTTCATGAATTGATGAACAAGGTGTTTATTGGAGTACGGCTGGATAAGTTCGTGGTTATCTTATTTGATGACATTCTCATATATTCCGAACTAAAGAGAGCATGAAGAACATCTTCGCCTGCACTAGAGAAGCTGCGGAGAACATCATTGTATGCAAGTTTAAGCAATGTGAATTCTGAGTTGTCTGAAGTGAAGTTCTTGGACACGTATCTCAGCTGGAGGAGTTGCCGTTGATCCTAGTAACTGGAATCGTAGCCAATGGAAACAACCGAGACATTTCAAGAAGATTTCGCAAGTTTCCCTAGTTCGCAGGTTATTATCGGAGGTTTAGAGAATTGTCTCCAAGATTGCAGCATGACCGACTGCTTCAAAAAGTGTGAAGTATAAGTGGTCAGAAGAATGTGCAACAGGTTCCAAGTGTTGAGAATCGCTAATATAGACTACTATTTTGATTTGCTGGAATCAAAGAAGGGGTTTTCATAGTGTTTTGGCGATGGCAGTCAAGCTTGGTTAGTTGTGGTACTGATTGCAGAGATGGGAAGGTTGGTCGCGCTATCATCTTCGTCTAGTTACGTCGCATGAGAACCAGCATTCTACTCCTACGTGGATCTTGAGTTAGCTGGGCAGTGGTTACATGATGTGTGAGGTTTGTGCGTCACATATGCTTCGGTAGTCGTAAGAGGTGTGCACGGATCTGACAAAAGTTTGAATACTAGTCTTCACGCCACAGATTGAACATGAGACAGTGGAGATGTGTGTGGATGAATTGAAAAGGATTATTGACTGGGATTCATTTACCGGGAAAACGGCTACATGTCGTAGCAGATGCCCTTAGCACCCGGGAAGGTATTGTAATGCTATGGGGAGACGAAGTTTTAGCCTTGGAATTGTGCAAGGAATTTGAAAGGTGTGATCTGGAAATCGTCAGTGAGGGTTTGTTGCAGCTCTTAGCGAACCCAATCTCATTGATCAAGTCTGAGAAGCTCAAGTCAATGATCCTGATTCTTCTTGAGATCAAGAGAATATGAGATAGAGTGTGAAAGCTATGGTTTCTGGAATGAGCATGGATGTATGGTTGGGTGAGAGAATATCGTGTCCCAGACAATATAAGAATTGAAAAAGATGCATTCTGAGGAATGGCATGACACCACTTTACTCCATTCACCCTGGCAGCCACAAAGATGTAGCAGGATCTTTAAGGAAAGATTTTGAGTGGGCAGTAATGAAGCGTGTAGATCGGGGATATGTAGCGTCATGGTTGATGTTGTTTGTCGCGAGCTCTTAGAAGCAGAAAATTCAGATAACTCGCAGGTTTGCTGGCATGCCTTTAAAGATACCAGAATGGAAGTGGGAGAAATCAGTATGGATTTCATACTGGACTACCAGAACGTCGTCGTGGATCTGACTCTATTTGGTGATGTCGGACAGACTTACCAAAGTGGCTCATTTCATTCCGGGTAAGGCGCCCTATTCTG
>CM020179.1:17583866-17716936 GCA_009805545.1 Oryza longistaminata | reverse complement strand
AACAACGCCGCGAACGGCGGGTCGAACAGCCTGACGTCGTCGAGAGCGCAGCTGGCCGTGGCGGCGACGAAGCCCACGCCCTCGCCGGTGCAGGAGATGCGGAGCCTCCGTTCGCCGGCGGCGCCGACGGCGAAATTAGCTCGGCCGGCGATGGGGTAGTAGTAGACCAGAGCTTGGGACAGTGCCCTCTTGATCGTCATGGCCGGCTCGACGATGCCATTGTCGAAGACGTGGAACGACGTGAAGGGGTAGGAACCAATGGCTTTGTCGAAGGAGGATAGGTTGATGACGTCAGCGACGGTCGGCGCCACCGGCTTAGTCGTCGCCGGGCCGACGAGCTCCGGCGAGGATTTGTTCACAACGTTAGTACTCATTAGTACAGTAATTAGCACTAGAATTTAATGTTGCGAGAACTAATTAATATGTGGTTTGTTGCATGCTAATCTGGCGACTCATATATCGCCCTGTTTAAATAGACGTGCTTTTAGACACGTGTGCAGTTAAAATCAAAAACTTCGAACACAAGTAAACTGACGTTGTTATGACCCATGGAAATAATAATGTGTCCAACACTAAGGGCTTCTTTGGAATAGAGAAGATTTGTTGGAGAAGTAGAGGAATTCATTCCAAAGGAAACATTTTCAATAGTCAAAATTTTAAAATTTAACTTATTCATTTTCAATAGTCAAGATTTCTTGTTCCATATAATGTTTTAATACATAGAATGTTCTTATTTCTCTACTTAGTGACAGTTGTTTCATATAAAATGATTTAAGTTGTTTAGCTTATAAATTATTCTGAGGAAACTACAGATCGGTCACCTGATTTCTAAAAAAATTAAAAGGTGGCTACCGAGTGAAACATTAAGTTATAATGATAAAAAACATCAGCTGTTGAAACATTTAAAAATTTTGTGAAACATAGTGAAAACATACGTTGAAACATGTCGTATCACATATGAAACAATGAGTTTTAACGGTTTAAAACATATGTTTTTCTTTCATTGAAATATAATAATGTAATATTTTGTTATAAATATTTAGTTACGATGAATATAATAAGGTCGGATAAATAGTTAAGAAGAAAAAAATATCTTAAATGTTGCTAGATGCATACAAGCATAGATAAAGCGAAGGGAGAGCAAGACAATAGAAAGGCAAATTTTGTTAAGGGACATCGTGACTTCGCAGTTTTTGTTGTAGGACTGTTGATGCGAAAAACACACACTGGCCTGGGAGATCTGCTTAACTCCAGTGCAGGTCCTAAACCTTGCTCTTGGGTTCAAAGGCGTGCCATCCTACAATCAACAAGAAAAATAAACAAGAAAACCGAGGTTAAATCCATAAACGATAGCCGATCGGCTAGGGGCCGATGACATATCGTTAACCGTTAAGCCGATGTTATTGGCATTAGATCGGTAGTGAAGAATAAAGCAATGTAAAGTTAAATCTACTCGATCGGCTATAGACATTAACGATATATAATCATTTTCTCGAAGCACATTTAAGCTAAGTGATTGGGATAGATCGAACAGCAAGTCGAGACAGTATAAATCACTTATACCTAAAAGTACTTTAAGATAAAGATTATATATACGTTTATAGCATAGCCGATCAGATAGATCTAACATATATCGGCTAATACTCCGATACCACTCTATATTATGATATTAAAATAAACAAAATATATCAAACAACAAGCCTAATATACTTTAATGTAATAAGATCTTAATATAAAGGGCAGATTTAGCATAGCAAATAAGCATACAGGTATAAAATAGCTAAATCAGGTAAGATCGACAGAAACCCCGATACTATCTCTATTGGCAATCATAAGACAAGTTAGATATTGTAGTTATGAATATTACTTAATAGATCGAATTCAATCGATGCAGCATTAAGCATAAGAATAAACACAAGATCTAAACAGGTTGATGAAAAGCTCTAAGAGATGGTCGATATGCTCTATAATCTAAATTAACAATGAGATCTAACTCTATTGGCTATTCTAGTGATAGATACTAGCCGATTGAGGGTTAGATCATGATACTAATAAAAATTATGAAGCATATGTGATAACTCGACGATTTACATAACCAAGATTAGAGTATCATAAAGATGGAAGCACTAATCCCGAGAACACAAGCCGTTGTGACAAGCTTTACCTCTTGTTGAAGATCGAAATCGATGCAGCTCAACCCGAAAGCAACAACTCGTCGAAACAGTGAAAATAGAAAAAGGGTGGTGATGCGCCGAAAATGTTATTGAACTGTTGTTGTAAATTACATAGGATCGGGTTATATTTATACCCGAGATACATGACCGGTCCTTGCCGGACACGACTCTTATCTCTAACAAACTCTAAGATACGGACAAGTATTTACAACAGACTCTTGCCGAAACATATCTCTAAAGAAATTATTTAAAATATCCTAATTAATAGATACAATTGCCCATCCTCGAGCTTATCTCCATCGTGGCAATCCTTGTGTAGCACGTCGACCAATCCCAGAGACGGTTTTACAACCATCTCAACGAAATCGGCTACATCGGCTATATCGGCTATCATCTGTCCGATCCATCTCAGCTGATGCGGTCTTCAGCCGATGCCTTCGCAGCCGATGCACACTCTGTTCTTGGAATATGATTCCCCGCATAATCCACTTTGATTCCGATGTTGAACCTGGTTCATGGCTTACCAAAATTGGTCGTTAACACACACAGCAAGAAGTGACTTTTGGGGGAAAACACTCTATTAATATAATAATTTGCCAGCGGACACCACACCCATTAAAATGATAATTTCAAGTTGAAGAGGAGAGAAAAATCATGTGAAACGTTAAGAAATACCCTTGAACCCACATGCCAACTCTACTAACTGTTTTCTCTTCATATCCCCTCTGTTGGTGCCGTGGAGGTCGTAGCATGTGACGGAAAGCAGCACGCGCATACAAGAGAGGGGTTGAAGCAGACGACCATCACCCTCGCCCTCACAACGAGCTCTCTAGCGTGTGCCCTCCTAGCCGCATCGTCTACGCCGCCATCCATTCAGCTTGGCCATCGCCATCTCCACGTCGGAGCTGGCGACCTGCACTCCCTCGGCCTCGGCGGGGAGGTACATGAGCGGCTTGGTGACACACGACCTACCGCCGCCCTCGCCCTCACAGCGAGCTCTCTGGCAAGTGCCCTCCTAGCCGCGCTGTCCATGCCACCATCCATCAGCTTGGCCACAGACTTCTCCACGCTGGTGCTGGCAACCTGCACGTCCTCGGCCTCATCAGGGAGGTACATGAGCGGCTCGGTGACACCCGACCTG
Source organism: Oryza longistaminata (assembly GCA_009805545.1). Lineage (NCBI taxonomy): Eukaryota > Viridiplantae > Streptophyta > Magnoliopsida > Poales > Poaceae > Oryza > Oryza longistaminata. The sequence goes on along the minus strand of CM020179.1, from coordinate 17,713,621 downwards.
ACGCCAACACCAAGCACATAAACGAGCAGCCGCTCGCTGAACTAGTCGAGGATGGTTGGCCATGTCAGTGCTGGCAGGACATGGTTGATGGCCCTCCAGCCCGGCGTTCCACCCATAGTGGGTTAGGAACCCGCCCGTGGCCGGGTGCGAGAGGATTGTAACATCCCTCCCTCCAGAACTGCGCAATCCAGGTCAACCGACGGGCAGGCCCACTTACACATACCACTCCACTTACACTTTCATCCTCACTTAGTGCAAAAGGGTTTACCCAGGAGTGATATGGTTGGAGGGAGAAGCACTTATGAGTTGGTTCTATTGTCGCTAAACTAGTAAGATGGTACTAAACATGCACACAGCTCTCATGGACCACACAGTCCTCATCCTAATTGGGCCAGGATGTCACATACACCCCCCTGAAAAGGACCCGATGTCCCCGTCGGTCCAACTCACCCACATAGTGACACATAGACCCACATGCGCTATGTGCCATATGCCCGCATACTGACCCGTACATGCAACCGCTAACAACCCGCGTTCCAGAACCGCGTAGCCAGCCTGTCCGACGGGCCGGCCCACTTACACACACCACTCCACTTGAACTTCCGTGCTCGCTTCGTGTAAAAGGGTTAACCTGAGAGTGATATGTTTGGAGGTAGAAGCCCTTATAAGTTGGTTCCACTCTTGCAAAACTAGCAAGATGGTATGCACATAGTTTTCATGGGCCACACAGACCTCATCCTAATTGTTCCAGGATGTCATAAGGATGCTCACCTATGGCGCCCACCACGCACCAGGAGACCCCTATCCGTGATACGCTCCTCATATCCCTTGCTATCGAGCCACTCTCCCTTGGCACCGGCGGCGGTGGTGGTGGCTTGGCCTCCTTGATGGCCCAGATGAATAGCTGGCTCGATGCCTCGATGTCGCGAGCGAGCTCGATGATCTCACCACTACACAAACGATTTTTCTATACGAGACCCCATAATTTTTGCAAACGGAACATAACTTGCCGCGTCTGGAAAAATCAAGCGGCATTTTCACATACGGCTCCTTAAGACGCCCGTATGGAAAAATCGATTTTCCCATACGGGCCACTTAAGAGGTCCGCATGCAGAAATGAGCTCAATTTTGCATGCGGATCACTTAAGAGCCTGCATGGAAAAATTGATTATTCCATACGGGTGTCTTAAGGAGCCGGATGCGAAAATAAAATTTGAAAATTTGAAACTAGTTTATCTCACTCATATGAACTCCAAATTGGATGATTCTTTTTCCTAAATGTTTGTAAAATCATGCTCTATCATGTTATTGTGTTCTTTCTGCTATTATTTTGGCCACTTTTTCTTGTGACTTCATTTTATCCATTAAAAATTTGAATTTCAAAACTTCAAATAATATTTTGAAGCAGTAAATAATTTCAGCTGAAAAAGTCATCAACAACAAAGTTGTATAACTCATCAAGATCTATAACTTTTATTTTAGTCATTTCTTTATCCGACAAAGTGATAGTAACATTTTCACAAAATTTATATATCTCTCTTATAGTTTAGAAAACCATATAAGAGATATGTAAATTTTGTGAACAATGTTACTATCACTTTGTCGGATGAAGAAATGACCAAAATAAAAGTTAAAGATCTTGACGAGTTAACTTTGTTGTTGATGACTTTTTCAGCTGAAATCATTTATTATTTCAAAATAATGCTTGAAGTGGTCATAATTTGAAATTCAAATTGAAATTGTTGAAACAAAGTCATATAGAAAAATGTCCAAAACAAAAGTTGTAGATCTTGATAAGTTATACAACTTTGTTGTTGATAATTTTTTCATTTGAAATCATTTACTACACAAAAAATTATTTGAATTTCTTATATTTTAAAATTCAAATTTTAGATAGTTCAATCAAACTCGGATGGAGAAATGACCAAAAGAAAATTGGTAGATCTCAATGAGTTCTATAACTTTGTTTTTTGACAACTTTTTCACATGAGTTGATTTAGTACCATAAAATTCGTTTCGAATTTCTGATATTTTTGCATGCGGCCCCTTAAGAGGTCCGCATGCAAAAATGCCACCCAATTTTTTTATCTCCCTCCACTCTCTTTTCCTTTCCATGATTTCAATTTTTTTTGCAACCCATCTCCTCTATCTCGTCACCGCACCATCCCCTCCTCACCGCCGCCACCGACGATGAAGACGAGGCAACCCTCCCCCCTCCTCACCACTGCTGCGGTGGGGGCGGCTCGGCAGCCTCGGGCGGTGCCACCCCGAGCGGATCCAGCGCCAAGGGCGTTCCTCCCTCGCAGCGGATCCAGCATCGACTTCGAAGGCGGACGATGAGGCAGTCGATCTGGTGCCGGCGTGGACAGCGGGTGGCGGGGGCGGCCGATCCGGCGTTGGCAACGACGGTGGGTAGTGGGGGCGACGGATCCAGCGCCGGCAACGACGGCGGGCGGCAGGGGGCTAGGGTTCGGGTTTTTTGGTTTTTATTTTTTTTGTTTGCCGAATTTATTTTCGCATGCGGACGGTATAAGTGACCGCATGCAAAAAGCATGATTTTTGCAGACTTTCTCGCCCATGCGGTTGGCGTAACCGCATGTCCACATGCAAAGATCCTTCTCGCCCGCATGAAAAAGGGTTTTCGTAGTAGCGTCTGCTTCGCCGCCAGATGCGAGATGTTGCCGAAGCTGATGTACAGCATGGACGCCGGTAGACGGGCGTCGAGCTAGGCAAGGATACGGTCAGCGTCTACGTCGGTGAGGTTGCCCCGGTTGGCCCTCACGTCAGCATCCGTGCCGGCACCGGCGCATGTTGTCTTGATGGCCCATGCATTCTGGGTTGAGCGCCGCCACGTAGCCTTGACGAAGGCGCCCATGATGTCCTTCAACGTGTTGGTCATTAGAAAATTGACATTTAGCCACTTTCTAGGATGGGTTTTGCTGTAATGCCATTCCGCTAAGTTGCTTCGCTAAAATGCCATCGCCACGCACGCGCAACATGCTGCTTCGCTGTTTTTCTAATTTTGCCGAAACCCATCCTTGGCGGAATGGCATTAGAGCTAAACCCATCCTTGACAGTGGCTAAATGTCAATTTTCTCGTTGATGACGAAGCCATGGCCACTGGAAGAAGCGGCGGAACACCTCCCTCTCCTGCCCGTGCGTGCTGCTTCCCGTCGGCAGCGATGACCCCTATGGCACTGACGGAGGGGAGAACGAAAGAAGAGAGATGAGAGAACTGATAGGTGGGACCATGGGTATTTCTGACATTTCACACGATTTTTCTCTCCTCCTTAACCGTGAATTATTATTTTAATGGGTATGGTATCTATTGACAAATTATCACGTTCATGAAATGTCTTTTCTAAAGTCACCTTGTGCGGTATCCTATAACAACCGTGAAGTCACGATATCCTGTAGTAAAATTTGCATAATAGGAAGCACGTGGTTGCATGAGAGTCTAATTGCTGAGTCGACCGATCCGAAGCATTTTTCAAATTAGTTTTTTAATTTATTATTAATATGGAAGAAAGGCAAAGGGACAACCGTGTGGCCGTATTCCCATTTTTTTCCATGATCAAAAGTGGACGCGTGTTGATGGGATGCATGAAGACTAGCGACGTAGTATAAAGTTGTGTCGTCTTGCGAATTAGTTTCATCACGTTGGTTTTAGCAAGCTAGTTTCCGCGTAAAGCAATGTGGCTGTGTGAGTTTGTGAACGGAAAATAATCCAAATGACTGCTTCTCTCTTCTCTTCTTTCTTTCCACAGAGATTATAGAGATATATGGATACATTTCAGTATGTATCTTCTATCCACGCTCGAGAAATTGTTAAAGACCCAATGGAGTAGGGCTATCAACGAGTCTAGGTTCGAGCTCTAAGTAGTTATGCAGTTATAATTATTTATATAGTTACAATATAGTTATAATTACTAACCATACTGTAACTACCATGTTTCCTATATGTACATGTACCTAGTATAGCACAAATCTTAATTTTCTAATAATGTAGTTTTTAATAAGACATTATTTTTTTAATAATGTAGGTTTTTAAGATATTCCCTTATTGGAATCTGTTTTGGTACAATAATTTCCGAAATGATTCTGGGAAAACTCCTTAATGTCTCCACCCCATGTCCCAATCAGGCCAACCCAATTTATTTATTATCAAGAGAAAAACATTCCCAGGAGGGAGATTCGAACACTAGGCACGCACATGCACCAATCAACTGAACTAGCCACCAGTGTTAAAAGAGAAGATAAAATTTGAAATGAAGTTTGATGAAAATTTTAGAGGCAATTTCACCTTCCTCTCTTTCCATGAAAATATCTTGAATTTTGTTTGATGTGTATTAAAAAATATTTAAATTTGGTTTCTAAGGAGAAGAAGAATAAAATATAGTTGCAATTCCCCCTTTTGAAATGTCATTACAATTTATTTGAAAATTTTAAATGTTGTTCTATCAAACACATTTGTCCTTTTCAATTTTTTATAACAGAAAATTTCACCTTCGTTGTTCATTATTACTATGTTTGTATAAAAATATAGATCTTATATACGAGAGGGGAGTGATTAACAGTGGAGATCAAAATAAATTAAAAATTCAAGGGCGTGTAGGGGGCGCAAGAACTTATGTGCACATAAGGAATTTTTAGTTCTTTTCACCGATGCCATGAATGCATGGCTTTCTCTTCCACTGCCTCCATTTGATGGTGCAGAAAACTGATTTTCACGTGTGGATGTTTATGTTGTCTGCACATAAAAATAAAAATCCAAAAAAAATAAAATCCCAAAAATCACGAAACTTAACTCCTAGAAGCCACCACCGCCAGCCTCCTCGCGTCCTCGTCGTCGTGGGACCGTAGAGAGCAAGGGGCAGCCGGGTCCATCCGCTCACGTCGATCAGATCCGCACCGTCACACGCCTCCTTCGCCCTCCACCACCGCCGCTGCCGGAGTGGGGAGAAGTGGGGGAGTGGGGAGAGAGTTATGGGAGAGAGAGAAAGAGGAGCGGAGATTTAAAAAATGGAAGTGAGAATCTTTGGGTATTTTTGCATGTGGGTGAGTTAAGAGCCCCGTGTAGACATTGCGATCTACTAAGACATAAGTGCTAAGCCTAACATGATCACTCTAATGCGGAATCCTTAGGTTACCGACCGTTGTTTGAAGCCATTGATGCGGTTTTCCTTGTTGTTGTCGGTGTAGAGGTAGTAGTGGTAGCAGTAGCAGTGTGAGCACCGGCTTGATCCCGAAGGGGTCGCCGGCGATCACTTGCGGGGTAGCAGCGGCCTTCCGGTCGCCACCTACACTGTCCCGGAACCACCACACGTTCTCCCTCCAGCGCTCAACTTGATCGGATAGGGTTTTGGGAATTTTCGGGGAGAAGATGATCGTGGAGAGATCATCACCTATCCACGATACCGGCCTCCCCTATTAGTATATCGCTGAGGGAGATCGGGGGCAATCCAAATTATGGAAGGATTTGGCGCTACCGATCAATGCGCGTAATCACGTAGTTATGGAAATTGAATCGCGTTAATCCCGGGTGGAAAACGGCGTCCGAGATTTTGGCAACGGGTGGAAAACTGCCGTCCGAGATTTCCTCTCGATTTCCATGCCGAGAGATATACTTTCCTAACACCCCGTATACGAAAATACCCTTATTTTTGTGTGCGGATAGGTTAAGCGGGCCATCTGGAAAAATGGATTTTAGCATATGGATATGTTATGGAGCCATATGAAAAAAAGAGGGTCGATTTTTGCAGACGCGGATACTTATGGTCCGTTTGTAATCAATCCTTTTTTTAGTAGTGGCCGCCGCCACCTGGGCGGATGGCACAAACAGCTTCGGCGAGTCCTTTTTACATGGACCAACACATTATGCATCATTAGTTAATTACTTTCAAGTGGAAACTTACCAATTAAGCTGATGCAACTTTTCCCAATTGAAAGTTCTCAATATAAACGATCTGAAATTTCCCAGGCTATTTTTTTTTCTCATAGCCGATTCTGCTGGAAACCATTTTTCAGTCTAATTGTTCAGTTAAGAAGAGGTCTTCTTCCACTTCCTTGACGGTTGGTGCAAAAAAGAAAGCAATTAATACGCCATTGCTTCTAATTGACTTAAGATACACATACTGACAGCGTAGTTATTAGTCAGTGCATTGTCAAACACTACGGTTGAAACTATATGTCGAAGGAGATAAACGCATCAGCAGTATCTTTTCCTAATTGACGATTTGACGGTTCTAGATAGGGGCCCTATGTACCGTACAGATCAACTCAAAACCTTTTTAAGTCAAATTTGAATGATGTTTAAGTCCAGCAGATTAAGGAAAGAGTAACAAGAGAAAATGTCACTGCCGTAGTGTACTTTTGTTGCCAAAAAGGATGAGCTGGGTTTACCACGTGTGGCACAAGGAGATTCCTGCCAGAATACCATGCATATAGCTTTTTGTTTGAACATCATGATTTCACGCTGCCCATCAATTTAATCCCATTTTCCAGACGATGCGCGTCATCCACCTAGTAGTAGTGGACGGTGGCCGCTGCAGGCAACCGATGTCGCTTGCGTTTGATATAAGAGCCAAACACATGATTAATTACAGATAATTTGATCAATTTTGAGGATGCTCCGATTAATTTGTATAGAAAGGAAAGTTTACATCATTGAAGCTGCTGCCTCCTTTTTTTTTTAAAAAAAAAGACATTGAAATTAAGATTTTTCATGCCGTAAAAAATCTCGCATGTACCCACATGCTTCTTCACAAGCGTTCTTTTCTTGATAAATATTTGTGTAGGAACTTATGTCACAAGAATAGAAAATTTTGTCATTGAAGTAAAAGGTTTTAGTCTTTTAGACAAGAAAGTTATTACAGTAGAAAGCTTGATCATTTGAGTAGAAAATTTCAGGAAAGTTTGAGTAGACTACTTTTTGAATTCAAGCAAAAAGACTACAAATCAAGCATAAGTTTTCATCACTAATATAAAAAAGGTTTTCGCTGATGGTGGCGTAAGCCACCTCAGTAAAAGGCCAGTAAAAATGAAGACAACCGACCGTCTGCGAAATACATTTCCATTGGCGGCATTGCTTAAGATAGCAGCATGTGAAAAATATCTTCCCAAGTGGCTCCATTAGGCCGGCATCTATGAAAAAGGATTTCCGGTGAAAAAAAAAAGTGAATTATAAAAATACTATTTGTAAAAATTCACAAATCAAATGGTCAAAATTCACAGGGCATATACCAAACATCCTCAAATTTTATAAAATTCACAATGCAATTCCACCATCCCAAATTTCACAAATGCAATTCCACCATTCCAAAATTCACAACATAAACTCAAGCTTTCCACACATCCCAAATTCGCGAGCCCTCTCTGCTGTCGCTGAGCTGCCACCACCGAGTCTCATCCGCCGCCAGCTTCATGCCCTTTGGCAGATTTAGACTGGAGTGGAGGAGAGGGAGAGAGTTGAGGCGAAGCGGAGGGATTTAAGGGTGACTGATTATAAAGCGGTGATACGGTTTTTGCTGGTGGACCTCTTTAGGCTCCACCTGCAAAAATATATTTTTAGAGACGGGTCTAGAACAATGGGAACTCTAGTTATTTTAACATTTATGGTCCGCCTGAAAAAAATAAAACCTAAGTGCTTTGAAAATTCGTTTTATAGTAGGTGTTTTTGAATGTTTTGGATAAAAAATATTGGCATTTGAAAAAAAAAATTCTAGAATAGAAAGTTTCGATAAATCTTATGCACTGTAAGAATGTATATTTATTAAAAAAGATATGGCATAACTAACATACAAGATTGATCCTATCTTCCAATAGACATTATGCGCTGCACGCAGCTAGGACGGCAGCGGAGGAGGGGTTTGGGCCTTTTTGGGGTAAGCCGTACCAGGATCTTCCAGATGACGACCCACGGCTCGGCGGCAGTGCTGATCATGTCGCGGCACGGAGTTGTCGCGGCGGCGGAGTGAGCACTGAGCAGTGTGTCCTTTGCTTTTTCTGGTGCCGGCAGGATTTTCAATGGGCCTGCCTTTGCTCTTGGGCTTAACGTCTGCCACCACAAGGGCCCATTTACAGGAGTAATTTGGACAATTGAGATGGCAACGGATTTGGATCTCAATTGAATTTCTCTAATCTACTGATTTATCTTCCCATTTCTTCACCCTATATCTACCCTATAATTCACCAACTCACTCTTAGACCTTTCTACCCTATAATTCACCAACTTACTTTTACACCTATCTACCCTATAATTCACCAACTCACTCTTAGACCTTTCTACCCTATAATTCACCAACTTACTTTTACACCTATCTACCCTATAATTCACCAACTCACTCTTAGACCTTTCTACCCTATAATTCACCAACTTACTTTTACACCTATCTACCCTATAATTCACCAACTCACTCTTAGACCTTTCTACCCTATAATTCACCAACTTACTTTTACACCTATCTACCCTATAATTCACCAACTCACTCTTAGACCTTTCTACCCTATAATTCACCAACTTACTCATCCTGGTGAGAGACAAAGAGGTAACCTTTCTATTCCACGACCACGGCGAAAGAATAGAACACTTTTCTCTCCCTTGATTCTGAGCTACAAGAAATCCTGTTCCGATTACAAAATTTTCATCTTTTCTGAGAACCGTGAGATACTGATTGGGACCACGTCAGTGACCACGGCTGCAATTACAAAATCCATCGTTCGCGGGCCCAAATGTCAGTGACCATGTCACGTGGCAGTTCACGTTAGAGGAGCGGTGTCCATCCTTTACAAATTCTTCACCATGAAGCTCACGGTTAAGCACCGGTGCGCCATGTTGTCATGGGGGGATTATCCCCATTGACGCCTATGGGTAGTGTCACTGCCGCAATCCAGGTCACAATGGTATCTTTGTGTCATCGGTCATGCTGCTAATCCATTATATAATTAAAATTTTAATTCTCTGTATTTTCCTTCTTATGACTCTTAGGTATATATTTCATTTCATGCTTACTTGTCAAAACAGATCATGCCTTTTGTTTGTAAATTCCATTTGGACTATTATATCGCCATAATGTTAGCACAAGCATATTATTAGGAGTTGTTCATTTTTCGTGCTATATTAACATTCTTGTTGCAAGTAATTTACAGTCACTGACTGTTTAGCATCATTTTAGCCACTGTGGTTTTAAATTGATATATATTTTTTTTCCCGTTGCAACGCACGGGCACCCAACTAGTATTTATTAAATACCACCAGTGCTACTGCTGTCTCGAAAAGAATTTGTTCGTCACTCAAACTTCGATAGGAAGATAAATCAGTTGATTTCTCAAAGGAAAAAGTACACGCAAGGTCCTTGAACTTGTCACTGAGATACGAAAACGTCCTCGAACCGCAATACCAGATATGCGGGGTCCCCTAACTGTCCGAAACCGGTCACTTGAGGTCCCAAGGCAGGATTCCTCACGGTTTTGTCCGACGTGGCGGCGGTTTTGTCCTCAGGTTGGGGTTGTGATTTCTAGGCATGGTGCAACAGGCCGACATCAAGTTTCATCAGAGAGCTATTGAATGATTTGCGTGACATGGTGAATTCGTTGAGGAGGGAAAAGGAAGTGATGCAAAAGGAGGTTGAAGAGAGTCGGGTGAATGGGGAACTAAAGAGGAAAGCAATAGATGATTTAAGGGCTATGGTTGCTATGAAGGATGAAGAAATTAGAAGTTTGAAGGCTAGGAACCAAAAGTTAGAGAATGACAAAAAAGTTCTTGTAGTCTTTGTGTTGTCATGTGTGTTAGGGTTGTTAGTGGTGTTATTTGGGAAGAATTGAGACAGCATCATTTGTGCCCCAAATGATGTGTGCTATATGAAATGTGTTAGTGGTCTATCACTATGTGTTTGATGATATGTATCAGTTGTGCTAGATGAAATATGTTTTGTGAATCAATTTGGTGAATGAATGGTTGTTAGTCCAATATGAGGTATGCCATCAAATTTTGCAGCATAATTGTTCTGGTTTTGCAACAAAAAGTTTTGCAGCATAACTATTCTGGTTGTCAATTGCAAATGTAATGAACATAGGGAAAAATGTGACTCAAATAATACAGTGACAGATAAGTAAACATCCATTGTCTAACATAGTCTGACATTGTGACTCACATAATAAGTGACATAGTTAGCCTAATAGTTTGGCAGCAAGCAAACATCAATATGTCTTACATCACAGATAAGCAAGCCAAATGGGTTGGCATCACACAGATAACTTGGCATAAGAGTCTGCCTTCACAGCACACAACAAGTTCAAATAGTATGGCATCACAGATAACTTGGCATAAGGGTCTGCCATTACATCACACATAAAGTTCAAATAGTTGAAATAGCATGGATAATTAGTCTGGCATTTAGAGCTTCTTGGCTTCCCATGGAAGAAGAATAAGTGCTCCTCCAGTTCTCTTCTTTGGCTTGTTTTGTGTTGGCTCTTGAGCTGAGACAGACACAGTTGCTTTGCTAGATGTGAGCTTGACAGTTGCAGTTGTAGAGCTGTTGGAATGGGGAACAATTGCTTGAAGATCAACTCTAGCAGATCCACCCTATGCTGTTGAAACTTTGGCCCTTGCAGCAACCCTGACCATTGGTTGCCCCCTTGAAAAAACATCCATCCAGTCCCACAACTCTCCTACACCCAGCTGTGAAACCTTTCTTCAATGCATCCAAGCATATGTACATTCTCTTAAAGACTGGTGGATCCATGTCTGTCTCTCTGTTGATTACCACAGTGCTCCCAGGGTTGGTTCTCAAAAGCTCAAGTTGATACCTGAACAACATTTGGTACTGTCCCTTCTGAGCATCAAACTTTTTCTTCTGTACAAGCCATTTTGCTCTCTTCAGCTTGGACACAGAAGCATCTGCAAACATTTCCTCTTGCACAGTAGCTTTCATGTGAGCTAGGGGCCAAGAAGGGTTTGCAGCTAAGAAGTTTCCATACTTCTCTGCTATTCTAACAGAGGTAACCAGCCTGCTATCCCTCCTAGGTGGATAAGCATGCAAATTTTCAAATGTTACTATTTGCCAACTATTTGACCTAGAATTTTTGGATAGCAAACATACCCAGGGGCAATTCTCCCAATCACACTTGGCCCTAACCCTTTGCCCATCATCCTTGACAAAATTAATCACTTTCTTCTCAGCAAGAGCATATTTTGTAATAGCCTTCTTGAATTGCTTCTTACAGTTGAACTTCATCCCTAGTTCAAATTTAGGAACACCTTCCCTCTTCTTGTACCTTGGTTGTTGGCTTCTCTTGGTCCTAACCTCCCCATCACTGCCAATCTCCTCCACTGAGTCCTCCTCATCACTGTCTACATAAGGAGTTTCATTCCCTGCATCTTCAAGACCACCCTGCACACTTGCTTCTGCCCTCTGCAAAAAAAAGTCATCCAGATTCTCTAGCTGCCCTGCCTTCACCTTCCTCTTAACCTCCTTGTAATGTTTCTCTATCTCAGCAGTCTCTTCATCATCATCTGATTGAGCTTCATCCCCTGGAATATAGTCACTATCTTCATCACTATCAGAAGGTGGATGGCTAGCTATGGGTTCAGTTTCATAGGTTGGGTGATTAGGGATGGGTGCACTATCTGAAGGTTCATGGCTAGCTTTGGGTGCACTGCTAGAAGGTTGATGGCTAGCAAGAGGAGCTGATTCAGATTGGTAAAGAACTATCCTCTTATCAGTTCCCTCCTCTACCACAGTTTTACCCTTGTCAACCTCTTTCCCTTTTGTTGCATCTACATCTACATCCATTTTTGCACCATCTTCTTCACTCTCCACTTCTAATTCCATCTCTGCCTCATAATCACTCTCATCGTCTGAATTATCACACAAATCCACAATTTCTGGCTCTTCAACATACATATCTGCCACCTCCAATTCACCAGTGCAATCACACATCAATTTGCAAGCCTTGTCATCACAAAGAGCCCTTAGACCTATTTGCAAATCCCTACCAGGAAACAACCAGTGCAACAATGTCCCTGACATCACATTGCAATGCTCCTTTAGGTGTCCAAATAACTCGGGCAACGAAACCTTATCCCTATCTACATATGCCAGAGCCTCAGATCCACCGCAATATTTCTTCTCACTCCCATCTAAAACAAATACCCCCTTCAGATGAAACCTAACCACAAGAGTGTCCAACACGTCCATCCCCTTCATGCAAAAGAACATATAAAATTGAATCAGGGAATATTATATTTGACCTACATATGCATACCATGCCCAAATCCAAACTTTTGCACATAAGTAATCCTAAAAAATCTTCAACTAAGTACACACCTAAATATATAAGTCCCAACTTACACCAAATCCCAGATACTAAAGGCATCTCACAATATTAAAATTTTCCCTTCCCAAATCCCACGGGTACCATGCAAGCACAGAGGGTTAACTAAGAAAGGGAATACCTCCCGGATTCGGATTTCCGATTGGGCGGGGGAGGGTGGTTCTCGCCGATGCAACCTCCGCCGACCGTCGTTCAAGTGAGCTTTCTATTATGTATGGGTCACTGGGCCTCATGATAGCATCAGTCGTGTGATATTCTGAGTCATAAAATTCTAGAAAAGGTAACTTGCAGTATACTTGATACTTTGATAGAAGTTATTTTTGTCCTGGTTCAGTCCACACTGCCCTGCAACTGATTCAGTATGCCTTTTTTTTTTCACAGGCACAAACGTTCTCTACTGCTATGATCTCTCAAACAAGGTAAACTTTTGTACAGCATATAAGGTTGTCTTTAGTTCAGCGCAAAGTTTGGATTTTGGTTGAAATTGGAGATGATGTGACTGAAAAGTTGTGTGTGTATGACAGGTTGACGTGATGGAAAAGGACTGAAGTTTAGATCCAAACTTTGGATCTAAACACAGCCTAAATATTTAGCTCCTCACAGTTGTTTCTCTGATGCATTTCCCTTGCTGGAATCTCTAGTAATGGAAATGAAATATAGGACAAATAGTTTGGGATATCTGATTATATTACAACTTTCACTTTCCACCATACTCATTGTGCATTTATTTAAAACTCCAGATCGATATGATTGCGATATGAACCTGGGACTTGTTCCCTCAATCAACTCGTATGCGGATTTCTGGTTGAAGGTTTCAGCATTTTCATGAAAATTGTAAAGAAACCGAGTAGCAAAAAATGCTCTTGTCTGGTTACATTTGAAGAAGCAGTGGTTAGGACCTCTTTTTGTTGGATAATCAGATTCCAATGTGCCTTTGCATGAATTTGGTGAAAGTTTTAAAGTACTTCACTTGCGTCGCTTTGGTCCAAGTCTAATGTTGTATTTCAGCTTTTGCTGTAGTGCCTATGAAGTGGGATGCATGTCAGTTTACTTCATTGACAGTTACCTATATAATCAAACCCACAATCTGACCTTCTATGTCTAGAGTACCTACACACATGCATCCCCTGTTCTTTGAATTTCTTTAGAACCAAAGGGAAGAGCCTGAGTTTCAAGTTTTCATATCGAAAACCAGAAGCCACAGCTGCTTATCAACAGGTTGTCTCAAATGCAAAGTTCCAAGGCTGAAAGCTCATTTAGAACAAACTGAAAACCCAAGTAGCAAATTCCTTACCAATATCTCTACTTACTATAGAAGCCCAGTCGTCCTCCTTCCCATCCCTCACTCATTGCACGCAGCGCAACGTCCCTAGAAAAATCGCTAGAAAAAAAAAAAACGGAAGGAAAAGCCGGTTGTGCGCTCTGAAAAAAAAACGCAAAAAAAGGAAAAGAAAAAGGAAAGGTGGTTGTAGTGCGCTTTGAACAAAAACATAAAATTTGCTAAGAAAAAAGTAAAAAAAAATGGTGGGGTGATAGAAAATTTGCTAAGGAATAATAATAAAAAATTGGTTGGATAAAGAAAAATCCTCATTTTAATGGTATAAATCAATTGTAACGTATGGGTATATAACTAGTATGAACAAACAGCACTGTGACAGCAAAACACACTAGCTTATCTCCTTCACTGTGGCCTGTGGGTGTCCAAACTCCAAACCACCACACAGCAAATACGTGGATGGATATTTTTGCTCAACAACTGGACAAAGCAACTTTGTTTGCTGTGATGGAGAATACATAACACATGTCAAGCAGAGCTATGCTGCCTCTGTTCTTGGAATGCACAATTAAACCTGAAATACTCAAGATATTGTACAGATGGCCTAAAATATCCCATTATATTGTCATGAATATTCTAATTACTTGCTTTTATTATTGTCTTCTTCATCTTCGGTTCATTCACGTAAATTGCCAGTTTCAATTTCTAGAGTGGGCTGGTTTGGATGTGCTTCTACCATGCACCTGAAAGCATCCTCTACGGCTTCCACATCTCCAAGCTTTGCACCCAAACGATTTGTACTGACACTGACCATAGTGAGGTAGGACAGGTGCTGGATGCCTAGACAAAAACCACCATATATTGACTTGAAATTAGCTACATTGATTCCAAACGAAAGTTGTCGAAGCCTTGGCATAGATCCAGCTTCAAACATCAGACCCGTATGCGTAGATTGGAAAGTGAAAAGCTCCAACTGTTGGAATCCATGGATGTCGCTGATGGCAATAGATCTTTCATTTTGGTCTGGGTCTAAACATAGGTACAAATTTGTCAAACTGGGTATACTTCCAAGGACCTGAAGATCATCTTGATCTATGTCCTTAATAGTAAGAGCCAATCGCCGGATGCTCACAAGGGAGCTCAGCCATATGTTAACCTTGGAAATGCTTTCTCCTCTGAGTACAAAACTTTTAATGCTATTTAGAGGTAGGAACAAGGAAGAGAAATCATCGTTGTTTCTCAAGTGAACATGAATGCTCAGATCATGGAGATTGCAGGCTTCTAGTTTGCAGAGAGAAGATGCTATTATTTCCTTGTATCTCACTTTATCACCTTCTAGCCTGTCAATATCCCAATTTATGCTCAACCTCCACAGGTTTTTCAGCTCACACAGTTCCTCTAGAAATTCCATCGAGTGTCTGAATACATCTATGCCTACTACCTCTTCTAACATTTGCATATTTTTGAATTGCTCAGGCAACCTTGTTCCATCATTGATATACAGAACAGCTAATCGCTGCAGCTGAGTAGTAGATTTAGGCATATCTTTTACCGATGTAGCTGTTACATCTAGCACCTCTAGACATTTGAGATCTCCAAATTTTCTTGGAAGTTCGGTTATCTTCTTCCCTTGGATTGTCAGGTACCTCAATTGAGAAAGTCTTGTCACAGTTTCAAGATGATGGTTTTCTAATCCACATTCAGCACAAAACCACAAGTCCAACACACGCAAGGTGCTGAAGTTGGAGAAAGTGGGTAGTTGCTTTGCACCCCAAAATATAGTAAGGGATCTAAGCTGCGATAAATTCCAGCTTGGAGAAATAATTATGTCTGATTGCTTGTGTCCCTGTATCAGAGATAGTCGACGAACCTTCATATCTGGAGGTGACAAACATGTAAGATGTGGATAATTCATTGTAGCAGCAAAGTTCTCTTCAATAGACTTGGACAAGAGGAAATCGTGGATGGTGTCATGGACTCGACAACTCCGCGCTTGGCCGTCAATACGTATTTCCAATGGCTGGACTAAGCTTCTATTAGTAAGTTCATAGAAATATGAATTTCCCAGTTTATATAGGTTTTGTCGACTATCTCCTTGAATGAATCCTTCAGCTATCCATCTATCTATCAAATGCATTCGAGGGATCCTAAAATCTTCTGGGAATATAGTCAGAAACAACAAGCAAGTTTTGAGATGGTGAGGTAGGTCGAAATAGCTGAGAGATAATATCTTATGCATGCCCTTAAAATCTGAATTCTCTGCAAGTGCATAACCAATGGATCTTTGTATCCGATCCCATTGATCTGTTGTGTTCTTGTTAGCCAACAGGCTAGATGTGGTAATGATTGCCAAAGGCAAACCGCCACATTTCTTCAATATTGCATTTGAAGCTTCCACAAGGTGAGAAGGGCAATTTTCCTCAGAGTCAAAGATTCTTTTCAAGAATAACCTTTTAGAATCAATGCTACTAAGGGGTTTCATTCTGTAAACAAGATCACCCTGAGAAGCGCAGCGTTGCGCTACATCGATTTTGCGTGTAGTTGTGATTATTCGACTCTTGCAATCCTCTTTTGGAAAAGCACACTCAATAATTTCCCATGTGGGTATGCTCCATATATCATCAACTATTATAAGGTACCTGTCAAATAGTTGTACGAAAAATCTATACCTTATTATAAATGACATTAATTAGACGATAATAGGGATCAGGGTTTCAAATTTCGAAAGAAGGGTTTGTGCCGGAGGGGAGCGAAAGAACCGAAATTTCGGTAATTTCGATTTTTTTTCGTACGAAATTTTTTGAAATTTTGACTGATTTTGAATGGATTTGAATAAAATTTGACCAAATTTACAAAAATTTGCAAAAACCAAAAGTTTCAGGCGAGATAAGAGCATTTCGGTGGGGGGCGAAATTTCGGAAATTTTGGAAATTTCGAACCGAAATTTCAAACCCTGATATGGATAATCTACATGTCCACAAGAAACAGATGTGGCAGAAATCTCCCTGTGGTTGAAATGATTTCGCCCCCACCCAAGCAACCAGTAATGTTGAACTCTTCTACAGTTCCATTTATTTCTACAATAAATTCTGCTGTTTACCCCGTAGATTGTTTCAGTGTCAATTTAATACGTACAATGGGAAACACCTATGATGGCCCCTTAAAAGTTGCAGTACCTGTTAGGATGAGAAAGTTTGTTTGGAATTTGGTTTAAATTCTTGCTGTAAACTCCTCTCGAGTGCTTTACAGAATCGCCTGTGCGAAAGGAGTCCAAAATGTGCATATCTAGAGTCATGCTATGTTTTGGAAAACACAAAGATATACTACTTTCTTTAAGATCAAAAATCTTTTGAGCCAGCTTTATAAAGAAATACCACAGGACTACAGGAATTCTACGGTTACCAGTTCACCTGGCAACACCACCTAGAAACACATCTGCTACACATTCAAAACAGGGTACTAAGCCACCAAAGGACTACATATGAACTATCCTGAAGCAAAGGAAACATCAATACCACACAAGAATAAAAGAGACTTTTAATTCGAATAATACAGCTTGAAAATAAATCATGAAACTCACATACCTTGTCTTTTCAAGAAGTTTTCTGATTGTGAAAATAATTTGATTCTCATTCCATGCGTCAGTCTGGGCATATTCCTGATTACAGATTTGGGATAACAAAGATATCAAAATGCTTCTCATATCAGGATTCCGAGAAATTGACACAAAAGCTCGACACTCAAACTTGGCAGCAAGTTTGCGGTACACTTGGTTGGCAAGAGTCGTTTTGCCTAGTCCTCCAAATCCAACTATGGAGACAACTTTCAGATCTTTTGCCAATTCATCCTCATCTGTGAAGCACTTGATGATGTCTTCTACAGGCTCATCAATACCAACAAGGTCGGATGCATCTTTAAATATTGCGCATACTCGTGGGTCAACGATGGAATTTTGCAGTTTCGAAGTTTCTTCATCAACCTTGTACCTCGCAAACCTCTCACTTACCTCTATGACTTGCTTCTTAATTCCCTTTATCTCCTTGGCAATTTGATGTTGAGTCTTGAGTTTTGTCAACAAATTCTTGCTCTTGTCGATAAACTCCTTAAAGCCATGAGTCCTGGAAGCAGGTTCATGATCGGTTAGGACCATGGACTTGTCGATGTAGTCCTCGATATCATACGATAGCTCTCGCACAGCCCTGATCCGGAGCTTGGCTTGCACGTCTGGATCCTCAACCTCTGACATCTTCAACAGGAACACTCGCATGGCCTCAAGCTCATCTTTCATAAACTCTATGTCTTCATACACATCCTTGTGCAGCTTGTATTCATTGCGTAGCATAGCAGCCAATTTCTTGAGAAGAGAATTCATTGCTCCAGTAGATGCGCTCACTAAAATTTCTGCCATTGTTATGATAAGGGTTGTGTGGTAGCTAGCTAGAATTCCCTCCCTCGCTGAGTCACTGTATAATACTGATGCTTTCCTGCTTGATCTATTACTCTAATAACCAGTGGTCACCATTTGCTTTTAGCTGATATTGAAAATGATATGCTTCATACATTCAAAAATCGCCCAGCTGTCTTTTCTTGGAGCCATATCAAAAGTCTAGAATGCTGCCATCCAAAAGATCAACTGTCCGGTCATCGTCTTCCCTTGGCAATCATGTAGAAATTGCTCCCCCAGCTGCAGCTACAGAACTTGCTTGTAAACACACCCTGTTTGTAGCTACAAAACTTTAACTTCATTGTCATGTATTTGTCTTAGACTCAAAAGTGACGTGGTGAAAATCTATTCTGAAATGGAATCATTGTCTTATGCTGACAATCCAACATGGTAGGAAGTGTTAAACATGACCCGACAAATTAACAGCAAGCCGTGCTATCCTGGAAGTGATAGTGGTATCTGTGAATTTCCATAGTCATCCATTTACTTTGACCAATGCCCTGGTTGCATCCTAATCACTCGTTTACACAGGGTGCTTCATCAATGTACAAATCCATTCAAAGTTAAACAAAAAATAGGCCTCATGTTCCATGCCATTCACCCTGAGCTGCAAATTACTACCCCAAAACTGATCTCACAACTCTATATAACTCTAGCATAAAGAACTGCAATTCGGGAAAAACAACAAATAAAAATTGTTAATAGGCTGCAAAGATTACGGAAAATTGATTAGAAAATGATGTGCATGGAATTGCTTGATTGATAATAATACGCGATATAGAATTATATCCACCTTGATTGATAATAATTCTGAAACTGCTTGATTGATAATTCATAACTGTTATGGATAATCCAATCCCTGCACCATCAAATTCAAACCAGATTGGTTTTCGATTGCGTGGACCTGGCAGTGACCGACCTAGAAAAGCAGATAACAGAACCAACAAAGATGCAAAGCCTGTCTGACAAACTGAAGCGAGGGAATTATAAGGTGGAAACCACTAATGTGTAACCTATTTTAAATACTACCATGTGCTTGAATTAATCAATATTTGGATGTATCCTACTGGTTTGAATCAACAATCGGATGCTAACCATGCGAGGTTTGAATCGT
This sequence comes from Oryza longistaminata, assembly GCA_009805545.1. Taxonomy (NCBI): domain Eukaryota; kingdom Viridiplantae; phylum Streptophyta; class Magnoliopsida; order Poales; family Poaceae; genus Oryza; species Oryza longistaminata. Next base: position 17,694,454 of record CM020179.1, on the reverse strand, counting down.
AGTTGCACCTATTTTTTCTCTTTTTTCTTTCCACGCGTGGATTCTCTCTCTCTCTCTCTGTTTTTTTTTTTTTTTCATTTTGGGATGCATTCATGAAGGGTAAACAAATCGACAATAACCTGCTAAATCTCAATACGTTGACAATTACCATACGTTGGATACAAGGGTAAAACGTCAATAATTTTAGCACCGAAGAAAGTATAAATATATAGAGGAAGCTTTTTTTCTTTCCACGCGTGGATTTTATCTCTCTTTTTTTCCCCATGTGCACGCTGGCTGGTGCGTTTTTCTCACTTGCACGGTGGATAGAAGAGAATATGCCCTCAGCTTTAAATGGGATGCATTCATGAGGGGTAAACAAATCCACAATAACCTGGTAAATCTCAATACATCAAAAATTACCATACTTTGGATACAAGGGTAAAACGTCGACAATTTTAGTACCGAAGGAAGTATAAATATATAGAGGAAGCTAGACCAAATGCTCAGACTATCGATCACAAGGTGCGGTGAATGGGAATCGAAAGGCGAACTCCACCCTGGACTGCAAATTGCTACATCAAGACTGGTCTCACAATTCTATATAACTCTAAATTAAAGAACTGCAACTGTAGAAAAAACAAAAAAAAATTGTTGTATGCTGCGAAATTCAGGGAAACTGATTAGAAAATAATGTGCAAGGAACAGAAAGGAGAGAGAGATGGAGATTGTTCGGAATCTAGCCATAATTTGGCATATTTTAATCTGGAAATATAGCACAATAAACAATGACATACACAATAGAGAGTGATTCTAGCATGGTGGCAAACATGAATATGTTAATAGGAACAATAGCACCTAGAAACATTTTTGACACCGAGATGAGAAGAACATACACGGAGAACCCTCCGGATGATGAGGAATTGTTGATGTTATTGCCTCAGAGGTCATTGCCGTTCCCTCCTCCATTCCCGCCGTTCCCTCGGTTCCCGGTACTGGTCGACATTGCCAAAGAGGAAGTAGAGTTGAGCTTGACATAGATGAAGCATTGTCGTGCCGTGAGCAGTCATGCAAAAGAATTGCGCTACTCAAAAACCCAAAAACATGATTGCCCACCTACCCGTGCAGATACTTAGGTGGACGGAATTCTGGAGGCCTGCTCATCCCGAGTAATCATGCACGCAGATGCTCAGAATCGGGGAGGCCGAGGCAGCACAGGAACGGAAGGTTGGGAGGTGTGTACCGAGGAAGAAACATAGAGTCAGGGGGAGATGAACGGAAGAAAGTTTTTTATCCATCTCAGGGGTGGAAGATAAAGATTGACGCACTGGAGACATTACAGGATTGATAGAGCATTATGGTCGAGTAACATTACCATTTTTTGCATTTTTTGAGGGAATAGTAACGTTACCATTGATGCCCGTCAGTTACACCTTTGCTCACTAAAACAAAACGGTAGGAGGACTAGCCCCGGCCGGCTCAGCTTAGCGTCCGTGCTCATCAACCGCTCAACAGATACTCTTAATTAGTAGACTATTTAAGTCGAGATCCCTCCACGTTGATTTACAAGGTGATATGAATCCCTTAAGATTTATTGTGGGCCCATAGAATTTACTAAGATTAGATTGGGCCTAACCCATTTAATTATAAAAATTGCTTGATTGATAATTGTGTTGGATAATCCAAGGAGTACAGAGTAATTTGCATATGTTCTATCCGGAAGAAAATTAAACATAAAAATTACATCAAACTAAACAGTATACAGAAGCAATGTCTTAGCATAGCATTCGGCATCGTACCAATTGGGTTAATTAGTTTACAAACTTTTACAGACATCTGCAAACCAGACGCTCAAATTTCACCGAGTTCTGATAGATTGCATTATCTACACTATCGATTATCGATTAGTGCAAGGCGCAACAAATCAATGTACCGGCGCAGGTCGTCCATGGTATACTGACCATCGTCAGTAGCTTCCAGCTGCGTGACGTTTACCCCCTGTGCTCCCTGGATCTCATCCCCTCTGGCACGGTGTCGCTGCTACCACCGTCACCCTTGATTGCTGTCGCCACCATGGTCGATCAGGTCAAGGAATTGGTTGGAGCATTTGGATGGCCCAATGGGCCTACTTTGTCCCGGTAGTAAGACATAGCCTAATGGGCCGATGATACAGCTCTCTACGCTAGGCGGCGGCGACTGAGAAAGGTTTGGTCTCTCAAGCACCGGATCGGATTGCCGGATCCAGAGATCATGGGAAAGCTTGATGAGGGTTATTGTTGGAGGGTGATGGTTTCTTGCGAAGATGGGGATGCGCTTGTGCTTGTTGGCTCACAGCCGTTTATGCGTTGGAGTGACCGTTTTGTCTTTTATATTAAAGCTATTTATAAAGCACAAGCCGAAACCGATGCAATTGAAGGACATTGCTTGAATGCGATTATATGTACATGTGAAGAAATAATTAAGAGAACTGTATTTCCGAGGGAATTAGGAGTTCCTATGTGTAAACAATGGCTGCTTCATGTTGACACTGAGGGTAAGTTGTTGGCCAGTTTCCATCATGATTATGATGGACCCTGCATTTCTCCGGATAAGCTCAAACAAAGGTTTGTCACTGCTAGAAAAACGATTTTTCATAGCGTTTGGAAAATATTTTTCATGACGGCTACAAGAAGAAAACCGCCAGCGTAGAAAATCAGCGGTGGGGGTCACGGGCTACCAGCGAAAACTGATTTTCGCTAGTGGCCACATTAAGAGGTCCGCCATAAAAAAATACTATATTTTTCGAGGTAGACCTCTTAAATATCTACCAGTGAAAATCGGCGTTTTCGCTGGCGGCTACTAAAGACATCCGCCAGCAAAAATCAGCGTTTTCACTGGCGGCTACTAAAGAGATCCGCCAGCAAAAAAAAGGGATCCGCCAACGAAAAGCAAAGCTCGCTAAAAAATTTTCGCGGCATTTAAAACCATGCGCGCCAGCCTTCACCCACCCACGCATTTAAAACCAATTTTCACCCACCCACCCACTGCATTCATCTCTCATCTCTATCTCTTTCTCATCTCCACCTCACCTCTCTCCCCTCCCTCTCCCTCTCCCTCTCCCTCTCCCAGATCTAGCTGGAGGGAGGGAGCGGCGGCCGCCGGGCGGCGACGGCAGGCGGACCCGGTGGGCGGCGCGCTCGGGCGCGGTGGGCGACGGTTCTCGGAGCGGGTGGCGGCGCTCGGCACGGGCGGGGAGGCCGGATCCGCCGCCGCCGGGCCGCGGTGAGGCCAGATCCGCCGCTGTCGTACCACAACGACGACAACCACGGCGACTGGGTGCGATGACCACGGCGACCCCCGATGATGGGCCGGGCCGCGAGCGCGGGATGTGCGGCGGCGGGAGGGGACGAAAGGGCCTCCTCCTCCTCCCTCCCCACCTCTCTCCCCTCCTCCTTCCTGCGCCCCCACGAGCGACGACGACCACGGCGACCACCACGACGACGATGACGACGGGCCGGGTGTAACGCCCCGATTTTTGTTCGGGATTAAAAATATTTAATAATGCATTTTCTAAAATTAAATAAAATTTAATGCAATTTAATCAAGTGAAATATTGAGGAAATTAAAAATTTCCTTTAAAATTTATGGCCGAAAATATTTTACAATATTTCTGTGCCCTAAATATACTCTTTGGATTTTTCGGCGAATTTTTGGAGCTCAAGAAGTATTATAATAATACAAAGTTTCAATTAACGAATTGAATCAAAAGAAAACCAATTAAATCCCCTCTTCTCCCCCTTGGGCCGCAGCCAAATCCCCTTTCCCCTCCCCGCGCAAGCCCCTCTCCCCTCCTTTCTTGGCCGCTCGGTCCAGCTCGCTCCCCCTTCCTGCAAGTCCGTTTCACCCCACTGGCTCCTCCTCTCTCCCAAGCCACCGACAGTCGGGGCCCACATGTCGGTTCCTCCCCCAACCTCCCGCTCCCAGCCGAAACCGCCATTGCCACCATTGCCGCCCCACGTCACCGCCGATTTCGGCTCCGCCCTTTCGCCCGCAACCGCATCCACCTCTCCAACCCGCCCCCACGTTTCCCCCTCTCCCTCGCAAATCGGTGTCGGTTGAGGCCGATTCAAACCCATGCCGGCACCCCACTTCCCCTCCAAATCCGCCACTTCGGCCTCCCCGTCGCTCCTCAAGTTATAAAATCCATCCGTGTGCGCTCTGCGCCACGGCTCGGCCGAGCGGCTTTGTGCCGCGCATGTGCCCAGGCCGCACCACCTCGTGGCCGCCCGATCGGCTTGGGCTGATCTGGGGCATCGGTTCCCGTGGACCGGCGGTGGACCGTCTCGGTGGTCCCGGTCCACGGTGGACCGGCGCCTTGTGCTGCTAATTGGTGGGGCCCACTTGCCGGCGCCGCCCCTCCCCTTGATGACGTCAGCACCGCCCATTTCCTTTGGAAAATATTTAATATTGCGCAATAATTCGATAACGGCTCAAGACTTCTAAAATTCATATCTAATTCATACGAACTCCAAATTAAGCCATTCAATTTGCAAAATTCATCTAAAAATTGAACTCTAACATGTTTTGTTTCTTTTTATGTATTGTTTGCTTGTTTTTATTAGTGTTATTCCTCGTTTGCGTGCCAGCGTGTAGTTTCCTTCGTTTCGAAAGTCCGCGGTCGTGAGGAAAAGAGTTTAGAAGGTTTTTGATGAAGCAAGGCAAGTCACACATTCCCTTGAGTATTTTGAGCCTAATTTATAAATGTTTTATCGCTTGTGCAATAAAATTGCATGTCTTGCTAATATCATGGACCAGGGAATTACCTATCTGCTTGCTTGTGCCATATTTACTTGATATCTGTCCTTTGTCAACCTTGGGTGATATTCAACCAGCTTGCATTACTTATGTTGACCTAGCTAGAACTATGTGCTTAGCCATACTTAATTACCACTAGCTCAGTTGATGTGGATAATTACGTATTTAGACTTTTAGTATCATGACGAGCTGCGCGCTCGAGGCATCCGTCATGTTCATTGCGTCGTAATTATCCAACTAAAATGTGACTTAATGGTGGCTGTGGGTGCATAGTTTTGCTAGTCGCACCCATGGCAATTAAGGACCAGTTCGCGGGAAACCTTGGAAGACATACAGTGCTTGCCACAAGCAGGAATGGGTAACTTGCCTGACTTTGAAGTATAGCTTTTCTTGGCTGACGCATCCAGGTAAGGATGGGCGTGATGGGCGGAATGGACCCTGCGACGGCCTTTGTCGCTTTCTGGATTCACCTAGGCTGAGAGGGGACCGCCCGCTGCCTGTTGAGGAGTGGGGGTGAACCTGAGGTGTGGTGTGCTTGGTCAGAGGGAGTTATATGAAGGGTCTTGTCACAATCACTCGACATGGGTGGATGTGTCCGGCCGGGGCGCGGTGACATGCCGGTGGATTGTGTCTTGTGGGTACAGTTGTGCACCCTGGCCAAAGTAAAAACTATTCGAATAGCAGTGCCCGCTGTTATGGGCGATCGACCAGATTCACCGTGATTAGTCTCACCCTTAAATAAATCGACTCAATGCACGGATTAGTTCAGGACTTCAGGTGGGAATGGTTGGGCCTGTTCAACATGGTGTAGTGTTGTTTAGTGGAGATTTAAGTTACCTTGATTAACCAAATTGTTTTACCCCTTTTGCTCAATAAAGGATTTACAACTGCCTTTATGCACATAGCCTCAAACCTCCATTGTATCCCCTGCACGTCTGGCATCCTTGGTGTGGCTTGCGGAGTACGGTGGTTGTACTCAATCTTGCTATTGTTCCCCCTTTTCAGAAGTGTAGTGCTTCTGAGCTGAAGACGCAGTTAGAGGACCAAGGCTCAGACCCCAGTTGAGTTTTACCTGTGGAGTGGAGCTGAAGCCCTGCTAGAATCGCCTTTTTCCGCTGTTGCTGCTTCCTTTTCGGTGTGAGGACTAAGTGCCTCTTCTGTAAGTATTTACGCTTTATTTACGTTTGGAACTGTATATTACTTATCGTTTTGTGTACCTTGGCTGGTCCTGGATAGGGATTTAATACACAAATTAGTCTGGAAATTTGGGCTAAATTTCTGGGTGTGGCACCGGGCCACGACGACGACGACGACCACGGCGACCACGACGACAGGCGACCAGAGGGCCTCCTCCTCCTCCCCTCCCCTCCCTCTCCCTCTCCCAGATCTAGCCGGAGGGAGGGGGCAGCGGCCGCTGCGGCGGTGATGGCAGGCGGGCGACGACATGTGTTGCTCCATTTTAATGTGTTGTTTGTTCAAATTGTTTCATATATGCATGTATTGATGTTTGTTTGTTGAGAATGAAGTGAGAAATTGATGTAGTGTTCTCTTGAGGTTGGATCTGATGTGGATTTGAATTGTTATGGATTTGAGATTTGGGGATGTGGATTTGGGAATGCAGGTAGCAGCATGTGGTTTTTGCCGGCGGCTGGAGGATAGCTGCATATGTTTTTTTTTTCTCAAATCGATTATTGCTGGTGACCGGTATAAGACAGCCACCAGCGAAAATTGATTATCGCTGGCGGCCGGTATAACACAGCCGCCAGCGAAAATCGATTATCATTGGCGGCCGGTATAACACAACCACCAACGAAAATCGATTATCACTGGCAGCCGATAACCGCTAGCGAAGTTCGATATTTTCTCTGGTCTTTGCTTTGTGGCAGCTGCAATTTTCGCTAGAGAAAACCTAAAATGGCCGCCACGAAAAATGATTTCCGTAGTAGTGTGTTCCACGTGCATATTCTTTCGTACAATGCAGTACTTCCTCTGTCCAAAAAAAAAACCTAAGTAAAGATACGATAAAATCTAGTACAACGAATTCGAATACATAAATATGGAAATGATCAGATTCATTGTACTATGATCTTCACTTAGATTTGGGATTTTTTTGGATGGATGTAGTAACACATTTTATCTGATGGCGATGGACTCTACTTTTCTGTACGCTCAAGAAACTAGTTCTATGATCTCAAAGATGAGGGCACATGGATTGCTAGCATAGTAACGTGCCTTTCTGCTTTAGCTTCGTGTAATTTTTTTCTACAGCATATCCCTTTTACCTGTATAGTTGGTACCCACTAAATGCAATAACTACGGTAAAGCAGCAAGGAGAGCAAGCCACGTCATCGGATAACGAGAGCCGTTCGATTTCAATTCCCTGCCAATCCCAACAGTCAGATTTCATTGTATCCATTTATTGGGCCCAACCCTCTTAGCTTTCCCGGCCCAACCATCACCACGGTCCATAGGCTTTTCTCGAATTTTTTTCATTTTTAAATTTTTATTTTTTAATATTTACAGAAATATTATACTGGCGAAAATATTTACAGAAATAGACCCTGCCGCCCTCCCCGAGAGCGGCAGGGTGACGTGAGGGACAGCCGAGATGAAAAAAAATTTAGCAAAATGTATTTTTAACAGAGCAAAAATTGCATTTAGCTCCTTGCTGACCTCAATGCAAAATGTGCACACCTTGCCGCCCTCCACTTGGGCGGCAGGGGCCATCTTGCCGGCGCCGCCCCTCCCCCTTGATGACGTCAGCACCGCCCATTTCCTTTGGAAAAATATTTAATAATTGCGCAATAATTCGATAACGGCTCAAGACTTCTAAAATTCATATCTAATTCATACGAACTCCAAATTGAGCCATTCAATTTGCAAAATTCATCTAAAATTGAACTCTACATGTTTGTTTACTTTTTATGTATTGTTTGCTTGGTTTTTATTAGTGTTATTCCTCGTTTTGCGTGCCAGCGTGTAGTTTCCTTCGTTTCGAAAGTCCGCGGTCGCGAGGAAAAGAGTTCAGAAGGTTGTTTGATGAAGCAAGGCAAGTCACACATTCCCTTGAGTATTTTGAGCCTAATTTATAAATGTTTTATCGCTTGCAATAAAATTGCATGTCTTGCTAATTACATGGGACCAGGGAATTACCTATCTGCTTGCTTGTGCCATATTTACTTGATATCTGTCCTTTGTCAACCTTGGGTGATAATTCAACTAGCTTGCATTACTTATGTTGACCTAGCTAGAACTATGTGCTTAGCCATACTTAATTACCACTAGCTCAGTTGATGGGATAATTACAGTATTAGACCTTTTAGTATCATGACGAGCTGCGCGCTCGAGGCATCCGTCCATGTTTCATTGGTCGTAATTATCCAACTAAAATGTGACTTAATGGTGGGCTGTGGGTGCATAGTTTTGCTAGTCGCACCCATGGCAATTAAGGACCAGTTCGCGGGAAACCTTGGAAGACATACAGTGCTTGCCACAAGCAGGAATGGGTAACTGCCTGACTTGAAGTATAGCTTTTCTTTGGCTGACGCATCCAGGTAAGGATGGGCGTGATGGAGCGGAATGGACCCTGCGACGGCCTTTGTCGCTTCCGGATTCACCTAGGCATGAGAGGGGACCGCCCGCTGCCTGTTGAGGAGTGGGGGTGAAACCTGAGGTGTGGTGTGCTTGGTCAGAGGGAGTTATATGAAGGGTCTTGTCACAATCACTCGACATGGTGATGTGTCCGGCCGGGCGCGGTGACATGCCGGTGGATTGTGTCTTGTGGGTACAGTTGTGCACCCCTGGCCAAAGTAAAACTATTCGAATAGCAGTGCCCGCTGTTATGGGCGATCGACCAGATTCACCGTGATTAGTCTCACCCTTAATAAATCGACTCAATGCACGGATTAGTTCAGGACTTCAGGTGGGAATGGTTGGGCCTGTTCAACGTGGTGTAGTGTTGTTTAGTGGAGATTTAATGTTACCTTGATTAGCCAATTGTTTTACCCCTTTTGCTCAATAAAATGATTTACAACTGCCTTTATGCACATAGCCTCAAACCCTCCATTGTATCCCCTGCACGTCTGCATCATTGGTGTGGCTTGCGGAGTACGGTGGTTGTACTCAATCTTGCTATTGTTCCCCCTTTTCAGAAGTGTAGTGCTTCTGAGCTGAAGACGCAGTTAGAGGACCAAGGCTCAGACCCCAGTTGAGTTTTACCTGTGGAGTGGAGCTGAAGCCATGCTAGAATCGCCTTTTTCCGCTGTTGCTGCTTCCTTTTCGGTGTGAGGACTAAGTGCCTCTTCTGTAAGTATTTACGCTTTATTTACGTTTGGAACTGTATATTACTTATCGTTTTGTGTACCTTGGCTGGTCCTGGATAGGGATTTAATACACAAATTAGTCTGGAAATTTGGGCTAAATTTCTGGGTGTGTCACCGGGCCACGACGACGACGACGACCACGGCGACCACGACGACAGGCGACCAGAGGGCCTCCTCCTCCTCCCCTCCCCTCCCTCTCCCTCTCCCAGATCTAGCCGGAGGGAGGGGGCAGCGGCCGCTGCGGCGGTGATGGCAGGCGGGCGACGACATGTGTTGCTCCATTTTAATGTGTTGTTTGTTCAAATTGTTTAATATATGCATGTATTGATGTTTGTTTGTTGAGAATGAAGTGAGAAATTGATGTAGTGTTCTCTTGAGGTTGGATCTGATGTGGATTTGAATTGTTATGGATTTGAGATTTGGGGATGTGGATTTGGGAATGCAGGTAGCAGCATGTGGTTTTTGCCGGCGGCTGGAGGATAGCTGCATATGTTTTTTTTTTCTCAAATCGATTATTGCTGGTGACCGGTATAAGACAGCCACCAGCGAAAATTGATTATCGCTGGCGGCCGGTATAACACAGCCGCCAGCGAAAATCGATTATCATTGGCGGCCGGTATAACACAACCACCAACGAAAATCGATTATCACTGGCAGCCGATAACCGCTAGCGAAGTTCGATATTTTCTCTGGTCTTTGCTTTGTGGCAGCTGCAATTTTCGCTAGAGAAAACCTAAAATGGCCGCCACGAAAAATGATTTCCGTAGTAGTGTGTTCCACGTGCATATTCTTTCGTACAATGCAGTACTTCCTCAAACACACAAAACAAATTCTATTGATATTGTAGTAGTATATACAGATAAAGGAATGAGTACCAGCTTGCTGGGACAACGATTGGATCAGCATAGGGCCACAATAGCTGAATCAACAGGATTCAAGAAGACCCAGCAAGAAACTACTCCTCCAGTAAACCGGCAACATTCAAATAGAGATGATGGAGGTGGCAGCCGAAGAGGTGCAAAGGAGGCGAGATGCTGCACGGCACACCGGCGGAAGGGGATCAGGTGCACTCATATTAACATATTAACAAAGAGAAAGAAATGGTTGAGCCCCGGCCGGTGGAAGATGATCCGTCGCGGCGCTGCCTCATATTCTCGCTTGTCTGTGTCTGTTGGGGTATAGGGGAGCGGTTGCCTGGTTGACAGGCTGACAGCACATGAATATGGATCAATCAGAGAGAAAAGCCGAATTATTTTCTTTTTTAAATTTTTATTTTTTAATATTTACAGAAATATTATACTGGCGAAAATATTTACAGAAATAGACCCTGCCGCCCTCCCCGAGAGCGGCAGGGTGACGTGAGGGACAGCCGAGATGAAAAAAAATTTAGCAAAATGTATTTTTAACGGAGCAAAAATTGCATTTAGCTCCTTGCTGACCTCAATGCAAAATGTGCACACCTTGCCGCCCTCCACTTGGGCGGCAGGGGCCATTTCTGTAAATATTTTGAATGGTATAATATTTCTGTAAATATTAAAAAATAAAAATTTAAAAAAGAAAATAATTCGGCTTTTCTCTCTGATTGATCCATATTCATGTGCTGTCAGCCTGTCAACCAGGCAACCGCTCCCCTATACCCCAACAGACACAGACAAGCGAGAATATGAGGCAGCGCCGCGACGGATCATCTTCCACCGGCCGGGGCTCAACCATTTCTTTCTCTTTGTTAATATGTTAATATGAGTGCACCTGATCCCCTTCCGCCGGTGTGCCGTGCAGCATCTCGCCTCCTTTGCACCTCTTCGGCTGCCACCTCCATCATCTCTATTTGAATGTTGCCGGTTTACTGGAGGAGTAGTTTCTTGCTGGGTCTTCTTGAATCCTGTTGATTCAGCTATTGTGGCCCTATGCTGATCCAATCGTTGTCCCAGCAAGCTGGTATTCATTCCTTTATCTGTATATACTACTACAATATCAATAGAATTTGTTTTGTGTGTTTTTTTAAAGAATACAGGAGCTTGGTTTTTCTATCGCCTTATTTTTTTTCTCGCCACTGAGAAGGTAGCAAATATATTGGTCTTTTTCCCTCTTTGAATTGACATTTTATTTATTTTTAATCTATCACAAAAATATTGTATAAGATCACTCCCTTACCCTTCTGTTTTTTCATACACAATACATGAAACGGTCGGTTAGGTGTTTAATGTTCAAGTCACTAATTTATTTTTCTAGAATAAATTAGTCTTCTTTAATTATGCAACAAGTTACTCATTCTTTTACGAGGAAATTTTACTAGCAGTAAAGCCTCTCCGTTACAACGTATTTACAACAAGCACATTTTATGATTTTGTCTTGCACTCTTTGAGGTTGAACAAATCTGTTCTGAGATATATTTAAGAAAATATGTGTGAGCAATAGTAAAATCCTAAATGCACAATATAATTTTCTTATCGTGTTTGTCACTTACAGGTTGCTTACTTCATCGTAATGTTATCGTTTGATCACTAAGCTTGATAGGTCAAGCTTTTAGTACTATTGTCACGGTTACGGATAAGGTATACTCTCTAACCTTGGATGTACGCTACATACCGATAAGGTATACCTGCGCGCATACGGATAGTTTCCGTATACGTTAAGGAAATCCATCACGTGATAAGGATAATATCTACAGATGGAAGGAGTTCTACTCGGACAAGACTGGGTCCTTACCATATCGTGAGGGGTCCGATATCTTCGAGTCCTACTTGGAGATCATCTGACCCGTGGTATATAAGGAGCCCCCTGGGCAGGACCTAAGGCATCGAATCCCACCGCCAACACACCCATCATAGCCTACGAAGCCAGAGCGCACAGAAACCAAGTCGCCGGAAGATCTAGTCGGACCAACTCGACTACGGTCTCGTCGGTATCATCGAGTTCCACCATTCCTTTTGTAATATGTGGTTTCCATCATATAATCCCATACCAACTGGATTATGGCTATTACCTACCAAGGGGTCTGAACCAGTATAATCCTTGTCTTCTGTTTGCTTGATGTCGTACTACGTAGATCCTCGTATCAACGGACCCTAATACCCTCTATATCCGGTCTACGGGTATCCCCCGTCGACAACTATTATTTTCATTAGAGGTGATATACTATAACTGTACCACTATTATTCTTCCTGTAACCATACCACTTTCATGAAATTCCCGTAGCAACGCGCGGGGTATCACCTAGTTTATAAACCTTTAGCTCCTCGCACTATCATGCTTCGATTTTTTTAAAAAAAATTGCAAAAAACCAAGTGGAATGTTTAAGTCAAATGTTTGATAGGAATTGTGTGGCATGTAACAGATGCATGCATATAACCAAGTGGCAACTAAAGGCTCGCTATTGTGAAATTATCCTGGCTAGCTAGCTAGAGAGGAACCAGCTAGCATAATCCAACATACTACATGGGAAACAATTTTAATCCCTTAAGAAAATGTTTTCAAGTTTGTTCAAATACCATCCAAATAACTATCAAAAGATCTTTAATTTTTTTTCAACATTCGTACAACATATATAACAACTACTGTCAGATTAGGGCACGTTCCAAATAGCTTTTTGCAATGGCTACTTCCTCATTTTACATGAGCGCGTTTCTCAAACTGCTAAACCTGTTTTGCGCACAAAAGTTTTTTATATAAAAGTTTCTTAAAATAATTAGATGATTAATTTTTTTTCAAATTTATGATAATTAAACTCGATTAATCATGTGTCGCTTCATGTGTCACAGGCTAAAGCTAACTCAGCATCACTACTGCAAAAGTGATTTTTCTTTATGAGGCCCCATGATTTTTGCAAATGAATCATAACTAGTGGCGTCTGCAAAAATCGAGCGGCATTTTCGCAGACGGCTTCTCAAGACACCCGTATGGTGTTGGCGGCTGTTAAATGCCGATTCTATACCGCCAACATCTGCATAAAGTCCAGATAATAAAACATCCAATATAGTGATAGGAGTTTAATCTCAACTATTCCACAAATGTTAATTTGTATGCAGGTGTTAAACCCCGAAGTTGGGAGGAAATCTAGACTAAAGTGAAGAGAAACGTGTATCCACACAAGGATGGGTTGTGAATTTCATCGAAATATCAAAGACTTAGCCCAAAACTCTGAGAAATGGGCAAAGGAAAGTCAGGGGAGTCAACAGGCCGAAGGCCAGGCCGGGAGGGCCTAGCCCAGGTTCGGTCGAACCCCCTGGTTTGGCCAGAACCCCCCTGATCACCGTTGATCCTTGGGTTTGGCGTGGACGCTCCAGATGCTCTCCTAATGGCGGTTGCGGGGTAGTTCGGACATTTCACCTTCTCACAACCATCATAACTGCCCTATAAAAGGAGTTTCACTCCTTCACTCTCACACACACTTCCAAGCTTGAGCTGAATTATAAGAGGCTTTATTGCACTATATTGTATAGTAGAATAGAAAGAGAGTAGAGTAGAAGAAGCCGGAAGAATTCCGATGTTGTTGGTATTCTTCTCTCATTTCTTTTATTCTGTTTATTACTCTGGTTTCAATATAATATTCTTCCTGAGTAATTTAGATTTATCTCGTGAGAACTATCTCTTGGTTAGTTCCTAAATAGCATACGGGATTATTGTTCACTATAATCAACCAAAAAATATAGTGATTGCTTTGGTGAGTTATAAACACTGGAGTAGATATTAATTGCTTAGACGTGGTGTTTAGGTAGTTGTTATCCAGTAATTGCTGTGTATCCCACAGTACGTTTGAGGTATGTGTAGAAGTGGTGACAGCCCTCGAGATCACTTAAGTCCTCCCTGTCCGGGTACGTAGTAGAGTGACATCTGGGAACATCGAGTTGCCAGTGCCTGAAGTATTGCATTAGGATTAAACTTAAGCCTTCCCTAGACACTGTTTCTCACTAGTAAATCCTTTCTATCATAGCCTATCCTTTGCTTGGTGTCCTTGAATGAACCGGAGGAAAATCTGACCCCACACGTTCCTTTGGATTCGATATCCTTTGGAATACTCCGTAGGGGAAGTGCTACATCGGTATATCCGTGCGCTTATGGATTTCTATCTGTGACCGTAAGAATTCCCAACATATGAAAAAATCGATTTTTCCATACGGGCCTCTTAAGAGGTCCGCATGTAAAAATGACCTCGTTTTTGCATGCGGCTTACTTAAGCGCCCGCATGGAAAAATCGATTTTTCCATACGGCCGTCTTAAGGAGCCGTCTACGAAAATAAAATTTGACAAATTTAAAAAATTGGAAACTAGTGTATCTCATTCATATGAACTGCAAATTGGATGATTCTTTTTCTTAAATATTTCAAAAATCATGCTCTATCATGTTATTGTGTTCATGTTATTGTGTTCTTACTGCTATTATTTTGGTCGTCATTTTTCTTGTAACTTTTTTTATCAATTAAAAATTTGAATTTCAAAACTTCAAATAATATTTTGATGCAGTAAATGATTTCAGCTAAAAAAATCATCAATAACAAAGTTGTATAACTCATCAAGATCTATAACTTCTATTTTGGTCATTTCTTCTTATGACAAAGTGGTTGTAATATTTTCACAAAATTTACATCTCTCTTGTAGTTTATAAAACCATGTAAGAGATAAGTGCATTTTATGAACAATCTTATAAATCACTTTGTCGGTTGAAAAAATGACCAAAATAAAAGTTATAGATCTTGATGAGTTATACCACTTTGTTATTGATGACTTTTTCAATTGAAATCATTTAGTATTTGAAAATATTGTTTGAAGTTGTCATAATTTGAAATTCAAATTCATACTGTTCAAACAAATTCATATAGAAAAATGATCGTTACTAAAGTTGTAGATCTTGATGAGTTATACAACTTTGTTATTGATGATTTTTTTAGCTGAAATCATTTACTGCATCAAAATATTATTTGAAGTTTTGAAATTCAAATTTTTAATTGATAAAAAAAAAGTTACAAGAAAAATGACGACCAAAATAATAGCAGTAAGAACACAATAACATGATAGAGCATGATTTTTGAAATATTTAAGAAAAAGAATCATCCAATTTGCAGTTCATATGAATGAGATACACTAGTTTCTAATTTTTTAAATTTGTCAAATTTTATTTTCGTAGACGGCTCCTTAAGACGGCCGTATGGAAAAATCGATTTTTCCATGCGGGCGCTTAAGTAAGCCGCATGCAAAAACGAGGTCATTTTTACATGCGGACCTCTTAAGAGGCCCGTATGGAAAAATCGATTTTTTCATATGTTGGGAATTCTTACGGTCACAGATAGAAATCCATAAGCGCACGGATATACCGATGTAGCACTTCCCCTACGGAGTATTCCAAAGGATATCGAATCCAAAGGAACGTGTGGGGTCAGATTTTCCTCCGGTTCATTCAAGGACACCAAGCAAAGGATAGGCTATGATAGAAAGGATTTACTAGTGAGAAACAGTGTCTAGGGAAGGCTTAAGTTTAATCCTAATGCAATACTTCAGGCACTGGCAACTCGATGTTCCTAGATGTCACTCTACTACGTACCCGGACAGGGAGGACTTAAGTGATCTCGAGGGCTGTCACCACCTCTACACATACCTCAAACGTACTGTGGGATACACAGCAATTACTGGATAACAACTACCTAAACACCACGTCTAAGCAATTAATATCTACTCCAGTGTTTATAACTCACCAAAGCAATCACTATATTTTTTGGTTGATTATAGTGAACAATAATCCCGTATGCTATTTAGGAACTAACCAAGAGATAGTTCTCACGAGATAAATCTAAATTACTCAGGAAGAATATTATATTGAAACCAGAGTAATAAACAGAATAAAAGAAATGAGAGAAGAATACCAACAACATCGGAATTCTTCCGGCTTCTTCTACTCTACTCTCTTTCTATTCTACTATACAATATAGTGCAATAAAGCCTCTTATAATTCAGCTCAAGCTTGGAAGTGTGTGTGAGAGTGAAGGAGTGAAACTCCTTTTATAGGGCAGTTATGATGGTTGTGAGAAGGTGAAATGTCCGAACTACCCCGCAACCGCCATTAGGAGAGCATCTGGAGCGTCCACGCCAAACCCAAGGATCAACGGTGATCAGGGGGGTTCTGGCCAAACCAGGGGGTTCGACCGAACCTGGGCTAGGCCCTCCCGGCCTGGCCTTCGGCCTGTTGACTCCCCTGACTTTCCTTTGCCCATTTCTCAGAGTTTTGGGCTAAGTCTTTGATATTTCGATGAAATTCACAACCCATCCTTGTGTGGATACACGTTTCTCTTCACTTTAGTCTAGATTTCCTCCCAACTTCGGGGTTTAACACCTGCATACAAATTAACATTTGTGGAATAGTTGAGATTAAACTCCTATCACTATATTGGATGTTTTATTATCTGGACTTTATGCAGATGTTGGCGGTATAGAATCGGCATTTAACAGCCGCCAACACCATACGGGTGTCTTGAGAAGCCGTCTGCGAAAATGCCGCTCGATTTTTGCAGACGCCACTAGTTATGATTCATTTGCAAAAATCATGGGGCCTCATAAAGAAAAATCACTTTTGCAGTAGTGATGCTGAGTTAGCTTTAGCCTGTGACACATGAAGCGACACATGATTAATCGAGTTTAATTATCATAAATTTGAAAAAAAATTAATCATCTAATTATTTTAAGAAACTTTTATATAAAAAACTTTTGTGCGCAAAACAGGTTTAGCAGTTTGAGAAACGCGCTCATGTAAAATGAGGAAGTAGCCATTGCAAAAAGCTATTTGGAACGTGCCCTAATCTGACAGTAGTTGTTATATATGTTGTACGAATGTTGAAAAAAAATTAAAGATCTTTTGATAGTTATTTGGATGGTATTTGAACAAACTTGAAAACATTTTCTTAAGGGATTAAAATTGTTTCCCATGTAGTATGTTGGATTATGCTAGCTGGTTCCTCTCTAGCTAGCTAGCCAGGATAATTTCACAATAGCGAGCCTTTAGTTGCCACTTGGTTATATGCATGCATCTGTTACATGCCACACAATTCCTATCAAACATTTGACTTAAACATTCCACTTGGTTTTTTGCAATTTTTTTTAAAAAAATCGAAGCATGACGTCGGCCAGGGCTCAGCTGGCCTTGGCAGCCACAAATTGGACGCCCTCGCCGGTGCACGCGATGCGGATCTCGTCGCCGGTGCCGGCGCGGCCGGCGAAGGGGAGGTAGTGGGACTAGAGCTCGGGAGGTTTCAATTATCGCCGATAAGGTCGCCGATAAAACCGAATTTCCCGTTTATCGCTCCCCTCCGATAAAATCTCCTATCGTCCAAATATTTCAGGGGTTTTTGAATTTTGTACTATAATAGATAGGACATAACGTCATCAGGTGCTATGAAAGTTTGTTTTGATGCATTGGTTACAAGCTGCGGCTAACAACCAATAGGTTTTGAGTTCGATTCATGCCAGCTACGATTTTGTTCTCTTTTTTTTCCGTTCCATTTGCTTGCTGTGTGTACTATAAAATATTGATATTATCTCATTTATAGAGTATATATGTGTTGTTTTTTATACAAAACGGTTTGGATATAATCTGTGTGATTTCCTAACAAATTTTGTTTAATTTTTTTTCAAATTTTGTCCGAAATTTTTTCTCTATCGCCGATAAAATTCCAATAAATCCGATAATCCCGTGTATCGCTACCCTCCGATATTTTTTATCTATCGATAATTAAAACCCTGGGACAGTGCCCTCCTAATGGTCTCCGCGGGCTCATGGATAGCGTTGTCAAAGATAGTGAAGGACGTGAACGGGGTGAAAGCGAGCGGCTTGTCGAAGGAGGAGACAAATGTTGAGAAAGATTTATATTATGTAATTAATTGAAATACTAATATAATTTCCTGGAATATTTGTGTATTTTCTAGGTAGATGTATAATTAAATTAATTCACAAGTGTCGACGTTTGATGTCGTGATTCCGGTATTTGCATAGTATGAGGATCGCTGGTACTAGGATATATGCGAGATTGAGGTAAAAGATGGTGACGAGGATTTTTATACAGGTTTGGGCCCCTGAATTGTTAGTTAATAACCCTACTCCTGTTGGCCGAAGCCGGTCGTTGCTCTTATTCAACATAATCACACCAGTACAATATTTGGACTAGCTTATCTAACTGTTGTCGACTTGGCGGTCTGAAGTGCTGACTCGTAGTCGACAGCAGGGTAGCCTTCCTCCTCGAATCCGCATCCGGCGAGATCAAAGACAACGCTATGCCTCTCCTGACAGTATTCGTAGACACCGTAGGGGACTAGCCATACTTATCTCTAAAGTCGATATCCGGTGTCTTGTCTTGGCGTATGTTGGCTTGTATGTTGATCTTGTGTCTTGATCTATTGTTCCGTGTCCCCTCTTCTCTTAGGGGGTCTTCTATTTATGTCCATAGGTGTCCCCTTGTTCAAGTAGAACTAGGGAAACCAATATGGATACAATCCGAGTAGTCTTTGTCGTTTCCATGTAGAACTCTATTTATCCTTCCTTATCCGGAATCCCTCCTATATCCGAAGGTTGTTTCCGTATAAGACATGATATATGATGGGTCCTGCCGAGATTTAGTCAACTACTATTAGGTATGTGGTATCCAAAACCCTGACAACAAGTAATTTAAGTGTCAAAAATAAAATGAAACGGTTGGATTTAATTTCTATTAAATCAACCATGATTAATAACACTCTTTGAAATTTCATTGGAGTTTGTAGAGCTTAATTTCTAATTTTGATAATACAAACATCATTTCAGCATTTATTTAAATAAAAAATCCTCATTTCTCTCAGGGCCATTTTTAGCTCATTTTCTTCTTCAACCTGCAACCGAGCCGGCTCACTTTCTTCTCTTCTCCTCTCCTTCGCCTCAGCACGCAAGCAAGCGTCCGGCATAGCAATCAAACTAAAGTCTAATTAGTGTCCCCAACTTATCCTCTCAGTGACATGTGGGCCCTAACCAAAAGTCTAACCTAAGCGTTGTGTTGGACCCGCTGATCTACGCGCGGCTCATCAAGCATGCGCCGCCCAGCAATGGAGGCTAGCCCGACGCAGGATCGATCTGAGCCGTTCATTTTGATTGACGGCGCAATTGGTTCCAAATCAATCAAAATCACCGGTGCCGAAAAAAAAACCCTAACCCTAATTCATTTTCCCATCCCCTTCACCCCACCGCTAGCAGCCTTTCCCCCTCTGCCACTCCCTCTCCGCCGCTTCCTCTGTCCCTCTCCCGGCCCCACCAGCTGCGCCTCTCCTCCTCCCCTTGTCCTCTTCCCACTGGCAGCACCGCTCCCTCTCCCCCTCTCCTTCCGTGTCCCCGGCACGGCGCGGCGACGACGAGAGTACGACGTGGTGCAGCGATGACGAGGTGCGGCGCAACGGCGGGGTATGACGCTGTGACGACCGACCCTCCCCCTCTCCCTCTCCCCGTTGGCCTCGATGGTGGGGGTACGACATGGTGACAGCCATGGGCAACGACGGCGGTGATGCCCATTCCCAGCGAAGGGCCGGACGCACCCGTGTAGCTCCCAACAGTGGCTTAATGCTCCATGAATCTGGTATGTGATCCGAATTGAAATTTTCCGTTTGTTCTCTTCTGGGTAATCGAAGGTGACTGCCCGTGCGAGCACTGACGGATGAAAACGGACTAAAACAGGCGGAAAATTTAGGTGACTAATGGAAAGTTACCGATTTTTTAAGTAGGTAAGATATTACGCTGGCAACTGACAAGCTTTAGGGCCTGTGTTAAATGGAGATAAATTTTTTTCTGTAAAGGTAATGCCCTATCAGTTTTGCTATACTTTTATAGACAAATTTTCTCTCAAAAATTTGACAAATGTAAATATAGTGTAATCATAGTCTAATTAAATCATAACTCGTATATAACTTGTATGTAACTTTCAAAATTTGCAATAGCAAGCTATTTTTATGAAGCGGAGGTCACGGGACCAATTCCCTCATTTTGATCGTGTGTTGTGTTTTTTTTCTTCTCCACTTGCACTAATCTTATAGATAATACAACGGTTTCAAAATTACATGAAAGTTACATAGTACTAGTTACATTATAGTTACATATAAGTTGCAATGTAATTACACTACTATGGTACTATATTTACATCTGTCAAATGTTTAATGGAAATTTATTGACAAATGTATAGATAGAAAAATATTATCAAAATATTAAAAAAAGAAAATCAAGATAGATCAAATATGTAATATTTCACTTCACAAATATATAAATTCTAATTTTAAAAACTTGGAGAAAATAAAATTAGAGTCGTAGGAAGAGGAAAAAAATTTAAGAATTTTTTCTTTAGAATTAATTAAAATCCTTGAATTTTCTACTATGTTTTTCAACAAGTCAAACTGGGCATTAATGAGTATACTACATTTTGGCCGGTCGGCCCAATGCCAGTTGCATGGCGGTGTCGTGCAACAACAAATTTCATGTTAATATCCTATCATCATCTGCGGATACTATTTTCATTTGACTACGCAAACAATTCCTCAATTAATATCTACTCCTGCGAGTGAGACCAACAATAAATATTTCTATTATTTTAGTATATTTTCATCGAAAGTATTTGACATTTTTCTCCCTCAATGCAACGTCTGTCTTCCTGGTCTATTTGATTTGTGTCTCAAATAGTACACTACATCACCTAAACATTTATCGATAAATTTTCTTTTAAAATTTTAACAGATGTAATTATAATACAATAATAATATAATTACACTATAACTCGTATATAACTGCAATGTAACGTGTATGTAACTTTCAAAGATCTCTATGTAATATGGTATTTCAGTAAAATTGAGATCGTGGGAACGAACATCTCACATTTGTGCGTGCTGTGACTTTTTTGTTCCTCGCTGGCACAAATCTTGAAACAAATATAACGTTTTAAAATTATGTGAAAGTTATATACAAGTTACATCATAGTTACATGCAAGTTACAGTGTAATTACAATACGATTGTGTCGACGGGTAATACCCGTAGACTGGATATAGAGAGTATTGCGGTACATTGATGCAAGGGTCCACGTAATACGACATCAAGCAAACAGAAGACGGAAATTATACTGGTTCAGGCCCCTTGATAGGTAATAGCCCTAATCCAGTTGGTATGGAATTATATGATGGAAATCACAGGTTACAAAGAGAACGATGGAACTCGATGAAACCGACGAGATCGTATTCGAGTCAATCCGACTAGACCTCCCGGCGATCTGGCTTCCGCGGGCTCCGACTTCGTAGACTGTGGTGGTGGTGTTGGCTGTGAGAGATTCGATCCCCCCAGGTTCTCCCAGGAGGTCCCTTTTATATCGCGGGTCAAGCAATCTCCAAGCAGGACTCGGAGACGTCGAACCGTACACGATACGTTGGGAACCCAGCCTTGTCCGAGTAGGTCTCTTTTCGTCTGCCAATTCCGCGAAGGATTTCCTTAACTCGTGCAGAGAATGTCCATGTATGCGCGGGCATGCCATATCGATACGTGACATATATCGAAGGGTAAGGGGTATCCCTAACCCGTAACCCTGACAGTAGCCCCCGACTTCTGCTTAAATGAACTCGTGTGACCAATCGCGACTTCTGATGTCGAAGCTGATGTCGTTCTCGGTGTGGGAACCGTAGAGACAAGACATAATCGAGAACACCATGTGAAGCACAACGGTCATGAGTGAATTTAAACTAAAGTCCAAGAAACCACCGCGCGTAACAGACCCAAAAAATTCCGGCGAGCATCTCTCTCTCCTTCCCTTGAAATTCGCGCCATGCAAAGCGTGTCTATTTAAGGGATTTTTGGGGATTTATTTTGAAGTCTGCCTATTGTGAGAGAACTTTCCAACCTCCAGGCGTCCCTCGTCTTTCCCGCCTCCGTAAAAACCCTAGCTTGTCAATCTCCGCCCTTCCTCCGGCGATCTGTAGTCGGCGATGGATCTCAGCACGTCTACTTCCACCGACGCGTCGCTGAAGAAGCTCCAGGAAGATGGCGCCCTTCCTGGTCGTGGAGTCATGGAGAGAGAAGTAGGAGGTACTGAACCCCAGCCTGTCCTGGGTCGCATGGTTGCGATCGAGGATTACATTCTTTGTGGTTTTCTCCCTCCACCTTCTGAATTTCTTCTATTGGTTCTGAACTTCTACGGCCTTTCTCTGCTCCACTTGAACCCCAATTCCATTGCCTTCCTCAGTATTTTTGCGCACCTTTGTGAGGCCTACATTGGGGTAGAGCCCTTCCTCGATCTCTTCCGCTTTTACTATGAGTTGTGTTGGATGGAATCCAACAGGGTGTCCGGATGCGTCGGGTTCCGACTTCAGGATGGTTTGAAGTCGCGCTATATCCCGTTCCAGTGCCCTTCTTCTCGTAGCAAATGGCGGGCGAGGTGGTTCTATCTTCAGATAGAGAATTTGAACCCTGTCTTTGTTGTTCCCGAGGAACAACCAGACAAAATTTCGTCTTGGACCGCAAAGCCTGCCTTGACCCCTTCCCTCCAGTGCTTCATCGATGCCATCGACGATCTCCGAGTACGAGGTTTGTCGGGGTATGAAGTCGCTACCGACTTCGTTGGTAGGCGGATCCAGCTACTCCAGGCTCGAGCCCACCCAGCCTTTGACTATTCCGGGCCGGAGGACGCGACCTGGGTTTCTCCTCGGGGTATTTTCCTTTTTAGTTAAATTGATCCCCTTCTGTTCATGTTCTTCCTGATTTATCGAATTTTGTTCTCGATCTGCAGGCTTGAGTAGCGCCACCGTGGAGCGCCGCGTCGGCCAATTGATGATTAGCGGCCCGACAACGGCAAGCGACATCCCCGTGCCTCTTTGTGAGCAGGAGGCGACCGAGCGCGAAGCCGCAATCAACGTGAGTGTATTCGGCAACCTCGCTATTTTTGCTTCACGGGTCAGAAAATGACTTCATGTGGTGCAGGCTCTCCCTCTGACTGACGTCATTGGACCGCTCGCGGACCACCAGGCGGCGGCCTCACTGAAGGAGAGCGTCGCTCGGGAGACGTCCGACGTGGCCGTCGCAGCTGCTGCCGCGACTAGTGGCAGTCGTGTCCCGAAAATGGGAAGGACGTTCACCTCCGTGCTCGGCAGCCGCCGGAAAGCATCCTCCCCACCGGTAAGTCCCTTGACTCGTTAATTTCGTATTCGAAAAGTGTCGCCCTCAACTTGCGCTCGATTTACCCAGGCCGTGGATGCGTCTCCGCCACCTCCACGGCGGAGGAAGCTGGTGACGCTAGGCGAGAAGTAAGTAAACAGAAGTCGAGATCCTTTCCTTGTTTATCTTCTGGCGGCTTGTTTTGAGGGCCGGACGTGAGGATCTTCTGCAGGTCGGCGCAGGCGAGAGCGGCGCAGGACAGGTCCGGAGGGGCCTCCAGAGCGTCTCCTGCGGCGGCCTCAACCGATGTCGTGGTCGTGCCAAGGAGCCGTGAAGCGACGCCGAGCGGGCCATCCAGCGGCCTCGGACCTACTCGCGGACCGCCTGCTGATGTCCTCACCTGGGGGGAGCTTCAAGCTGAGATGAAGCGCATCCTCGAGGCTAGCACTCGCGGCATAAGTCGCGAGATCGAGGAGGCGAAGGCAGCGGCAGCGTCGTCGGCGAACAAGCGTGCCGACAAGCTGGAACGCGACCTGGCGGAGGCTCGCGAGGACCTCCAGAAAATGAGGGAGCTGGTGGCCGGTAACGAACGGCAACGGCGGGGACTCGAGGTCCGGATGTCGGAGCTCGAGAACAACTTGTCGGAGATCCGTGGGTCGCTGCGGTCACCTACACCGGTCTTCATCAGCTCGCCGGGGAGTGTGGCGTCACGACAACCATCCCGGCGAACCCCGACGAGTTCTCGCTGACGTCCTCGCTTGCGGAACTGGCTACGGCGATGGAGGCAATACCCTCCAAACATGCGGCCAGGATCGTGGAGGAGGCGTCAAACGGGATTTACACCGGGGCCTGTCACGTCCTGGCGTGCGTAAGGTTGGCGCACCCCGAACTCGATCTTCGGCAGATCTTGGATCGGGGGGTCGCCAACGACGTTCGTAAGGGCGTGATGGAGGAGATTGGCGAACTGGGAGAGTCTGTTCTCCCGTTTTTTGAAGAGTAGGGCCTCAGCTCCTTTGTAATCGACTACACTTTGTATAAGATTTGTCGGCTTCGACTGCCTTTCTTCGCCCAATCGCTGCCTTGATCTCTGTTGGCACCCTGGTCCTGAGTACCCTTGGTTGTCGTTTGTAGGGATGTCGATGTCGAGGATGTCCAGCAGCGTGGGCAGCCCGAGTTACCGGTGGTCGCTCCGGCGATTGCCCTCCAAACGCCTGTGTCGCAGGACGAGATGGGACGAAACTCACCCGTGGAAACGGGTGTGGCGATGACCTCCTTAGGTTGGTGATCTTTGTTTTCATCTCTTCTATTCTTCTTCCCGGGGTAACTTGATTTTTGTGTTCTCGGAATGAAAGAGCAGATCTCGAGGGTAGACTTGCTGACCAAGACCGTCGCATCCAATAATGGAAGACAAAGTGTGAAGTCGCAGAACTCGAGAGGGCGATGGTGGAGGTGAAAAGAGACCAGGCCGTGGAGGCACTCAGGGGTCGCGAGGTGTGGTTCGACTCGTATCTGAAGAGTTGCTGCACGTCCATGTCGAGGGTCTGCAAGGAGCTCCGAGTATCTCGTGGCGACCCCGAAGAATCGGCGGCCGGATACATCTCGTGGTTGAACGGGGCCTGCGCTCAGCTTGAAGGCATTGGTTGACGCATCGACGAGGCCTTGAAGCAGGAGTGTCGCCGCTCAAGCCGGTATGCCGGGGGGCACGTGTTGGCCAGTATACGGGATCACCGTCCGCAGCTGCACCTCGAGTTTCTCCGGGAAGGTTTTTCACGTTCTCGGAGGACTCCTGCGGAGATAGATGGCCTGGCGAAGTCGATGGCGCTGCTGGCGGAAAAAGTTTTCCAGTCGATGGACTGGCGTTGGCCTTCCTGATAGCCTTTGCACCCTGCGATAGACATCTTAGGGAAAAGTGTAATATGGTTTTGGACTTGTGTGAAATTGTAAGAAGTATCTTATGAAATATCAAAGAAATCTATCTTAATGAGCCCTTCTTACTCTGGATGTAGTGCGTAAGAGTGCCTCCTCAGTTTCCGACTTTGGCCAGTCGTTTGAGTTGTACACTCTCCCTAGCCCCCAGCCCTGTCGTCAGAGAATTCTTCTCGGGGGACAAGGCTCTCAGACCTTTGACCTGCCTCGGTTGAACAAGCACTAATCCTAGCCCCCAGCCGTGAAGTTGGAAAGTTCATTTCCGATTACGCGGCTTGGTTAATACGCACGGGGAGATCTCTTACACGACCAGGTCTGACATGGTCTTTCGTCTCTACAGAATCCGACAAGGCCTTATCGGCTCTAGGCATCCCCAGCCGAAGATCCCTTAGGTTCCTCGGAGGCCTTGTCAGCATGACGTAAAGGGACATGAGGATAGGTGTCAACGCTAGGTGTCGTCTGAGTGAGGGATCATCAGGCAGGAACATTGTGATTGTAATATGCGCCTGGAAATAGGCTTTATTGATGATGTAAGTTGTCTTACAGATATGGATGGTATTGACTCATACATAGAATTTATGTAGTTGGTCAATGTTCCATGAGTTTGCCAACTCGCGGCCATCGCCGTCTGCAATTTTGAATGCGCCTGGTCACAAGACTTGTGTGATCGTGTATGGTCCTTCCCATTTGGGTGAGAGCTTGTTTCGCCCTACTTGGCTTTGAACCCTTCGGAGGACGTAGTCGCTGATCGAAAGTATGCGGGCTCGGATGCGCTTCTCGTGGTAGCGGCGAAGGGCTTGTTGGTAGGCGGCTGCTCGAACGGCAACTCATTCGCGATGTTCCTCGAGTAGATTCACATTGTCGTTTCGCTGCTCCTCCTGTTCCTCGTCGGAATACTTCTGTGCTCGTGTACTCTGATGTCATAGCTCACTAGGGAGCATGGCCTCGGAGCCGTACACGAGGAAGAAGGGTGTTTCCTTGTTGGACGTTGTCGGTGTGGTGCGTATGGCCCATAGCACTGATGGGAGTTCTTCGACCCATTTGTTGTCATGTGTCATGAGCCTGTCGTAGACACGGGTCTTGATCCCTTGTAGTACTATGCCGTTTGCTCTCTCGACTTGTCCGTTACTTTGAGGATGGGAAACCGAAGCGAAGCATATTTTGACTCCCAGCCCGATGCAGTAATCCTGGAAATCGGCGCTGATGAACTGGGAGCCGTTGTTGGTAATGATGCGATGCGGTAGTCCGTATCTGCAAAATATTCCCTTGATGAACTTGATGGCGTTGGCGGCTTTGATTTCCCCCGTGGGTACAGGTTGGTTTCGTCGCTGCCGTCAAGGATTGCCTGTGGAATGGAGTCGCCCGCTGCAGGAGTCAAGTCTTCAGGCTTAGCTCGCTTTTATCTTTTTCCGCTGCATTTGTAATCTTTTATATATTTTTGTAAGACGTGGATCTGTATGTCAACAATTGTCGTTTGTGTACCCTGGCTGGTCCTGGACAGGGGTTTAATGCACATTCAGCTTAGAAATTCTGGTCCGTGAATTTCTGGGTGTGACAAGGACGTAGTCGCTGATCGAAAGTATGTGTGCTCGGATGCGCTTCTCGTGGTAACGGCGGAGGGCCTGTTGGTAACTAGCTGCTCGGACGGCAACTCGTTCGCGATGTTCCTCGAGTAGATTCACATCGTCGTTTCGCTGTTCCTCCTGATCCTCGTCGGAATACTTCTGTACTCGTGTACCTTGATGACGTAGCTCGCTGGGGAGCATGGCCTCGGAGCCGTACACGAGGAAGAAGGGTGTTTCCTTGTTGGATGTTGTCGGTGTGGTGCGTACGGCCCATAGTACTGATGGGAGTTCTTCGACCCATTTCTTATCATGTGACATGAGCCTGTCGTAGACGCGGGTCTTGATCCCTTGAAGTACTATGCCGTTTGCCCTCTCGACTTGTCCGTTGCTTTGAGGATGAGAAACTGAAGCGAAACATATCTTGACTCCCAGCCTGATGCAGTAATCCTGGAAATCAGCGCTGATGAATTGGGAGCCGTTGTCGGTGATGATGCGATGTGGTAGTCTGTATCTGCAAAATATCGCTTTGATGAATTTGATGGCGTTATCGGCCTTGATTTCCCCCGTGGGTATCGCTTCGATCCATTTAATAAATTTGTCGATTGCCCCGAGTAGGAACCTGTAGCCGCCCTGTCCTTGTGGGAATGGCCCGAGTATATCTAACCCCCAGCACGAGAACGGCCTAGTAAGAGGGATAGTCTGGAGCGCTTGTGTGGGTAGCTGTGTGTTTACTGTGGAATTGACAGGCTTCACACCGCTGGACTATGTCGCATGCATCTTTGAGGGCGTTTGGCTAGAAAAACCCTTGTCGAAAAGCTTTCTCGACCAACGTCCGACCGGCGGCGTGTGACCCACAGATGCCTTCATGTATATCAAGGAGGAGGTGTCTGCCGTCGTCGGACGAGACGCATCTGAGAAGTACCCCGTTTGGCGCTTTCTTGTATAGATCGTTGCCGATCATGCAATAGATTTTTGCCTTACGGGTTATTTTCTCGGCCTCTGCGTCGTCTTCGGGCAACTCTTCGCTGTTGATGAATTTGATCAGTGGGGTGCGCCAGTCGTCTGTGGTTTCGATATCGGCAACGGCGCGTTTTGCCTCTGTGGCCTCCGAGCTGATGTCGGGGGCGTCTGGGTTAACTTTGCCGATGACCTCTTTTACTGATGGCTTTGTCAGGACGTCCAGAAAAGTGCCGGGCTCAAGTGGTTCTCGTCTGGACGCGCGTCGTGCTAGATCATCTGGCTCGATGTTGTCCTTGCGATATACGTGTCGGACCTCGATCCCATCGAACCTTTTCTTCAACTTCCTGACTTCTGCGAGGTACTTGGATAACTCGGGGTTAGAGCATTTATAATCTTTGTGCACCTGGTTCGCGACTAGTTCGGAGTCCCCTTTCACGATCAGTCGTTTGACCCCAAGTGCGGATGCAGCTCTTATCCCGGCGAGTAGTCCTTCGTACTCGGCTGTGTTATTGGTTGCCCTGAAGTTGAGGTGGATTGTGTGCTTGAATTGATCTCCGGAAGGAGATGTCAAGATGAATCCTGCCCCTGCTCCTTGGCTGTTGAGTGCACCATCGAACGCCATTGTCCACGTTTCGTTGTCGATTTGGTTGTCTGATTTGTTATCAGGCATAGTCCAATCAGCTACGAAGTCGGCGAGTACCTGGGACTTGATGGCTGTTCGTGGCACAGAGTGGACATCAAACTGGCTTAGCTCGACTACCCACTTCGCAATGCGGCCGACAACGTCTTTGTTTCTCACGACTTCACCGACAGGGAAGGAGGAGACAACTGTGACTCTGTGGGCTTGAAAGTAGTGACGCAGCTTCCTTGATGTCATGATTACCGCGTAAAGCAGCTTTTGGATCTGTGCATATCTTGTCTTTGCGTCATGGAGAGCTTCGCTGACGTAGTAGACTGGTCGTTGTATTTTATCTCTCTCGACAACAATGACAATACTAACGGAATATGGCGTGGCGGCAATATAGAGGAATAATTCTTCATTAGGTTGGGGAGCAACAAGTACAGGGAGGTTTGATAGGTAGCGCTTGAGTGCAATGAATGCCTCTTCGGCTTCCTGTGTCCATACAAATTTGTCTTGCTTCTTCAGCACAGCGAAGAAGGGTTGTCCTCGTTCTCCCATCCTAGCGACGAACCTACTTAGTGCTGCCATGCATCCGGTTAGCTTTTGTACTTCCTTGAGTTTTGTGGGCGACTTCATGTTCTTGATTGCCTTGATCTTCTCGGGATTTGCTTCTATTCCTCTGCCAGAGACGAGGAAACCGAGCAGCTTGCCCGACGGTACTCCGAACGTGCACTTCTCTGGATTGAGCATGAGGCGATATCGTCGGAGGTTGTCGAACGTTTCCCGTAGATCGTCAATCAATGAGTCGCTTGTCTTGGTCTTGACAACGATGTCGTCGACGTATGCCTCGACGTTGTTGCCGAGCCTGACTTCTGCGAGATACTTGGATAACTCGGGGCTAGAGCACTTGTAATCTTTATGCACCTGGTTCGCGACTAGTTCGGAATCCCCTTTCACGATCAGTCGCCTGACTCCGAGTGCAGCTGCAGCTCTTATCCCGGCGAGTAGTCCTTCGTATTCGGCTGTGTTATTGGTTGCCCTGAAGTTGAGGTGAATTGCATGCTTGAATTGATCTCCCGAAGGTGATGTCAAGATGAATCCTACCTCTGCTCCCTGGCTATTGAGTGCGCTATCGAACGCCATTGTCCACGTTTCATTGTCGATTTGGTTGTCTGACCTGTTATCAGGCATGGTCCAATCGGCTATGAAATCAGCGAGTACCTGGGACTTGATGGCTGTTCGTGGCACGAAATGGATATCAAATTGGCTTAGCTCGACTACCCATTTGGCAATGCGGCCGACAACGTCTTTGTTTCTCACGACTTCACCGAGAGGGAAGGAGGAGACAACTGTGACCCTGTGGGCTTGGAAGTAGTGGCATAGCTTTCTTGATGTCATGATTACTGCGTAGAGCAGTTTTTGGATCTGTGGATATCTTGTCTTTGCGTCGTGGAGAGCTTCGCTGACATAGTAGACTGGTCGTTGCACCTTCTCTCTCTCGACAACAATGACAGTGCTAACGGAATATGGCGTGGCGGCAATATAAAGAAATAATTCTTCATTAGGTTGAAGGGCAACAAGTACAGGTGGATTTGATAGGTAGCGCTTGAGTGCAATGAATACCTCTTCGGCCTCCTGTGTCCATACAAATTTGTCTTGCTTTTTCAGCAGAGCGAAGAAAGGTTGTCCTCGCTCTCCCATCCTAGCGACGAACCTGCTTAGTGCTGCCATGCATCCGGTTAGCTTCTGTACTTCCTTGAGTCTTGTAGGCGACTTCATGTTCTCGATTGCCTTGATCTTCTCGGGATTTGCTTCTATTCCTCTACCAGAGACGAGGAAGCCGAGTAGCTTGCCCGATGGTACTCCGAACGTGCACTTCTCTGGATTGAGCATGAGGCGATATCGTCGGAGGTTGTCGAACGTTTCCCGTAGATCGTCAATCAATGAGTCGCTTGTCTTGGTCTTGACAACAAGCCATGCATCCGGTTAGCTTCTGTACTTCCTTGAGTCTTGTAGGCGACTTCATGTTCTCGATTGCCTTGATCTTCTCGGGATTTGCTTCTATTCCTCTGCCAGAGACAAGGAAACCGAGCATGCACTTCTCTGGATTGAGCATGAGGCGATATCGTCGGAGGTTGTCGAACGTTTCCCGCAGATCGTCAATCAATGAGTCGCTTGTCTTGGTCTTGACAACAATGTCGTCGACGTAGGCCTCGACATTGTTTCCGAGTTGGTTACTAAGCGCGCCCTGGACCGTGCGCTGGAAAGTGTTTCCTGCGGTTATTAGGCCGAACGGCATCTTAACGTAGCAGAATACCCCGAACGGCGTGATGAATGCTGTCTTCTCCTCGTCCTCTTTTGCCATGCTGATTTGGTGGTAGCCGGAGTAAGCGTCGAGGAAGCTCAACAACTCACAGCCGGCTGTTGAGTCCACCAGTTGGTCTACTCGAGGAAGAGGGAAGTGATCCTTGGGACACGCCTTGTTGAGGTCGGTGAAATCGACACACATTCTCCATTTCCCGTTGGCCTTCCGCACCATGACTGGGTTGGCTAGCCACTCTGGATGGAGTACCTCTCTGATGAAACTAGCTTTGAGAAGCTTGTCGAGCTCTTCTCGTATGGCTTGTTTTCGATCTGGTGCAAATCTCCGCAGTTTTTGCTTTACTGGCTTGGCATCGGGTCGCACCATAAGTTTGTGCTCAATCACCTCCCTGGGTACCCCTGGCATGTCGGACGGCTACCAAGCGAACACGTCAGCATTGTCGCGGAGGAAGGTGATGAGCGCGAGTTCCTATTTCTCGCCTAGTGATGCCCCGATCTTGACGGTTTTGTCAGGGTTGGCACTGGAGAGTGGAACGATCTTGATTGCACCGTCCGGCTTCGGCATCTTGTTTGTTTTGCTCACTTTCTTGGGTGGCTCAGCTGTGGCGGGTGGGCATGGTGTGTGCTCGACCAAGTCGAGGCTCCGCTTGTCGCATTGTACTGCTAGCTTAGCGTTCCGTTGAATAGTGATTGTTCCCTTTGGTCCCGGCATCTTGAGCACTTGATACACGTAGTGAGACGCGGCCATGATGGCATTGTATGCTGTATCGAATTCAGCGACATCAAAGGTTACCTGTTCCGTTCGGAAGTTGTTTGCTTGGCCAAAAGTCACAGGCAACGTAACTTTTCCCAATGGTTTGGACGATGACTGAGGAGTGATTCCATGGAAGGGTTGATCGGTGGGTGTCAACTCGCTTCGTGGGATCCCCATCGTGTCTAAGGTGCTGACGAAGAGAAGGTTGATTGAGCTGCCGCCGTCGATCAGGACACGTGCGACCTTGATATTACGAATAGTGGATTCGACCACGATCGGATATCGCCCTGGGATGACAGCAGTCTTGGGGTGGTCCTCTTATGAGAATTCTGTCTTCTGCTCGGACCACTTCATCTTGGGTGCAGCCCCCTGCCACGTCAAATAGACTTCACGCTTCACTTTCTTGTATTCTCGCTTTGAGGAGTATGCCGTGGAACCTCCGAAGATGTGTGAGACATGGAGATCGGAATCTGGGTATGCTGAGTCCGATTCCTGAGTGGGCGCCTCAGCGTCCTTCTCAACCACGCGTACTCGCTTGCCTTTTTCCGATGCCGTGTGTTTTGCGAGCGACTTTTTGAAGATGAGGCAATCTTCTAGAGAATGTCTGTCCGACTTGTGTATAGGGCATCATGCTTTCTTCGTGTCGCTACCTTGTGGGTCTGGGCGCCTGCGAGGGTCCGCGTATTCTGCTGCGAGAACTTCCGATTGAGCTTTTCTTTTCCCACGCTTGCGATTATTCTTCTTGCTTGACTCTGGTGCGTCCTTGGCTGGTTTCTTCTCTCCTCCGATCTTCGGTTTGTCGTTCTTGCGTCTTAGTGCGTCATCCGCATGAGCACATCGATCGACAATTTCGAATAATCTCCGAGTAGTCGTGACGCGCCTCGTTGTCAACTCCTGAGTAGTATAGCGATCTCTGACACCGAATTTGAAAGCGCGAATTACAGAAGCGTCGGTGATCTCAGGGATTGTGTTTCTGCACTCGTTAAAGCGCCGAACATAATCTCTCAAGGATTCGCCCAGGTTCTATGTCAACGCATGTAGGTCGTCTTCGATCGCGTGGCGCTTGTAAGTTCATTGGAAGTTGGCTACGAATTGCTGCCACAAGTCTGCCCACGAAGAGATCGAGTAGGGGGGGAGATGCATCAGCCATGAACGTGCAGAGCCTTTCAATGCGGTTGGCAAGTAATTCGCCAACGCGTTGTCGTCCGCTCCAGCAGCGTAGAGTACCGTGGAGTAAACCTGAAGGAACTCTTCCGGGTCGGTGCTCCCATCGTATTTCTCTATTGCTCCAGGTCGGAATCTTTCAGGCCATCGGACATCCCAAAGTGAACGACCGAAAGCTCTACACCCAGCGCTGGGGGCGGTGGGTTGTCGGCGATCATACGTCCTTCGTGGATGTCTATCTGATGATGAAGATGATGAGGATGATGACGATGACGATGGGTTGCTTGGTTCCGGCGTACGATTACGGGGACGTCGACCGGGTTCTCGAGAATCCTGTCGTCGTCTCCCGTTGTTGTCTCGGCGCCGATCTCCATCATCGTCGTCATTATGGCGACGTCCTCGACCAGTATCGCCCAGCACCCGCCGTTCGCGATCATCGTGATTGTGGTGGTTATCACGGTTCGGTCTTCGCTTGAACGGCCTCCTCGATCTACGTTATCGTGACGCCGTGAAGAGACACGACACCGAGAACGGTTCTCGTTGTCTCGTGTGCGTTGTGCCTCTCGGCGGCCATTCAGGTGATCGCAGAGATCTCTGGTGCCGTGAGGTGGAGGGGTGGCTCGATGAGGCGATTCCCACCGTTCAGGGTCTTCACCATTAGCATCGCCAGTTGGTGGCTGTTCTGGGTGCGCTGCGGCAGCGGCCTCTTCAAACGCGTTCCTGAGGTTGGTCACTAATTCCCGTAGTCGTTCTGTCCAACGTGCGAGATCGTCGTTCAGGACGGGATCGTAGGGGGTTTCCTTCAGTATTGCGTTGACGGCTCTGATGTGCTGGGCTGGAGTAGTCACTTGATTCTCCGCTTCCGCATTGGTGCGCGCTGACGTGCTGACATCGTCGATAGCCAATACCTCACGCGGCGTACTCGTTGTCGATGACCCATAGTCTTCGAGCAGGTGCAAGACTGATGGTTCGTGGGGATCGATGTCGATTACCCCAACAAATTGATCTGAAATCGGCGTCACTCCTTGTTCCTTGTCTTCATCCCTGATGGGGATGCGTGATTGCTAGACCTTGGGAGGTGGCGTTTTCATGGCGCTGAGAAAGACCTTGCAGCTCGAGAGGTCGTGATTCTTCTTCTTGTGAATAGGACAATAGACATCACGAGTTGGAGAGGTACGCTGAATTCCACGCTCTTTGCAGGCACGAATTTCAGCATGGACGTTGAGAAAGACCCAGCAGGCTTGCAGGGTGTGTTTCCTGGTTTTGTGGATAGGACACCAGGACCTTGTCACCTCGGAAGTAATCCTCGTCGGCTCGTGATTCCTGTCGGAAAGACAAGGCTTGGCCGCACTAGGATCCTTCTCGGGCTCGGATGTCGTCGACGTTCCGATCTCCGCTTCGGCGGGAGGATCCTTCGACATGGAGTCGCCCCGGGTTGTAGCCACTGCGTTTTCGTTTCCGGCCATTGGTGGATCAGCTGAGATCGGCACTGTGGTGTAAACCGGAAAGACGATTTCGCCGACTAGAGTCCACACCAGTGTTGTTGAAGTAGGAACTCCTTGGTTGAGGTTGGTGTTGACGCTGTTGTCGACGAAGCTGGATGTCATAGTAGTAGAACTTTGAGCACCAAGTCCCCCTACCTAGCGCGCCACTGTCGACGGGGCATACCCGTAGACCGGATATAGAGGGTATTGGGGTACGTTGGTACGAGGATCTACGTAGTACGACATCAAGCAAACAGGAAACAAGGATTATACTAGTTCAGGCCCCTTGGTAGGTAATAGCCTTAATCCAGTTGATATGGGATTATATGATAGAAACCACAGATTACAAAGGGAATAGCAGAACTCGATAGTGTTTCCCCTCAAAAAAAAATAGCAGAACTCGACGATACCGTCGTGATCGTAGTCGAGTTGATCCGACTAGATCTCCCGGCGACTTGACTCCGACAAGCTCCGGCTTTGTAGGCTGTGGTGGATGTGTCGGCTCTGAGATTCGATGCCTTAGGTCCTCCCGGGGGGTCCCTTTTATACCACAGGTCTACTGGTCTCCAAGTAGGACTCGGAGACATCGGACCCGACACGATACAATGACGACCCTGTTCTATCCGAGTAGGACTCTTTCCATCTGTAGACTCCATGATGGACTTCTTTAACTTATGCTAAGAACGTCCGTATACGTGCAAACATACCATATCGATATGTGACGTATATCGAAGGGTGGAGGGTATACCTTACCCGTAACCCTGACAGTAATTATTTTATAATTATTGTATGACTATCATTATTGTACGAATAATTATTTGTGTACGATTTTTTTTCATTTCATGTAGATGGATCGGCAATGGATGTACGCTGACCGGCGATCCAAAGAGTTTATTGACGGCGTGCATTATTTTTTGAGAGTGGCCGAAGCTAACAGGCATAAGGGTTTTATTTGTTGTCTATGCAATAAGTGTAAGAATCAGAAGGAGTATTCTGCATCCAGGACTATTCATTTCCACTTGTTTGAGTCGGGGTTCATGCCAAGCTATAATTGTTGGACATCCCACGGAGAGCAAGGGGTTGAAATGGAATAAGATGAAGTGGAAGACGACAATATTCCGGACTTTGGTCAGTACGCTGGATTTGAAGGAAATCAAACGGGCGAGGAGGAAAGGGATGCTGATTGTAACAACGTTGCAGATGATCTTGGTCAGATGTTGCAGGACGCCAAGGAGGACTGCGAAAGTGAAAAGGGGGCCCATAAAATGGACAAGATGTTAGAGGAACACGGAACGTCGTTGTACCCAGGTTGTGAGCAGGGGATAGTCTGCCCTCTAGGACTGGAAGTTCAGAAGATTCACGCATGTCCGAATGATTGTATCCTATATCGCGGTGAGGAGCACAAGAACCTAGAAGCATGTCCTGTTTGCAAAGCACTACGATACAAAATTAGACGAGACGATCCAGGAGAAGTTGACGGGCAGCTAACGAAGAAGAGAATTCCTGCTAAGGTGATGTGGTATTTCCCTATAATACCACGGCTAAGGCGTTTGTTCAGGAACAAGGGGAATGCTAGAATGTTGCGATGGCACGCTGAAGAGCGTCAACAGGACGGGATGCTGAGACACCCCGCCGATGGTTCGCAGTGGCGAAACATCGACAGAAAATTTAAAGACTTTGGAAAGGACGCACGAAACATACGGTTTGGTTTGAGTACGGATGGCATGAATCCTTTTAGAGAGATGAGCAGCGGCCATAGCACTTGGCCCGTTAAGATGTGTATCTACAACCTCCCCCCTGGCTACGCATGAAGAGGAAGTACATAATGATGCCGATTATTATTCAAGGCCCCAAGCAACCTGGTAATGACATCGATGTGTACCTAAGACCACTGGTCGAAGATCTTAAACTATTGCGGAAGAAGGAAGGTGTCCTCGTGTGGGACGAGGACAAACAGGAGGAGTTTAACCTACGAGCGCTACCGTTCGTAACCATCAACGATTGGCCTGCACTTAGCAACCTATCCGGACAGTCCAACAAGGGGTACAAGGCTTACACTCACTGTATGGATGAAACAGAAAGTACGTATCTTAAGCACTGTAGGAAGGTTGTATACATGGGTCATCGTCGATTCCTTGCAGCAAACCACCCGGTACGGAAGAAAGGCAAGCACTTCGAACATAAGGCCGACCACCGTACGAAGCCTAAACATCGCAGCGGGAAAACAGTGTTTGCTATGATTAAAGATCTTAAAGTAGTGTTCGGAAAGAGGCCTGGAAGCCAGCCTATAGAGAGCGAAGATGGTCACACGGCGATGTGGAAAAAGAACTCTATATTTTGAGAGTTACCATATTGGGAATTCTTGGACATACGCCACGCAATCGACGTGATGCACCTCACTAAAAACCTTTGCGTAAACCTTCTTGGCTTCCGAGGTGTATACGGAAAGTCGAAAGATACACTGGAAGCACGTAATGATCTAAAGCATATGGAACAACGCGGCGACCTGCACCCGGAACCAAAGGAGAAAGGAAGCCATTACTGGAGTCCAGCCAGCTACACTCTTAGCAAGGCAGAGAAGAAAAGTATGTTTGAATGCTTGGAGAGCATAAAGGTACCGTCTGGATACTCCACGAATATCAAGCGAATAATAAGCACGAAGGAGAAGAAGTTCACAAACCTAAAATCTCATGACTGTCACGTGTTGATGACACAACTGCTACCAGTTGTAATAAGGGATATCCTTCCAGACAATGTCCGGGCAACAATAACAAAGCTATGTGCATTCATGAACGCAATTTCGCAGAAGGTCATCGATCCGGATAGATTAGAAGCCCTCCAGAATGAAGTGGTGCAATGTCTCGTCAGGGACAGTGTTTGGCGGCAACAAAATCCAAGAGAAAGGGCGCCAAAATTAGTGTTTAAGACTAACCAATTAATTAATCACATGATTTAGAGCTTAAGGCGTACGTGAGGCAGATCGATCGAGAGCGACCGGTACACACACATGGCGCCCGATGTAACGTGCCAACCGCTGAGATTTAACTATATATGATCAATTCCATAATTCACATGGGCGAGATCACGACACTTGTGATTAGTTCATTAGGGCAGTCCCAAACTATAGTTTCATAAGTAGTGTCTATAGTGCCATGTCAATAAAACATCACAATAGAAACTACACTCTACAACCCATGGTTTCTTAAAGTAGACCATTAATAAATACGAATGAAACATTAACGAACGTGAACGAAACGTGAATGAAACATGAACAAACATGAATGAAACGAGAACGGTCGCCTTATACGACACTACGTGAAATACAATATATGTTACTTTGCGTTTAGACTAATACATTTTTTTGTATGTTGCAGAAAAGACGTCGTCATCGTCGTCCCTCAGGCCGGAGTGGTAGCTAGCCCTCGAAGGAATTCGCGTAGGCAAGTGATGTAAAGATATGATTCTTAGATTTTTAATATAATTAAGATTGTTAGATTATTAGACTTACTAAATGTGAGTGTTAGAGATTATTATTAGAGTTTTAGACTAAGCATATGTGAGTGTTAGAGATTGTTAGAGATTTAATATAAGATTATTATTAGACTTAGCATATATGATTATTTGAGTTCTAATACACGACACTTGGATTTAGCATATATGATTGTTAGAGTTTTAATATAAGATTATTAGATTTTTAATATAGGACTAATAATATAAGACTATTAGATTTAATATACGACACTTAGACTTAGCATATATGATTATCTAGGGTTCTAATGTATGACACTTAGACTTAGCATATATGATTACTTGAGTTTTAATATACGACACTTAGACTTACCATATATGATTGTTAGAGTTTTAATATAAGATTATTAGATTTTTAATATAGGACTAATAATATAAGACTATTAGATTTTTAATATAAGATTATTAGAGTTTCAATACAAGATTATTAGAGTTTTAATATAAGATTATTAAATTTGTAATTAGACTTAGCATATATGATTATATAGGGTTCTAATGTACGACACTTAGACTTAGCATATATGATTGTTAGAGTTTTAAGACAAGATTAGTACAGTTTTAATGATTATCTAGGGTTCTAATATACGACACTTAGACTTAGCATATATGATTGTTAGAGTTTTAGTAGAAGATTAGTACAATTTTAATGATTATCTAGGGTTCTAATATACGACACTTAGACTTAGCATATATGATTGTTAGCATATATGATTGTTAAAGCAAATATGACCTATAGACTTAGCAAATATTTCTTGTATGAACAGATGGCTGATCGCGATGAGGAACAGATATTATACGATACAATCGCCCCAACGGGCGTTCCTTACGTGCGTGTATTATTCCTTGTCCCAGGAGGCAAGGTACACCAAAAGTTGATACAATTCAGAGTTTAACAAGCGGAAGCGTAAATAGTTAATTATTACATGGGCAACGAAGGCCCAGCACACACGAAGACAACGAAAAACAGCGGAAGACTAAGGCGACGACCACAGGCGCTTGACGGCAGGCACGAGCTAGACACCAAAGCCTTCATCATCCAGGAGCTCCTCTTCTGGGTTTGGGAAAAATTGAGCAAGACTGAGTACAACCACCATACTCAACAAGACACACCCACAAGTGCAGAGTAAATGCAAAGGAGTACAAAGGAGTTATAATACAGGGGGTTAGGGTTTGCAGTAAACAGCATTTAAAAGACACTTAGTTGCTCAAAGCTAAATTTAAAACACGATCCTAGAACTATTTAATATTATTAAACAAGGCCGTGAACCCACACGAACCTGCCTTAACCCAAGGCCTACGATGATTCAGACCGAACTGGCAACCCGACCCTGGGTCCCAGCTCGTCCCAAGCCAACCTAGGCCAACCATTCCACATTTTAGTTGTTAACCAGGTTTTAATAATTAAAAACACTAACTTGGGTACATTGCTAGGCTTGCCCATAACCGAGGGCGCGGCTATTCGAATAGGTTTTACTCTGATCAGAGGTGTACATCTTTACCCACAAGACACGTCTTCCGCACGTGCAACCACGTGCCACATACCACCACGACATATGGACGGAAGACATGACATAGTTTCCAACCCATCCTAGCCACAGACAAGAGTACCGACCCAACCCACCTACGGCCGGAACCCCCGGACAGGCAGACAGAATTGAGCCCCTAGCAGCAGGACACCAGCCCTGTGCCACGACAGCTCCACTACCGGGCCGCAGCTCGTGTAGCCTTCACTTGTCCTAGAGATGTCCATCGACCCCCAACTTCGTCCATCTCCATCCGTGTACCTTTGTTTATAACCAGACTGAGCCACAAACTAAGCCCTACCCATTAGACATGTGGAAGTACGGTAGCGCTTTGCAACAGAGGCCCGAAGACCAGTCCTTATGTGGCCGAGGTGCTACTAACAAAAACATGCACCCCGAGCCCAGCCTAAAACCATTTTGGGGGTTTTGAATAGAGGGGGAGGTGTGCATCAAATTCCACAATAATCCAACCATTCCAAAGTGTCCAAGTGATATGAATATTCCCAAAGTCTAAAGTTATAAAACCACCTAATGTTGCCTAATTAAACAGCGAAGCATCTACTAACTTCATACTAGTGGAACCATGAATAGAGTGCCCACAGTTGGGGTTTTGTTTATTTCTAGGGTGAACAAGGTAAAATAACAATAACAACAATAATAAGGTCATAACAAAGGTAAATAGGCATGGCTAAATAAACAGAGTGATAACGCGGAATTTAAATAAAGCGATAATGCAATAATTTAAATCAAAGTAATTTCACAAAGTGGGATCCAATATGTTCAAAGAATGATGTGACTTGCCTTGCTCGCTTTCCCAAACGTCGGCTTCAACCTCCACGAAGAGCGGATCTTCCGAAGCTGCAGCGTCTACACGACCAACGGAAAAGAAAAGGCTTTTACTCTAATAAACTCCATATAACAAGCAGGAACAAAGCACAAAAATGGGTTCTTGACTTCTAGGAAAAATTAGAGACTTGAACGGTCCAATTCCGAGTTCAAATGGCCAAGTTATGGCCATTTGAAGTTTATATGCCTCTTTAAATGAATATTACGAATTTCTTCATTTAAATTTTAATTTAAAATGGATTTATTGGCGTCAGCCGGGAGAGAGGGCGCGCGACCGGGTCCACGGGAGTGGGCCCACGCGGCAGTCTCACGGTCCACGGTGGACCGGGTGCACCCGGCTCACACCGGCCGGCGCCGTGGGCCCCACGGCGTCAGCCGCACCCGAGGGCGCGGCGGCTGACGGCCGGGCCCACGCGGCCAGCCCTGGCGCGCCCGGAGGCGGCCACGTTCGGCCGGCCGGCGGGAGCGGGCCCGCGCCCCATGGTCGCCGCCGGCGGCCAAGCACGCGGAGCGGGCCGAGAGAGGGGAGGGAAGGGGAAAGAGCGGCGGTCCACGGCTCACCCCGAGGCGACGGCGGCGACGGAGGAGAGCGGCCGGGGCGGAGGAAGGACGTGGTGGCGCGGCTCGGGTCGACGGGTGGGCGGCGCTCCGGCGGTCGGCGAGCGAAACGGAGGGGAGAGATGTCGGCGAGGATGCGGCGAAGCCGAAGGAGGCGGCGCCGAGGTGGGAGGTGGTCCGGGGCGACGACGGCGGACTGGACCGAGCGGGCGACGGCGAGAGAGAGAGAGCGACGGCGCAGCTCGAATCCGGCGAGGAGGAAGGGCGGCGAGAGCGGAAACGGACGAGGAGAAGCGCGGGAGGGTTTATATAGGGTTGGAAGGGGGAGAGGGCGGCCGGGCGGGAAGGAATGGGCGCGGGAGGTCCGCCGCCATAATGGCGCCGGCGAGATTGTGCAGGGGGCAAATCCGCCGTTTGAACGCGAGAGAGAGAGGGAAAATGGGGGGAAAGAGGGAGGGAATCACGGGAATGATTCCCCCACTTTTATGCCACGCTGGGACGCAAGAGGAACGCAGAGACCTCCTACGGCGGGTCGGCGGCCGCGCGGGAGCGGCGGGAGGCCGGGGATGACGGGTGGGCCCACCCGTCAGCGAGGTGGCGGGCGGGCCGCCCGTCAGCGGCGCGCGCGCGGGGAGGAGCGAGTGGGCGCGCGGGGAGAGGAGAGAGGGGAGGGAGATGGGCCGATTCGGCCCATTAGAGAGGGAGGGATTTAGGAGTTTCTTTTTATAAATCCTATTTAACTTTGTTTATTTCTTAATAATTTTATTATTTGTGCTCTGAAAATTCTACTAAAATTATATTACACATTTTAGCTTTTAGGAAAATATAACAAAAAATCCTCCAAGCCTATTGACTTTTAACTTTGCACATTTTATTTTTGAAGGCTTTCACAAAGCATTTTAATTATTCTAGGCATAATTTAGAGGATGTATTTTAGGGTCGATTGGGACGCGACAAATATTCTCGACTGCATGATTCCGAATCGCAAAGAGCTGACGGACGAGCAGATAGAATGCTGAACACGCGAGCGAAAGAGAGTTTATGCGAACACGAGGGGAATCGGATCAAAACCAATATTGAACGAGGAAAGGGGAATCGTAAGGTAAATTGCGGCAGATCGGAACTACAGGAGGGGCAACGTGGACTAAGGATCGTGAAGGGCGAAGCAGGGCAGGAGTGGCTAGATGGAAGTCCAACCCTTATCCGATGACAGAAAGAGGGCATCGCGAGGCCAACGATGGATGCGCGGAAGAAGCTAGTGAGGGTCGCGCACATCATAACGGAAGTGACAAAGACGTGGACTGACCTAGTCCCCGGCAGAAGCCGCCAAGAACTATCGTAACGCACAGCGGTTGGTTGTGCCTGGGATAACGTGCCTGCTCAGTACGGGTGTACTGGCCGAGAACAAGGGCACGCGGCAGATCATGAAGAGCTTTGTCCCAGTATTTCGGAGAGAAAGAGATTGCTGTGGACCACTAATGCTTCGAGACATTCACCCTTCCCGCGGGTACAGAGAGGACATAGTGAAAAGGTGGACTCTAAGAAAATGGCGCCAGAACCAGTTTCAGAGCTTCAAGGGAGACTGTACAGAAATAATCTTGAAGGGGCAGACAACCGAACTTCACCACATTCCCAAAGCTAAGGGATTACTGGCACGAGTTCGTTGCTTAAAGACAGGTAACAAGGGCAGGCGATGATGGAAAGAAACAAAGAAAATGCCGCAAAAAGAAGTACCATCACCACTTGGGGTCAGGCGGCTATAGCGTCGCGATGCCGAAGTGGGAGGAGATGGAGGCAGCTTGCTGAGAGGGGTATCAACCGGCCACCGCTAATGGCCGGAACGATCGAAGTTTGGTACTATGCTCACGGTGGAACGCTCAACCCAGTGATGGCTCCTGGTCTTCCGATCAGATACGAGAACTGCGAGTCGACTAACGACCAGTGGAACCTTTTCACGGCAGTTCTACCCGACAGAGAGAAGGACGAGCTGTCACTCGCCCTGTAGTCCGCAGCTCAGGACGAACACGAGGGAAAGGGTGATCCTTGGAAGATTGGTTCAAGGAGGACATCCACACGTACACGAGTCGGATGAGGAGAAGAGATATACCGAGGCGAAGATTGCAGATCTTGAGTTACAGGGTATCGAGCTACGAGCTCAGCATGCAAGAGGAGGTGGCAAGAAGGTGATGAACGCATGCCGCACATCGCGTCCCATGATCCCAGCCGTACATTCCTCCTGCAATGGTCAGCCCTTCAGGAACGTAGCAGGCGCCTCAACGGGGCGGTAGGATCACAGAGCATGGACGCCATGCAAACCCAGGACGAACCACCTGCCCGTTGATGAATCACTCAGCGGACACCATGTGAGCTGCATATTCCTTCAAGAACTTATCAATAAAAGTAACTCGTAGTTTATAGATTTTAGACTTGTCCATTCCGCAAGTTGCCTGCTATATATGTTGATTACTAATAAGATAACCTCTCACACATTGAAGGTGGCGTCGGGCATGGCCATCCCACTGCCACTGCAGGCCGATTCCATGCAGGATACTCAAGGTCGAAGTTGAGTTGGTGAAGGCGTACGAGGACCTCGAGGTGGATACCCTGGAGGAGACGGTGAGACGCATCTACGAGACACAAGCCAGCCATATATCATGGCGCAGCGGTACATCATCCTCCCTGGGCGACAAGCGGCGTTTCGTGCACCATCTCCTCCGCTCCGCCATCTCCTCCTCAGGTCCTGCCATCTCTCCTTTCAGGCTCCTGCACCGTCTCCTCCTCATGCTCCAGCACCGTCTTCCACCTCAGGCTCCTGCACCGACTCCTCCTCAGGCTCCTGTCGCACCGACTCCTCCTCAGGCTCCTACACCGACTCCTCCTCAAGCTCCTCTCCGGCACCTTCAAGTCAAGGCCCCCCAAGCTCTCACCGCTACCCCACAAGGGCAACGAAGAAGGCAAAAGTTGACGCCGCCAAAAACAAGGACCCGGGTACGATTGCACGCAAGAGGAGCTTGACGCTTAATGGCATCAGAAGTCAAGGACAATTAAGCCTCGAAGTCCAGAAAGAAGATTCCTATAGACCGAGTCAGAACTTCTTCAGGGGTATGTCTGCACCGCCAAGGAGGCCATTAAGCTATCGAACTATGACGTGAACGGCTGAAGAAAAGCATCTTCTGGAAAGTCCAAACCAGTCCCTCAGCTTGGAGAGCAACCAAACCAGGAGATCGAGCCGTTGGTGACCGGTGAAGAATTTGGAATACAAGATTTTATTAATGACACCAGGCTAACTACGGATCAATTTGTACGAGGCGCACGAATCAAAAAGGCGGAAGTGAAATACATGTACGAACTCGGTAAACCGCTTGTCAAGCCTGAGCAGCTGCAGTCCTTACCGACACAAATGTACAAATTCCATCAACTGTACATGGAGATGAGCGCCACCGGTAGAGAGATGATCGGAGCGAGGATCAGGGACACAGACTTCTTGCAAGGAGAAGATATTCTCTGGATCAATTTCAAGGGTATGTACGAACTATACCAGCTAGACGCCCTCGACGTCTCTATTATGAGTTGTTGGACTTTGTATGTGTCGTTCAGTTAGATTTCTTATTACGTTTCCTTTAATTAATTAGGTCCTTGTATATAAGTACACCATAT
This sequence comes from Oryza longistaminata, assembly GCA_009805545.1. Taxonomy (NCBI): domain Eukaryota; kingdom Viridiplantae; phylum Streptophyta; class Magnoliopsida; order Poales; family Poaceae; genus Oryza; species Oryza longistaminata. Next base: position 17,650,327 of record CM020179.1, on the reverse strand, counting down.
ATAATATATACTTCCTTTTATCGTTGTAGAATGGAGATTCAAAGGGCCCGACGGCGGGGGGTTTTCGATACTGGATTCATCGACCCTCGAAAAGTAAACGTCGCAATGATCGACAAGTATACGCAAGCCACAGAGGACAATCTCGTCCATCTCCTGAAGTCGCAGCATTACAAGACGTTCATATTATTGCCGTACAACACAGAGTTAGTTTTTACTGTCTTACTACCAAATTTCATTCCCGTACGAACATGCTATGTGTTTCATATGTAATGCGTCCGACGCACATTGCAGATTCCACTGGGTCCTTTTACTCTTCGACTTGGAGGCCTGTGTAGTCAATGTATATGACTCAATGGATAAAAAAGAGTCTACGTTTGACCAGGTTTTTGAACTTATAGACAGGTACTGTCATAAGTTCCAATGTTAATTACGAATCTTGTTATAATTAATTGCTACTACGAATCATAGCTTTAAACTCCATGTAGGGCTTGATATCGGTTCCGTCATTTGGTCCGCGGCAAATGGAGAGAAAGACTTAGGCGGAAGTTTAAATTTCATGTGAGTACACATGCTGTACATTTATATTGAATCTCCAATTCAAATACAAGTGTATATTAATTAGATCTCTCGCCGTTTGTCATGTATATATAGTGCGCAAAGCAAGCCCAGGAAACTAACTTGTGCGGCTACTACATGTGCGAGTATTGTCACTGCCTTGCAGACCAAATCATCAACACAAGAGAGCTTGATGTACGTACAAATAAATTGAAATTTTCATTGCGTACGTATCGATTTGTTGTTTACTAATTAATTTCATACATTCATAGGTTATTCACATGAGGGATAACCTCACACACAAGGAATTTATCGTGGCGGTTCAAGAACAACTCATGGGATTCATCAACGAACAAATCCTTGATCCCGAGGGTGAATTCTACTATGACGGAAATACAATTCATAGGTCGTTAGCTTCTGAGATAACGACTACTACTACGTCGAAGTCGTAGCTAGCTAGGACATCATAATGAATTGTAATTAATACATGTCTATTTTTCTATATGCATGTACACATTTACTTTAGTGTAAATTTATATATTTTGGTCATATATATATGCACATAAAATGTTAAGTGCTTTAATATATATATACACATATGCATTTGCATAACATATTTGTATAAATACATATATATTATGCATGTATATGTATTGAAACATATATACATCCGTGACGGGCGCCAACTTGAGGCCCAATTGAGATATGGAATGTTATCTCAATCGGGGCTAAAAGTACGGCCCGTCACTGATATGTGTCATCCGTAACGGGTCTGAGTTTTATGCCCATCTAACATGGTTGTACGACCATATCTCAACAATTAGGCCCATTACAGATGACTCATCCGTGACGGGCTCTATACTAATGCTCGATTGAGATGACTTAGTATTTTTCTATTTTTCATATGAAATATTTATATTTGTGAGTTGACAAGTAGCAAAATAATTAACTGCAGCATAATAATTCATTTTATTAGTCAAAATAATTTTTCAGGTAGTAAAATGATTTCAAATGGAAAAATTGTCAACAGCAAAGTTGTATAACTTATCAATATTTACAATTTTTATTTTGGTCATTTTTCTATATAACTTTTTTTGAACAGTTTGAATTTGAATTTAAAAATATGACAACTTCAAACAACATTTTCAAATATTAAATGATTTCAGCTAAAAAAGTCAGCACCAACAAAGTTGTATAACTCATCAAGATCTATAACTTTTATTTTTGTCATTTCTTCATCCGACAAAGTGTTTGTAATATTGTTCACAAAATTAACATATCTGTGTTATAGTTTACAAAACCAGATGAGAGATATGTGAATTTTGTGAACAATGTTACTATCATTTTGTCGGATGAAAAAATGACCAAAATAAAAGTTATAGATCTTGATGAGTTATACAACTTTGTTGTTGATGACTTTTTTAGTTGAAATCATTTAGTATTTGAAATTGTTGTTTGAAGCTGTCATATTTTCAAATTCAAATTCAAAATGTTCAATAAATGTTATATAAAGAAATGATCAAAATATAAGTTGTAAATCTTGATAAGTTATACAATTTTGTTGTTGATGACTTTTCTATTTGAAATAATTTAGTATTTGAAAATATTGTTTGAAGTTGTCATATTTTTAAATTTAAATTCAAACTGTTCAAAAAATATTATATAGAAAAATGATCAAAATAAAAGTTATAGATCTTGATGAGTTATACAACTTTGTTGTTGATGACTTTTTCATTTAAAATCATTTACTATCCGAAAAATTATTTGAATTTATTATATTTTAAAATTCAAATTTTATATAGTTCAATCAAACTCGGATGGAGAAATGACCAAAATAAAATAAATATATATTTGATCCAATTAACTCTGTTTTGCTGGTGAAATATGTGAATGGATGTGAAATATGTGATTAAAACAGATGTTATGTGAATGTGATTGTGTTAAATATATTGATGGTTGTGTATGTGTATGAATGTATAACTTCTTCTCCGGAAGCCGATCCCAAAAAACTCGGAGGTTAAGCATGTTTAGGGTGGAGCAATTTCAGGATGGGTGACCGACCGGGTGGCCCGCTGGCGTGGCTAGCAAAGGCTTAAGGCTAGCCAAAAAACAAAATTTATTTTTTTGGATTATACTCATCTGTGACGGGCTATAATTTAGGCCCAATTGAGATGAGAGTCATCCATGACGAGCTATAGTTTTGGCCCGATTGAGATGAGAGTCATCCGTGATGGGCTATAGTTTAGGCCCGATTGGGATGAAAGTCATCCGTGATGGGCTATAGTTTAGGCCCGTTAGAGATGAGAGTCATTCGTGACGGGCTATTGTGTTGGCCCGATTGAGTTGTGTGTCATCCGTGATAGCCGGATGCCCGATTGAGATATTTTCTCACATAAGTGACCTTTGGTTAGTGAGGGGGGCGCTACCCGATAGAAATGAGGCTTTAGGCCCGTTACAGATGACCGAACCTCTTCTAGTGGATAATCAACAGGCACAACATCAGCATTTTCCAAATAATCAAAATTAAGGCAAGAATATAACACAATATCATCTAAGATATAGTTTCATTAGGAAATAAAACACTGCTTGTCTTTGCCAATTGCTTGAATTTATTGACTGTTTTACCCCTAGGTCTACCAATACCCATGTTTGGGTTTTCCACACCTACACCCTGTAACCATAATTGAGGGCCTGCAATCTTCCACGTTTCCTCACTGGAGTATCCACCAGCAACTTCTTCTTTGCCTTGATCAAAATAGGAGGATTGCTTCCAGGATCAAAGAGCTATGAGCACTTCAAGTTTCCATGAAGATATGACAGCTTTAAAAAGGGTTTTCTGGTATGACTGGTGGCAGGACAGCTAGAGGTACTGGTTGTATAGCATTTTCCTCAAAATATTGCAAGATAGGGTAGTATGTACTTGGGCCAACATTCATTTTGCGGGAGGAAGAGAGGAGTCAGGTTCTTTCCTTTTGGGGCAGAATGTACACATCAGGAATCTTTGGTAAAGAAAAGAAAAAGCTATTGTAACTAAGAAACTGGTTTGGGATCCTGGGCGCTGAAGCCACATTCATCAACCAGCTGTTCATATTGGCAAAGAAAACCGAAGCCAAGACCCTTGAGCAAGGGTACCATGAAGGCAGTGGCGAACCCAAAACAAAAATGACCCGGGAAATGCGTGATGTTGCTGCTTGCCGTGGCCTACACGCACCATGTCGTTAGCCGTGCGGTGCTTGATCTTGATCTGAGTAGAGGAGCGAAGGAGATGGATCAAGCAGCGATTCAGTGTCTCTAAGTCTCAAAGAGTACCGACGACTGATGAGGAAAAGGAGCGGAGAGCCGGAGGTGCAATTAATTCGAATTTTTTTTATTTATACATTTTTCATTAAAATATTTACAAAAATAATTTTTTGTTTCGAAAATTTACAAATCTAATCGTCCGCCGCTCGTTGGGAGGGCGATTTTTAAAAATCGCCCTTCCAGAGGGAGGCAAGGGACCTAAATGCAAATTTTCCAGCATAACTTGTTAGCTCTATGATTTTACAATTTAAAATTAGGGTTTGTTGGAACCATGCCACCCTAATTTTGCAAAATTTGAGATATGCCACCCGTATCTCAATGACATGTAGGACCCACATGAGTCAATGACATGTGGCATATTACAAATTTTGCAAAATTTGTATGGCATGGTTCAAATTTTCCCTTAAAATTATATTATATATAGTCAGATGAAATCAAACTTTATATCAAAATTGTAGATCTCAAGGAGATCTACAACTTTGTAGTTAACAAATTTTTCATTTAAGATGTTTTAGATATCCAAATATTCGTTACAAAATATAAAACACATTTTAAAAAATCTCAGATCTACATTTCAAACGACATTGGATGGAGATAAACTTTATATAAAAGTTGTAGACCTTTATGAGATCTATAACTTTGTAGTTTAACACTTTTCCATTTAAAACCATTTGGAGTATCAAATAAGCATTATTAGTTTTTAAGCAATTAAAACTGGTGGAAAATGTTTGAACACAAATAAAAAATTTTCATTTAGGTCCCTTGCCGCCCTCTAGAAGGGAGATTTTTAAAAATCGCCCTCGCAAAGGGCGGCCCAAAGGGCGGCGGGCGATTAGATTTGTAAATTTTCGAAAAAAATTATTTTTGTAAATATTTTAATAAAAAATGTATAAATAAAAAAATTCCAATTAATTCAGTCTCCGAGATACACGGTTTGGACTACATAGCATCGTTTTACCTTCCCACGAATAGCTGGGCTCTAGTTGGGCTAACCTGAGCTTTGATGTATTGTTTTTTAGTTGGGCTTTAGTAAGTTATCTAGTTAGAGACGGCCAAACAGGCCAGGGTCCAATCATATTTTTTGGGTGTCCCATGTTGTATATACCTATATACTATAACTTGACATAGAAAATTACCCGGTGTCACACGTGTTAGGCCTTACTAGGCCCGCCCCTGCATGAAAGCATGAACTGTAGAGCTGTCCAGTGTTACCAAAGCTAAACGGACAAGTTACATTATAATTATATTTAAGTTAACATAATTATACTACGATTAGAAATTATAGTATATTTATATCTGATAATTTATTAAAAAAATATGCAACCAAATGTATAGGTAGTTCCAGCTAGAGCTGGAATGACTCGTGAAGAAAAAGAAATAGTAAAGAAGATCACAATGCGAGGAATGGACATCGTCTCACACGCATAACACAGCAGTTCAAACACCTAGACATACAGAGAAAACAGAGCTGTACACGACGCATTAACATTCTTCATTCTTCAGCATCTAGTAGATAAGTTGAATCACTGGAAGTAAGGTACGCTAGCTGTTGGATATGCCGTGGAGAATTCGACCGACAGATCACCGTAAGCACGTAATTCCACCAACAAGGAACGCTCTGCACCAGTCCTCGCCGGACCTAGCACCGGCAGCTCAGCGCCGACCGAACGCAGAGCTTCCACAGCTTGCGCGACGGAGGGCCGCCGTGTCGCGTCGTGGCACGCGCACCAGAGGCCCGTCACCAGAACGCGCTCCATCTGCCGCTCGTCGAACTCGCCGTTGAGCCTCTCGTCCGCCGCGTCCAGCACTGAGCCACGGTCATTCATGCCACAGACAAGGCTCAGCAGCGCCGGGGCTCGCCTCGACGACGAAGCACCACGCCGAAGCTGTACACGTCCGACTCGACGCAAGGTCCGTGGTTGTTTGACGAACTCTGGGTCGACGATGTATCCCACGGTCCCCGCGACGACGTGCGTCGTACGGGGTTCAGCTCCGTGGTCGACGAGATGAGCTAGCCCGAAGTCACCGAGCTTGACGATGCGCGCACTACTAGAAAAAGGATTTTCTCAGGCGGCCCAAATCAATTTTCGCAGGCGGGGGAGAGGACCGCCGCTACAATGTCATCTGCGAAAATAGACCATTTTCGCAGTCGGGCCCATGGCACGCCTGCGAAAATCATCTAAAAAAATAAAAGAATAATTTGGCGCCCACCGCCGGCCTCACCGTCCGGCCATGGCTCTCCTCCGTCCACTGCCCCCACGTCGAGCCGAGCCGCTGCGTCGGCCGCCGTCGTCATCGTGTCGTCGCGTCGACGAGGGGAGTTGGCGGCCGATGTGAGCTGTCGTCGTCGCCCGTCGTGCCGGCGGTGGAGGTAGCGAGGAGAAGCCGGCGGCAGAGGGGGTGAGAGGGAAGCGGCCGGCGGAGGCGGCGAGGAGGAAGCCGGCGGTGGAGGAGGCGAGCCGCCATCGTGCGGCGGTGGAGGGGCGAGGAGGGGAAGCGGCCAGCGGAGGTGGCGCGGAGGATTCCGGCGGTGCGCGAGGAGGTCCGTCGTCGTCGCTCGTCGTGGTCAGCGGCAAGAGGAGCCGGCGGCGTGTGGAGAGGCGGCGTCGCGGTCGTCGTCGTCGTCGAGGAGGGAGCCCGCTGGTGGCGAGGATGGAGCCAGCGGCGAAGGTGGGGAGGAGGGAGCCGGCGGCGGACGTGGGGCGAGGAGGGAGGCTGCTGTGGGAGGATTTTTTTTCTAAGTGTGTGCGTGTGTGAGAGAGAGAGAGAGAGAGCGAGAGAGAGGAGGGGGAGGGAAATGAGTGGTGGAGAGGAGAGGATAAGGATGGTGGAGGATAGGATAAGGATGACTAGATTTTTTTTTGGTAGGTATGATTTTTGTAGGCGAACCACATAAGGTGCGCCTGCGAAAATAGGTGCCGCTTAAGTAGTCCGCCTGTGAAAATAGACTTTCGCAGGTGGCCAGCGAACTTCACCACGATTTATATTTTTATAGGCGGTCATTTGGCTCCAAGGGTCATGTCCGACTGCGAATTCTAGTAGTGGCAACGCGTCGAGCATTATAGTCGCCGGTTTGATGTCCCTTTGCACGACACAGCGGTCGCAGTCTTGATGGAGGTACTGCAATGCGGAGCCAAGTCCAAGCGTAATCTTGTACTTCCTCCGTCCCAGAGTATAAGAAGTTTTAGAATTGGACACGGTTATTAAGAAAGTAGGTAGAAGTGAATGGTGGAGTGTTGTGATTGGATGAGTAGTGGAGGTAGGTGAGAAAAGTGAATGGTGGAGGGTTGTGATTGGTTGGGAAGAGAATATTGGTGGAGAAATTGTTATATTTTGGGACAAATTCTGAGGGCTAAAACTTATTATATTTTAGGACGGAGGAAGTATCTATGTTTTATGACACACAAGGAAGGTTTGCGTAAAAGTTTTTTACGAATGTCCATTTGTGGATGGTTTTCTATCAAAAATATTCTTTCAGTTTATCATAAACTAAAATTAAACTTATTCGACGTGCTTTGAACGCTGGTTACTTGCCACATATAAATTGAACTAAAATTACTTTAACCGTGTTGTTTCTAATTCATGAGAAAATTTTGTGTCGAAACAATAGGTGTTCCCTATGAATGTCCAATTTTTTTTAGATTCTGTTTGAAAGTTTAAATATATTCATTTTATTTGTCTTGCTAAAATGTTTGAATATTCCTATTTAGAATGGGTTATAAACCCAACGAAAATAAATTTTAAATTAGATAAATTTTATTCAATTTTCATTTATTTTTATATCCAATTTTTTTGGATAAATCCACTTTATGAAGCATCTTTGAAATGCTTTGACCTTTGTAAGCCAGAATGAAAATATATGTGGGTTAATCCTACAACCTGCCAAGGGTAAATGCATCAATTCTAAATTATCTCGCTCCAATTAAGTAAGAAAAAAATAAAATAGATGTCATAGTATTTTCTTAGCAAATTACCACTAAACTGGAGTGTCGTATAATAATTGCATGTTTCTAGATTGTTCTATGCTATATATTACAAATTCACGATGTACAGTAGCAAGTTTTACCAAAAAAATGGATATGATGTGCTGTAGCAAGTTTTAATTCCTATCTTTAATTAGCTTATATATTGCTGAGGCCACATCGTGGTTTCACTCTTAAGATTCCTTGGTGCAACCAACGTCAGTATCTTGTTCAACTGGCCACGTGACTTCATAGATCATATATATAATTTAGAAGCTATGATCATTTTATGATTATTTATTTATCTCCTAAAGTGATCATTTATTGATAAAAGCATCAATATAAAAATCTATGGGTAAATAGCTCCTATATACAAGCTGAGAAAAAGTTGATAGAAAGTCATTAGATGTCTAACAGGATATAAGTAATGGGTCTACAGTTTTATAAAAAATTGAGCTGGGATATTTTGATTTTTAGTGAGAAATTTTAATATTTTCTTTTATTTAAGGTAAAATTTGCTACGGAACATCTAAAAACATGTTATTGGCCAGGGAAAAAACCGGTAATTAGCTACTGGAGGCCCACAACATTATTTTATAATATCCAAAGGAAATGTAGAGAGAAACAATAACAAAAGTATGACTTTTCCCTACCTACCAAGTCTGGCTTGCAAACAGCTTCGACGTTGCAACCGCACCCACCGCCGATGAGGTGGCTCTCTAGAGAGAGAGAGGGGGGGGGAGGGGGTCAAGGAGGGCCCGTGCGCCTGGGCTTGTGGCTCCATGTCATTACCGCACTTGTCGCCGCTACAGTGTGAGGGCTATGCCGGCGTTGATGCTCCGCCACACACCACGCTTGGGGTGAGCACAACGTGGACCACCTCTTGATTCATGTCGAGTAGGGCGCCGTAGAGCGTAGGCTATTATTGTCGATCTCACATTCATGCCACTCCACGCTGCCATACCGTCCACCGTCCATGTCATGACTACCACGGCGTCAGAGCTATATGCGAGCCGCACATGGCAGGAAGGGGCAAAATCATACTTTCGCGATTGTTTCTCTCCCATTTTCCTTTGGATATAACAAAATAATGTCACGGGTAGCTAGTAGCTAATTACCAGTTTTTTGCGGTGTCCAATAGCAAATATACGTTCTTGCAATGTCTCTTAGCTAATTATACTTTTTTTGATGTCCTGTAGTAAATTTTGCCTTTATTGAGTAGAGGCTTCAATATGGATGTGGGTTCATAATGTAATTTTTTGTTTGCAGTTAAATATAGTCAATATGGGCATTAAGTTATTGTTTTCACTTAGAAAAATAATAGCTGGCTAGACCTAATCGGTGGAGATTCAATTGTGGTCTTTTCATTGCCCATAAAAATAATTTTAATTTTAATTATCATAGAGATATAAAAAACTGAGCAAAGTAACATCGCACGCCGCATGGGAATAGATATGGAGGAAGGGTTGAGACGTTTCTTTTTTTAGAAAAAAATTGATTGATCTGACGATCTAAAATAATGTGTTGATGTTTAAGTAAAAAACCGATGGTTGGATGTTATTATTTTCTCAGTTTTGTTAGGTTTTTTATAATTTAAGCGAGACAAGTAGCAGCTTAGCAAAATACCCATACGGCTTGTTTGGTAACTCGAGGGAAGGGGATTGAGAGTTTACATGAGGGAAATGATGATGAGATTCAGATGAGAATTTGATTTTGAATCCTAATATTTTGTTTGGTAGAGGTGATGGAAATTGATAGGGAGTTTAGTTGGAGATTAGATCATTAATAAAAATGGATGGCTGAGATTTGCTTAGACAAAGTAAAGGAGGAATTCCCTCCCAATTACCTGCCCCTACCCAGGTATTGAAAAGGAGGGAGCTCCTTCCTAAATTCCTCATCCCCATCCCACCAAAATTCCCATGTCTCCCAACCAAACAAAACACTTAATAGTCTCATCCCTCTAAACTCCCAATCCCTCCTAAAAACTCCCTCCAACCAAACAGGCCGATAGGGAAGGAGAGGAAGGGAAGATGGTTTGGGATTTTTTTATTAAAAAAATTAGATACAATAAAGATGTAAAATAATGTGTGAATCGATTTAAGTGGAAACCAATGGATAAATGTTTCTCTAATTTAAGAATGTCATACAATGATTTAGAAATATTTATAAGATGTTTAATGGACTTTAACACCTATTTTTGAGATTATTTTCTATAAAGATAATTTTAATTTTAATTGTGAAATGGATAAAAAAACAGAATAGAACAGGGGGCCTACAAATTGTGGTTTTGGTTTTCTAAGATAGATGTAACGATAATGGGTCTACCGATTTAAATGAAAATTGACGGTTAGATTTATCTATTTTATTAGAGTGCCACGTGACGACTTGAGAGTATTTATAGGGTACTATGTCACGGTTTGGGAGTGTTTGTAGGATGTTTAATAGACTTTTAAGTATAAGATAGATAGATAGATAGATAGATAGACAGATAGATAGATAGATAATACTAGGTACATATGGTTTTTCTCTTATCTTATATGGTAGAAAGTTATATTTTATATTTTTCTCCCGATTATACTATGTACTTTTTTTTACTTTATTACACAGACATTTTTTCTTCCAGCGAACGGAAACGAAGTTCGTTTCCTTTCATCAAGTGGGTAAGGCAGGCGAACCACTTAAGCTTTGCCTTAGACTGACGGAACAAAGCTAAGAAGTAGGCTGAATGGAAAAAGGAAAGGGACAAGGGCGGTCGTCGCTTGGCGCGAAGGCTGCTGGTCCGAATCGCACGTACTGTACTTATGATTTTTTTTATGCCGACGGTACGTATTTTCCGTTTTATATAGGGAAGGTATTATATATACACCTAATGATTTGTAATGGGTACACTAATTTAAATGAAAATCAACTATAGATATAGATATAATCTAATGGTCTAAAATGACGGGTCCACCAATTAAATGAAAATCGACGGTGAGATTAGATAGTGTCACGTGGCGGTATAAAAGTGTTTATAGAGTGCCACGTGGTGGCTGGTGAGTGTTTTTAGGAAGTTAAATAGACTTTTAAATTATAATAGATTAGAAAATGGAAATTCAACATAATTTATTGTTAATTTTTTCTTAGAAACACAGAACAAACACAGACGCTCACAGCGTGCGCACACTTATCCCTATTAACACATACATACACACCTTCACTATGAGCATATTCGAAAGATTTGATGGGTATATCTTTAAATTGACAAAGTGATTACAAACGTCTTGATGTGGATGGTATGTCGCCTATTACTGAAAAAATAATTAGCCATAAATGCGAACATCTGTGTTAAGTCCGAGACTTGAACCCGGGTGAGCAGGTTCTACCACAAAGAACCTAGTCAGTTAGGCTACGCTCACTTCACTTATTCAGTCCATCTTTTCTCACTTAAATATGTACACAAGCAAACTATGCTTGCATGTATATTAGAGAAATTTTTCAATAATTGAGAGGTACCGAGAGGTAGGAAAACTTTAGTATTATTCTTTTTTAACCAAAGTAATGAAGGAAGAATTTATTAACTAAATATCAGCGCAATTACTACCAGGATGGGAGTCTCTCCCGGGTGTTGCAAAACGTTGCCGTGCGTTTTGTATGGCGCTCCGTAAGTTTCTGTAAGTTACCGGGTGTTTGTTTTGTTACGGAGTGTCTATCCAAAACACTAGGTATATTTTTAAATTACCGGGTGCTCTACTGGTACAACTGGGTAGATGGCCGGGTATCCTTTCGTCCAACGCTTTCTGTTGCCAGGAACGGTGACACGTTAGGCGCCTGGGCATTTGTGGTGACGGGAACGAAAATTACGGTGCATTGTTGTGCATACACCCGGTAACTCTGACGAGCTAACGGAGCAGCCATTTGATGGGCCCGCATGTCAATGAACGGGGCCAATGTTTTCTGTAACATCTGTCAGGTGTCCACTGTGTCAGCTGATCCCTCCGGCTGTGAAAAGTTATCAGGAAAAAAAATTAAGGAAAAGAGGAAAGCGCAGATAAAATCAGTGATCCCATCGTGAAATCCCCCACCCCACTGAGCAGATTATTTTATTTTAATTAATTGGTAATCGTAGGTTCACTTACTGGAAAAATAAAATAAAGTAGCAAAATACTAAAAAGAATGTTATTTCTTAGAAACACGGTATGAACGAAGGCGCGCATACTCATCTCTATAAACACACGCACATATGTTCTATTCTTATAAACACCTTTGAAAGATTAAACCTATATATCTTGACTACGAGCATCTTGTTGTCGACATACGTAGGCGCTCACAGCGCGTGCACGCTCATCCTTATAAACGCACACACACCCTGCCCTTATGAGCATATTCGGAATACTGCACTGCCATATCTTGATCACTGACACCTCGTTATCAACGAGTATGTCACATACCACTAAAAAATTAATTAGCCTTAAATGCAAGCAACCCCATTAAATTTAGGACTTAAACCTAGGTGGGCTATTCCATCATAAGAAGCACGCCTTTTAAATTGCTAAACATTTATTTTTTTGCAACCTTTTTATAGAAGTTTCTAAAAAACAAATATACCTATTTTTTTCAAGTTTGTGATGATTAATACCCCATTAATCATGTGCTAATTAACCAAATGGCACATTTGATCGCAAACTTAGGCTAAGTTCGGAAAAGATGTTGGAAACTCTTGCCCTATAGAAAAATTATGAGAAAAACATCCATTTAACAGTTCGGAAAACTTGCGCGTGAAAAATAAGAGATTAAATGTTGGGAAAGGGTTCCTCAATCGGTGTTGAACTACATATTTATTTATTAGTTTCAAATGTTGGACTTACTAAATAAAAATATTATTAAATATGATTTTTTTTTGGAATTTTAAAAGTCCTATTGTGCTATATATTTATAGAAGGATTGTTATTTACAAGAAAGAGAGGGAAGAAAAAAAATTTATGGAGCTTATAAAATTTTTATGTGAAAATGCCTTATAAAATAAAGTTGAGCGTTATATATTTTTTAGTAGGGTTAATTGCATCCATGCCATTGCAAATACGTCGATTTAGATAAATACTATTATAATTCGTTTATTCGTATTTATGCCATTTGAATTCGCACAAAATTAAAATCATGTCATTGCCGTCACGTTCTCTCTTATTATATAGACCAAAATTCCTCTAGATGTAGGACCCACATGTCAGTTCCATCTTCCTCCTCCATCCTCCCCTCTTCTTCTTTCCCTTCATCTTCACACGGCAGGCACGAGCAACGGACGCATGGCTGTCGTGGTAAGGGCGACGTGGGGGGCACGTGGCCAGCGCGGAGTAGCGGATACATGGCTGTCACGGCGTAGACGATGGGTTCAAGGTTTACTGGGCTCACGCGCTCTTTATCGTCGGCTTGTCTCTGAGATGGGGCATGCTTGCACCGATGCCATGGCGCGAACTCTGGGCGTTCCGCGCCGCGCACGAGCTCCCAGGCCATTATGTTCGTCAATTTAGTTCACGCCAACACAGATTTGGCACCATCGTTCGAGCGCAGATTTTTCGTCAACACGCCGCTGAAGACGCTGGGGATCGTTGTGCTCCTCGCCAACAAGGGGAGGGAGCACCAGTGTTAGCTGGATCCAAGCTCGAAGACCTGCGGGGGCGGGTAGGGTGAGGATCGACGAGCAAAGGATGTGGCCCATCGCGCCGGCAGTGGATTGGAAGCAGAGAGAGTGGCAGTAAGAGCGAAAGGGGTGAACAAATAAAAATTGACGGCAACGACAGAAAATTGGACAGCAACGGCATGGTTAGAATTTCACAAAATTTTAATGGCACCTATCCAATATCTCAAATTGTAATGATATTTTTTAATATGATAAATTTAACATGTATCCAATTAAACTTTTTGGTTAAAAAAAAAGAGGACTTTTCCGGTACATTCTACTTAAAGTATATACTTGCAGTATATGAAAGGGTAGATTTGGTATTTGTTAAAAAGTTGTCGCATGCCGCCGCGGGGCTTCCCTGCCCTGCTGCTGCTGCATGCCACTGCTGCTTCGGCCACCTGCCGGCTGCCGCTGCCCGGCTGCCCTTGCCGATGCGAGCTGCCGCAGCTGCCCGCCGGCAGCGGCTGCTTTGACTGGACGCCTATCGACTGGATCTAACTGAGGAAATGCGAATTTACAAAATTACCCCCTACGCAAATAGATGAAAAGATAAATATATCCTATTCAATTTTATACTGCAGGATAATTAGGAAGAAGATCAGATTAATTTACACCGTTAGATCAAATATAATGGCAGTATATACTTGCAGTACAATGTACCGTAAAAATCCTAAAAAAAAAAAGGCATGGCCCCAAATTATTTGGCAGGAGGCAACGGCGAAGCCAAAAAAAATAGGCATGGCCCCAAATAATTTCGAGCCCGACCGCCATCTCCATCCCAACTCCGAACTGCTGCCACCTCCATTTCTTGTCGACCTTCTCCGGCTGTTGGCCATCCTGTGACGCATCCCCAAATCGACCACATCGCAAGTCAGTTTTGCTTTCCTCTTGGTCTTCGTCCCTATCTCACAGTGAAGCATTATTTTTCTTTCTTGGCATTATTTGTATGTTTTGCTTGCTCTTTGATGTATCGATAGATATTGTTCTGGTGTGTCCAACTAATGGGAAATTTGTTAGAAGCACATCGCTAATTTTGTGGATGGTTTGGAGATTTTTTTTTGTACCAAGTGCTGTGCATGTCTACTTCTACATATCTCTCCTTAAAAGACAAGGCAAGAATCAGGCCTCAGCAGGGCAGCAGGATTTAAGTAATTCCATTGAGCAAAACTGGTTATTACTGTTTGTATTTAACAAGATCTGGTTTAAAAGGGGTTAAAAGAGATATGCAGGCTGATTAGAGTTTGTTTGTCAATAGCAGTTCACAGCTTGAGGAAAAGATGCAATATCATACAGAACGAGTGTATAGAAGGTTGGTTTTCTTGTAATTGAGCATTCAACTTGTAAGTTCTCCGGTACCTTTAATGATTTTCATTTTAATTGCAATATTTTTTTCCTTTTGCTGACATGCATGTGTTTATTTCTATGTAGAAAATTCATAGGCAACTAGTGGAACAGACGTGGTGAGCCAAATAGAACACAGAAGGAAAACCTTATGTGAAATGGTGCTGGGCGAGGACGTCCTAATCTGATTGGGATGTTATAGGAATGATTTGAAGTGGAATATATTCGTCTGTTTCCTTTTTGAAGGTCAGAAATATGAACTGTTAATGTGCTTAAATCTACGTCTGAACTTTTCATACTGCACCCTTGGGCATTACAAATAGCAGCTTGGATGGTACAATTCTCCGTAGAACACAGTACATGAGATTCTTGTACGGGTATTGTTCTGTGTTAATTTCTGTTTGCATATAGCTAGCTAGCACTAGGCCATTGGCATATCTCTGGTTCGAGCTGAGGTTTTCTTGTAATTGAAATTGAATGCACAGATGAGCTTGATCATGAATATTTTATGCAGATGAACTTGCTCTATCTGAATATGATACAATATAGAGTTCTTAATATACACCGATTTCATTTAATTACTTGAATGAGTTTTAGTTGTGTGTTAGAGAAGTAACTATTTAGTCAGGTATATGCATATATTCCTATTCTCCATGTCAGCGCTATATTTTGGTTATGGTTTTGCATAAGTACTGATTGAACATTACTTCGTACCTAAACTTCACCTAAAATTCGTTATTTCACTACTTTTGAGAAGTGCTAATTGAACAATGTTTTTCTAATAGTAGGATACATCTCTTTGTACAACCTTTTTTAGCTCTTCCTGTAGCATGTTCAGAACATGAGCAGTTTGATCAAATTTTAATACTAATTTTCCCTATCAGCCGGTTTTTCTTTTTTTTTTTTGAAAATTGTGGACCCTTGTTAGATGATTCTTATATTGCTGAATATAAGGTTTTCTTCGTAAATTCATTTACCCAATGCTATGTTCAATTGCTCCATTCTGCATGAATATTATTGGGCTATTGTAAGAATTAATTTGACCTACACTACTTTAGTTTTAGCTTCTGGCATAGTTAACCGCTATAAATACATGCCAGAACTAAGTATTGGTCACTATATAGTACTTTCTGAATTCCATAACAAAGTATTGATGCATATTTTTTTCATTTGATGTTGACCTCTCTTTTTTTTTTTTCAAATCTACAGATCATTTACCTTCATCTCCACTTCGCTAGCTAAGCTATTCCCAATCCTATGGAAAACAAAGAAGCAGAGTACATCTGAAGGTCCAAGTAGAGGGTTTAACACCATGGCTGGTAGCAAATAGTGGCATGTCATTTTCGAGTTCTGCAGTAATCTTACGATGACTAAAATATACCTGGTTCATGGTTAGTATCAAGTCCTTTTCTTTTGCTGAACATATTTTTTTTTTGCTCGGTATCAAACTTTCTCTTTCCCCCTGCATCATATGCATTTAGCTAGCCACCTTCACTTTACTACAGTATTTTTGTAGCTAAAAAACAATCCTTGTAAATAATGATTATCCATGCTTCAGTATTGCGTACATGATTAAATTGACGCCCCTATTATATGCATTTAAATGTGTCATATATGTACTGCAAACAGTATAGTAATAATAAAATAGATTCTTCTTTATTGAAGGGACATGCTGCACGTTCTTCAGTTGCACAATCTTTCCCGAAGTAAACTTCAGATCGACCGTACCAACACCATGAACAGCCGCAAGCGATCCATTTCCCATCAACACGGAGGAACCTCTCCCGACCTGATAAGAAGAAAACCAGGAAATGTCAGCACACACAAGAATATTAGCACCAGTATCAACCCACCAATCAGGTGAGTGACATACAGAGAGAACTGTAGGTAAAAATTTACCATACCTCGATGTTCCTCCGCCCTCACTAATAACCATGTTTGCAGACTTCTTGTACTTGCGCTCAGGACAATCCTTGGCCCAAACCCCAGGCTTGCCACACACAAAGCAATCTCTTTTTGCCTTTCCCTTGCCTTTCTTCTTAAAATTGGTTGTAGCTTTGGGTTTGACGTCAGGTTTGACTTTCTTGTTGTTGTTGTGGAATGCATGAGGGTTCTTCTTTTGCACCACATTGGCGCTAGAACCTCCCTCGATCTTTTTGCCCCGGTTGTCCTTTGCCCTTGCCTTCTTCTCAACACCCAAAGAGCCAATGAGATCAGTAACACTGAACTCTTGCCTCTTGTGTTTTAGAGAAGTAGCAAAGTCCGACAAAAAAGGTGGCAAGTCACATAATTGTCGATTTTAGCAAATAAAGTATGGTTTAGAATGACATTAATATGAACATGCCCCAAGTCACAAACATAACTGATACATCCATAGGTCCATTCACATCCACAGGTCGACCAAAAACAAATACAAATAAGAATATGAACTTCATCACAAAGACACAAACAAAAGCTTATCCACATCATCATGTGAGAAGCAGAAGAAGTGTATCCACATCCATGGCATCGCTGACCTTGTCAACGCTGTCCCTTACCTCCCCGCCGCCAGATCCATTGCTCCAGAGGGCACCGTTGTTATCGCCGTCACTCCCATAGCTTGCGGTGGTGGATCTGACCAACCCAAAGCCAAAATCGTTGTTGTTGCCGATCACGTGCCCTGCCAGTGATGGATCCACCGCTCTCGAGGCTGGCCCAGTCGTCGTCGCTGTTCCCGAGGCAGCCACTGATCCCGTGCTACCAGCGGTGGATCTGCCCCCCCCCCTCCCGCCCCAGAGAGGCCCACGCGGAGGTAAATCCGCCACTCTCAAGGCCAGCACCTTCATTGCCGCCGCTCTTGAGGCCACCGCCATCATCGCCACCTATCTCGTGCCTACTTGGAGCAGATCCACCCATCCCGATGCCGATGGTAGCAGATCTTTGGTTCTTGAGACCAGCATCATCACTGTCCCTCATGAGGCTGTTGGCCGGCATTAACGAGAGGGGAAAGAGGAGATGAGGCATCGTGCGGATCTGATAGAAAAGAACGAAGATTGAATGAGAGCTAAGCAGAAAGGATAGAAAACAAATGAGTAGGCGGGTATCGTCAGTCCATCAATCCATTTGTTTTAACTAGGAAGGTGGCCCATGCGTATGCGTGGGCATCCATATTATTTAAATAAAAGATTATATTTTGTTCATAAGATATGTCTTATAAATTAAGGGCAACTCAAGGTCACACGTATCTTAAAAAAATCATTCATCGAAATTTGAATAGAGGATGGATTAAGGTCACATGACTTTTTAATCGACTGAATAATAAAATGCTGCTAGGTAATTATCATTTCTATCATTTATACACATAGTGTGACAGTGTGAAATATGTCTATAAGCTAAACTTGTGAGAGTAAGGAAATCAAAGTTCTTTGGATTGAATCGTCTCATTAAGGCACATGATATAGTGACAACCAAATTAAGGATAGATCAAATGTTTGTTTTTTTTTCCTATGTAGAAGTTCAACAAATTCATTTTTTTTCACAGTTTTGAAGAACTTTAATGGTATGTTAGGACACATATCACTCACACAATTCATTGGCTTGGTAATGCAAAATATTAGCAATTGTTTCAAGATAATTTCTTTCTTTTTTTCATGGTTTGATTGTTTTCTTTGAAACAACATTTGTTTGAAATAAGATCAAAATTGTATAAATTTGATTAGTATGTGTAGTGTACTTATGCATTTGAAGTGTTCTATAGTAAAGTTTGCTTTTGTCATATAATATCCAATTGTATCAAAGAATATTGTTTTATCATGTAAATTATAATCAATAAGTTCAATATGATTCATATCATCATAATTAATAAAACTTAGTTAAAAAATATGACTACCTAAAAATTATTGTTCGCTTATTTTGTTTTTTTCTCCTTACTTACTGGTGCCTTTGTCATTATTCTGAATCAAAGAAAAAGTGACAAATCATACCATGGCTCATATATAGCTGTAAGCTACTTCCTCTGTTTCACAATGTAAGTTATTCTAGTATTTTTCACATTCATATTGATGTTAATGAATCTGGATAGATATATATGTCTAGATTCATTAACATCAATATGAATGTGGGAAATGCTATAATGACTTACATTGTGAAACGGAGGGAGTATTACTCTGTGTCCACTCATTGCTCAGTAGTGTCCTTCACTCACCGATCATCTTGTGATAGTCATACAGACAATATTTATCAATTTGTTTAGTTTACATAAAGGGCAACACCACATTGCTCCTTTCTCATGCATGGTCATAGAGTCCAAAATGATTTTTCCAAATAATGCTCTGCATTAACACATGGCAAAATTTGCTACAGGACACCGAAAGATTGTGGCCTTTGCTGTGAGACACCCGAAGATCGTGTATTTGCTCGTGGACACTGTAAAAAAGTGGTAATTAGCTGCTGGACACTCCTCCCATTATTTTATTATTTCCGGTCGAAATGGAGAGAGAAACTTTGGTTAAAGACAAGTTTGCCCATGGGCCTAGTTATCAATCTCTCTTTCTGTTCTTCTTCTTCGTTTCTTTCTCTGTTCATCTCATCGTGGGCTGCCAAGAAGGACGGCGCCAATCGCTGTCGAGCCATCGTCGTCCCAATCTCATCCACGTTCCATTACCTCCTCAAGACACTGGTTTCATTCCCTCTAATCTCATCCCTTTCCATGCAGTGAGTCGACAGGAACGCCTCTGTGCACATGGATGCCCAGGAGCGTGCTCCCAGGGTCACCGCCATGTCGACCTCGGTGTTCTAGCCGCCGTGGACCAAATTAGGACGAGCCATCACGCCATCAGCACCACCTTGATCTCCCCTCCAAGACCCCCCAAGAATCCCAACTGGAGACGCAAGAGGCATGGAGATCGGCTTCCTCTTCCCCGGTGTCGATCTGAAGCCGTCATCACCAATCCATCCTTCATCGGTGAGCGCGACGCGAAGAAGAAGTCGAGCCCACGCTCTCGCCATGGCACACACATCGTAGAGGCGGTCGTGGACAGCGAACTCCACGGCGTGGCCCTGCTCCAGCGTGACGCCGCTGCTGCCGGGAGGACCTCGCCGCGGAGGTGGAGGCGGAGCATGAGGCGCTTTGAGTGGGGCTCGGTGAAGACGAACTCCGCAGCGACGAGGACGACGCCGAGGCGGTCGACGTGGCAGAGGAGGAGCCCCATGAGCTCCGGCGACGGGCAGTGCACCACGTCGGCGTGCGTCGAGAGAGAGAAGGGAAAAGAAAAGAGGAGATAGAGAGGAAGCCGTGTGCCGGGATGCCGCCGTGCGTCGTCGCCGTCGGCGGTGAACCCCGGCGATGCGCCGCCGCTGTCGCCCCGCCTTGAACGAGCCGTCCCGGCTCCGGCTAGTCGCGTCGCGCCTCTGCTCGGCTCAGCAGCAAGCGTGAAGAAGAAGGGGAAAGAAAAGAAAGAGATAAGGGGCATTTTGGTACTTACACAACTCTTTCTCTCTCCATTTCGACCGAAAATAATAAAATAATGGGACAAGTGTCCAGCAGCTAATTACCACTTTTTTACAGTGTCCATGAGCAAATACACGATCTTTGGGTGTCTTACAGCAAAGGCCGCAATCTTTCGGTGTCCTGTAGCAAATAGTCGTTCAATTTGTTTTCACTTTATTAAGAAAACAATCATTATCCATTGATGATTTGATGTGTCCTCACCTTGGCAAACTGGTACGGTGTGGTGATCGTGATCACCTTAGTTGCCTCAATCTGATGCGTCGCATTGTCGTGGCGCATGCATGTATGTGTTGTGTAGAGGAACAGAGTGATGTTTTTGGAGGCTTTTTTCTTTAGAAAAATAGTTCTGATGGTTTATTATCTATCAGTTTAAATGAAAATCGATAGCCAAATATTTTAGCAACAATATAGTCTCAAATATTGGGTCTGCTTGTTGGTTTAAGTATAAATTAGTCGATATAGATTATAAATTGTTAATTTAATAGGTATAAAATATAATGGTGTAAAATTCAAACAATTTTTTATTTGAAAAAAAATTAGTCCACCAGTTTAAGTGAAAAAATTATCTTATATTATTAATTTAATGGGTCAAAAATATAATTTTTTTAACTTTACATTTAAACATTGTAGAGCTAATTTTTAGTTATATTTATTTGTAAAGAGTTAATTTATGATGATATATATAGTCTATGTTTGTAAAATTATAATTATTTTAAATTTATTATCACTAATATAACTGTTTTCTCACATGTACATGGAGAAAGGTGGAAAGGAGAGAGAAGCAAATGTATTTTTTTTAATTGATGTATATAATTTGTGTTTTTATGTTTTTTTTGGCTTTAATCTTCTTTTATTGATAGTGCGTTACCCACGTACTTGGTATTTTGGGGGTTTTTTTACGATCAGTACTTTCGTGAACGGGAGATTATAAGATGGTAGTTTTTTAAATAGATCTAATCTAACGGTAAATAACGGATCACCGATTTAAGTGAAAAATCGAGGATTAGGTGTTTTGCTTTTTTCTTAGAATTTATAGGAATTTATTTAATTTATTAAGTGCCACATGACGACTTGAGAGTATTTGTATAAAATTTAATAAACTTTTAGTATGTAATAGATAATAGATAGATAAATAGATAATTAATTGAAATATAGAATGTTAAAGAGTGTTGATTGGATATCTTATATACGATCTAGTTTAACCGCATATATTTATAGAGCGATATATTTTATTTTTAAATAGTAGGAAATCCTACTTTAAAGCCCATCAGTACGTATGTTTTTTCTTTATTTTATCGCTTTTATACTTAGTTTTTTCTTCTCATCCGGTGAAGAGTAGATAATTAAGCTTCATCGTTTTTATTTCCGATGTACGTACGTACTGAATACTTTCCTTTTTCTTTTCCGTCCCACAGGAGGAAACTATTACTTTTTAAAATAATACATCTAATCGAATGGTCTATAATATTAGATCACCAATTTTAATGAAAATCAACGGTAAGATTAAATAGTGCCACGTGGCAATCTAGGAGTGTTTGTAGGAGAGCCACATGTCGGCCTAAGAGTGTTTGTAGGAAGTTTATTAGACTTTTAGTATATAATAATAGATAGATAGATGGATAGATAGATAGATAGATGGATGGATAGATAGATATGGCTTTGGTTTGTCGTGCATCCGGGTAGATGAAAAACAATGACCGCATGTGAAAATAGTCACAGGCAGGCCATATGAAAATCAATTTTGATAGGTGCAAGCCTTGACCGGGGGAGTCCTATATATTTTCATAAATGGGTCTTCTTTTAGTTTCAGGTTTAAATGTATAATACGACTGACATTTCAATAACTTCTTTAGAGTAGATCAGAAGTCATGTGCGCATACTTGATTTTTATTGTAAATGTACTTGATATACATTTACGGCTGATTGCTAAGTGTTAATTCAAGCTATGTGCACATACTTGATATATATCAAAATTAAGAATATGGTCGCACTGTAAAACATGAATATGATATGCATGCACAAGAGCGGCAGAGACACCATGCACTAAACCACGTTTTATATATTTAAACAGTGGTAAAAATTATAGATTCATAAATAGTATACACTTTTTGATATCTTGAGTGGACAAAGAATTAATATTATGACAGAAAAACTGAGTACGTAGGTGGAATGGATAAACGCTGTGAAACTGGGCTACAGTGTAATCAAATATTGTAACTGTAGCGTAATTATTAGATTTGAAATAAGTCAATGAGAGAGGGTGTGTGTCTCTGTGTGTGTGTGTATATATATATATACCCATATGGGACTCCGTGGTGCCTGGGCTCCAAGGTATAAAACACACAAATTCTCTCAAATTTTAAAAAAAAATTAAATTGTGAGTATATACATAGGTATATGAATTTGATTTATACAAATACCTAACAACAAAACAACTTAAACTCAACTTTATTTCACAATTCATTAATACATACCTAACGAATTATATGTTTGGATGTGATATACCTATAACCAAAATCTAACAAAAAAAAAAGTTCAAGCTCATTTCAAACTTGTTTGAACTTGTTAGTAAAGAAGTTAATGTTTATATCTAAACATTTGAAAAAATTTCATACTCATTCAAATTGGGTATATACTCAATTTGAATCTTGGAGCCCATACTCCATGTAGCACAGAGGGAAAGAGAAGCAATGTTTCTAGTGTGTCACTACAGGGCTGTCACAATTACACCGGTGTTCCGCCTAGTGCGTGGTGTCTTCTACGCATAGCTGTAATATCTTTTGTATGGACGACGCTTCTCCTTGGAAGACCATGTCGTGTCTGTGATCTTTTCTTTCTATATAGTTAAGACCCAAAGCTGCCTCCTCAATTCACCACATCAACGATATTATATCAGTCGTTCGATCAATATATACATCAGATATACACCATTGGGTCTTCATTTATCTACAAGAAAAAAAGGCCCAATTTGCTGGGTCGGCCCAGCTAGACCCATGTCTACTCCCGCACTCCAATCGACGCACGCACATGTGAAGCCCAGCCCACATCCCACATCCTCCGCGCGTGGCAGCCGTGGGCCAACCAGCTGCGCCGCTTCTCCTCCCCCCACAAACGCGATGAGGTCGCCAGCTAGCCCACCCCCTGCGCACGCACGCTGCCGCACCACCGTGCTTCTCTGCCGCTCCGACTCCCCCATCCATCACGCACGTACGCGGCGGGCCCATCTCTTCCTAGTCGCTCTATCGCCTCCCGTTCTCGCTCTTTGTCCGTCGCTCTGTTTGCACGTACGGTAGAGAGGCAGGGCGAGGACGTGCGGTGTTTTCCCTCCTGCACCGCTTCCTCTTCCACGGCTACTCGCCTCTTCGCGGTGCCGCGAGGAACCATCAAGTACATCCATTAGTGTCTTGCCTTCGTCGATCTATCAGGTAGCTGGTGTTTGGTTCCTGTTGCTGGAATTCTGTTCCTTGGATTCGTATGCATCTCCACACCAATATCTCTCCAATCACTCTAATGATCTAACACAGGTGACAACCCACCAATTTCTCCTTTCCTTTTGTTTAATCGATCTGATTTTGTTGGTCAAATTAGAACCTCACTTATACATGCACCCCGTTTCGATTTCTACCTGTGCGAGTTGAATAATCAATTCAGTTTTTGTGTTACAGATCCTCTCATCTGTGTTGGCCCCTCACTAGTGTGACTCCACGTGTGCCACAACATGTGGATTCTGTACAAAGAATAGGTGAAGACTTTGGCCGAATTTGAGGTATATATATATATATATATATATATATAACTACTATACAGCACCTTAAGGTGCTACGTATTAAACGAAGCGTGATACAGACCTCATGTCCCACACCATACCATCCTCCCCCACCACACCAAGATGTTCAGTAATTTTTTAACTCGCGAACAAAAAATATAGAGAGCTACCTTATTGGATAAGAGCGATAGGAAGGTGCGTAGTAATATTTTTACTCACGAGCCCTGTGCAGCCACCCTCTTGCATCTCGAGATGTTCGGTAATATTTTTACTTTATCTGGCAACATGAGAGTATTTATACCATAGGAAATTCTATCCAACCATTCCTTCCAGCATCAATCACTCCATTTTTTTCGGATCTATAGCACGGCAATCTCAATCGTGATTCCAGCAGAGGAAAGGACGACGCCCCCTTCACCGCGTGCTTGCCAGCGAGGGCTTGATGGCGGTGGCCACCGACGACGATGAAGATGTCGAAGAGATGCAGGGCTACCGGATCGGAAGGATTGGTAGCGCCTCATGCAAGGAAGACAGACTAGACCAGATGGGATCTGCAGCTGGAACACGGTCTTCTCTGGTGCATTTGTGTTCTTTGGTCTTTAGAGCAAATCTTTATTTTTTTTTGGCTGTATTTGATCTATTTTTAGTTCTTGAATTTTTAGCTCTCAATTCGTCATGTAAGGCAGCACTCCTGATGATATTTGGTTTGATAGGTTAGTAGGTTGTGCACTTCTGCAAACAATGCTGCAGTGTCCCTTCCTCCGGGGTGGGGAAGGTCACGATCGATCGCGTTCGGCGGGCGGCAGCGACGGACTGCAGGCCCGGCGACCGGCACGGGCCGCGCCTCTCAGGTCGCCGTTGATGGGGATGGAGGCCTTCGACACAGCTGCAGCATCCCCTTCGTCCATGTATGATGGCGCTAGATGTAGCTCCAATCGGTTCCTAGGCGTTGAGTTCCAAATTTGTACTGATGCAGTGATGCTTATTCCTGGAATTGCTGGATTTCTTCCGTGTGATTCATTACGTACGTGTGCCAGGTTCGGCCGGCCGGCACTGTTCCCGTCCTCGGGGAAGCTCATGGAGTCATGGAGTCATGGTGTCGCAAGTCGCAACTGTGTGCAGCGGCTCATCGCCGTCGACCTTGAGACTAACATTTGGCCTTCACTGAACTTCGCGCCGTTGTCGATACCTCCTGCCTGGCTGCCTCGTAGCAGTGACAAGCAAGACATCGGCAGGAGTCAAAATGCTAGCAATAGCTGCCGTTTAGTTTTTTTTATGCACTATATGGATGGACCAACAGCTGCCCTGTAAATTTTTTACTACTAGTAGCACATTTATGTTGTCATAAAAAATTACTGTACCTTTTTTTTACTATATACCAGCAGCGATCTCGCTTGATGCACACATTTTCGTCTACGTCGTTGCCATGATTGCACGTGGTGAGCTCCGGCTAGGCCATGTCGAACAGCACGAAGAACTCACTGGCAAGCGAGGATTGGTACTCACCACTACGTACGACGCTAAAACTACGCAACCATCTTCCCTTTTTCTTTAAACCACGACGAGAAAAACGTTCACCCCCATTTTTTCCGGATCTGCCATCAGTTATCGTGTCAAGAGATATTACCGGATGGAATAATTCCATTCTTTCCGGCACTTTAACTGCGATTCAATTCTCCCTGCGATCACGTTTTTATCTGCTTCAAAACAAAAGTCATTTTTTAACTACACATGCCGAGTATTTTTATAACTACAAAATCATCTGGGGTTGGAACCGCTAGATCCGCACTTAGTTTTTCAAATAACAGTCAAAATTTAACTACTGACACCTATCTTTGCTTAAAGGTACCGATTTTATTTATTTATTTCCGTTGATGGTGGAAAAAACACTATAGGTGCCGGTTTTAACTGTTCTGGCACCTATACTACCGACCTCTATGTGCATTTATGTAGTAGTGAAATTGAAATTTAAGCTAGAGACCACCGATGATAAAAATGTGAAAACCTTTTTTTAACATTCACCCGCGGGGGTGGGGTGTGTGGGTGTGCAGCTTCCCCATCTGAATTTCATTGAATTAGAAAAGGTAGGGATTACATTAGTTGTAGCGTTTAATGCAGGTGAGAGGGAAAGAGAAGCAATGTTTCTAGTGTGTCACTACAGGGCTGTCACAATTACACCGGTGTTCCGCCTAGTGCGTGGTGTCTTCTACGCATAGCTGTAATATCTTTTGTATGGACGACGCTTCTCCTTGGAAGACCATGTCGTGTCTGTGATCTTTTCTTTCTATATAGTTAAGACCCAAAGCTGCCTCCTCAATTCACCACATCAACGATATTATATCAGTCGTTCGATCAATATATACATCAGATATACACCATTGGGTCTTCATTTATCTACAAGAAAAAAAGGCCCAATTTGCTGGGTCGGCCCAGCTAGACCCATGTCTACTCCCGCACTCCAATCGACGCACGCACATGTGAAGCCCAGCCCACATCCCACATCCTCCGCGCGTGGCAGCCGTGGGCCAACCAGCTGCGCCGCTTCTCCTCCCCCCACAAACGCGATGAGGTCGCCAGCTAGCCCACCCCCTGCGCACGCACGCTGCCGCACCACCGTGCTTCTCAGCCGCTCCGACTCCCCCATCCATCATGCATGTACACGGCGGGCCCATCTCCCCCTAGTCGCTCTATCGCCTCCCGTTCTCGCTCTTTGTCCGTCGCTCTGTTTGCACGTACGGTAGAGAGGCAGGGCGAGGACGTGCGGTGTTTTCCCTCCTGCACCGCTTCCTCTTCCGCGGCTACTCGCCTCTTCGCGGTGCCGCGAGGAACCATCAAGTACATCCATTAGTGTCTTGCCTTCGTCGATCTATCAGGTAGCTGGTGTTTGGTTCCTGTTGCTGGAATTCTGTTCCTTGGATTCGTATGCATCTCCACACCAATATCTCTCCAATCACTCTAATGATCTAACACAGGTGACAACCCACCAATTTCTCCTTTCCTTTTGTTTAATCGATCTGATTTTGTTGGTCAAATTAGAACCTCACTTATACATGCACCCCGTTTCGATTTCTACCTGTGCGAGTTGAATAATCAATTCAGTTTTTGTGTTACAGATCCTCTCATCTGTGTTGGCCCCTCACTAGTGTGACTCCACGTGTGCCACAACATGTGGATTCTGTACAAAGAATAGGTGAAGACTTTGGCCGAATTTGAGGTATATATATATATATATATATATATATAACTACTATACAGCACCTTAAGGTGCTACGTATTAAACGAAGCGTGATACAGACCTCATGTCCCACACCATACCATCCTCCCCCACCACACCAAGATGTTCAGTAATTTTTTAACTCGCGAGCGAAAACATAGAGCGCTACCTTATTGGATAAGAGCGATAGGAAGGTGCGTAGTAATATTTTTACTCACGAGCCCTGTGCAGCCACCCTCTTGCATCTCGAGATGTTCGGTAATATTTTTACTTTATCTGGCAACATGAGAGTATTTATACCATAGGAAATTCTATCCAACCATTCCTTCCAGCATCAATCACTCCATTTTTTTCGGATCTATAGCACGGCAATCTCAATCATGATTCCAGCAGAGGAAAGGACGACGCCCCCTTCACCGCGTGCTTGCCAGCGAGGGCTTGATGGCGGTGGCCAATATTTGTTTGGTGCTCCATGGTGCCTGGGCATTGAAATTGAGTATATACCCAATTCAAATGAGTATGAAACTTTTTCAAATGTTTAGGTCTTAACATTAACTACTTTACTAACTAGTTCAAAGCAAGTTTGAACTGAATTTGAACTTGTTTTTGTTAGATTTTGATTCTAGGTATATAGCATCCAAACATATAATTAGTTAGGTATGTAATCATGGATTGTGAAATAAAGTTAAATTTGAGTTGTTTTGTTGATAGGTATAGGTATGAATCAAATACTTATAACTAGGTATATACTTACAATTTGAAAATTTTAAAAAATTTGGATGAATTTGTGTATTTCATACCATGGTGCCCCATATGAGTATCCTATACACACACATATATATATATATATATAGAACTACTATACAGCACCTAAGGTGCTACGTATTAAGTCCCACACCACACCATCCTCCCCCACCACACCAAGATGTTCAGTAATTTTTTAACTCGCGAACAAAAAATATAGAGAGCTACCTTATTGGATAAGAGCGATAGGAAGGTGCGTAGTAATATTTTTACTCACGAGCCCTGTGCAGCCACCCTCTTGCATCTCGAGATGTTCAGTAATATTTTTACTTTATTAAAGTATGAGTATTTATACCATAGGAAATTGTATCCAACCATTCCTTCCAGCATCAATCACTCCATTTTTTTCGGATCTATAGCACGGCAATCTCAATCGTGATTCCAGCAGAGGAAAGGACGACGCCCCCTTCACCGCGTGCTTGCCAGCGAGGGCTTGATGGCGGTGGCCACCGACGACGATGAAGATGTCGAAGAGATGCAGGGCTACCGGATCGGAAGGATTTGTAGCGCCTCATGCAAGGAAGACAGACTAGACCAGATGGGATCTGCAGCTGGAACACGGTCTTCTCTGGTGCATTTGTGTTGTTCTTTGGTCTTTAGAGCAAATCTTTATTTTTTTTTGGCTGTATTTGATCTATTTTTAGTTCTTGAATTTTTAGCTCTCAATTCGTCATGTAAGGCAGCACTCCTGATGATATTTGGTTTGATAGGTTAGTAGGTTGTGCACTGCTGCAAACAATGCTGCAGTGTCCCTTCCTCCGGGGTGGGGAAGGTCACGATCGACCGCGTTCGGCGGGCGGCAGCGACGGACTGCAGGCCCGGCGACCGGCACGGGCCGCGCCTCTCAGGTCGCCGTTGATGGGGATGGAGGCCTTCGACACAGCTGCAGCATCCCCTTCGTCCATGTATGATGGCGCTAGATGTAGCTCCAATCGGTTCCTAGGCGTTGAGTTCCAAATTTGTACTGATGCAGTGATGCTTATTCCTGGAATTGCTGGATTTCTTCCGTGTGATTCATTACGTACGTGTGCCAGGTTCGGCCGGCCGGCACTGTGCCGCAAGTCGCAACTGTGTGCAGTGGCTCATCGCCGTCGACCTTGAGACTAACACTTGGCCTTCACTGAACTTCGCGCCGTAGAGCTTGAAAGGATTCTTCAGCCACCGAAGTCCATATGAAAATCTGACCCTTGCGCAACATATTAGTAAGCAGCTTACTGAGAATACCAAAATGGCAAACAAATTTCCGATAATATCCCACCAAACCCAAAAAACTGCGTAACTCCTTGACAGAGGTAGGTGTAGGCCACATTTGCACTGCTTGAATTTTCTCCTCATCAGTGGCCACTCCATTTGGACTAATGACATGACCCAGATATGATAACCTGTTGTACAAATGAGCATTTAATTTTCTTAACTTTGAGCTGATGCCTAGTGAGAATCTGAAAAACAGCCCTCAAATGATTAACATGTTCCTCAACGTACGGCTATAGATCAGATTATCGTCAACAAAAACCAAAACACAGCGCCGCAAGAGTGAGGATAAAATGTTGTTCATCACCCCTTGAAAAGTGGCCGAAGCAATGGTAAGACCAAAGGGAATGACACGGAATTCAAAGTGGCCATGGTGAGTACGGAAGGCAGTCTTATGCTCATCGGCAGAATTCATCCGTATTTGATGATAACCCGATCGAAGATCAAGCTTGGTAAACCACTGTGCACCCGATAACTCATCAAGCAATTCATCAATAATAGGAAGGGGATACTTATTCTTGACCGTAATTGCATTCAAATGACGGTAATCCACACAAAACTGCCACGTGCCATCCTTTTTCTTAATGAGCAGCACTGGGGAAGAGAATGGGCTTGCACTAGGCTGAATGATTCCCTTATTCAACATCTCAGTAACTTGTGACTCTATCTCATCTTTTTGGGCAGGGGTATAACGGTAGGGTCGCACACTAACAGGTTGAGCCCCAGGCAGCAAAGGAATGGTATGATCAAATGATTGCGAAGGAGGCAAACCAGATGGTTCATCAAAGATACCAGAGAAGTCCTGAAGCACCTGCTGTACACTGTCCGGAATAAACTCCTGTTCTGGTTTGCTATGTGAGACACATAACTGAACAAGATGAGCCACGGCTTGCTTAGCTTGCAGCTGTTTCATTTGACGACCAAGCAGTAAGTTACACTGAGAAGTCTTAGAATTAATTCCTTGCAACAAAATAAATTGGCCTTTCAGTGAGACAGTAAGCTGTTTGGTGGCCTAGTTCACTGTCATGGGACTATGCGCCATCAACCAATCCATACCCAAAATCAAGTCATAACTGTTAAGAGAAAGAACCCTGAGAGTTGTATTAAACACATACCCCTGAGTGCTCCATTGACAATCAGTAATGGCAGAAGTACAGTGCAAGATATTTCCATTAGCCACTTGGACAGAAATTTGCTGTGGTTTCCTCTAAACATTCCTTAAACTATCAGCAATGGTGGAATTCAGAAAACTCACAGAACTGCTAGAATCTACCAAGATGAGAACCTCCAGCCCCTGAATTTGACCCACCATTCGCATGGTGCCATCAGTTTCAGAACCCAAAACTGCTTGAAGAGATAATTCCATCAATGCACCATCGGCCGACACTATGACTCATCTTCGAGAGTGATATCAGCCTCTTGTAGAATACTGAAAAGCTCTTGAACTGCATGCAGTTGCACTGAAGTAGAGCATTTATGAGTAGGAGATCATTTTTCAGCACAGATATAACAAAGTCCTTGTGCACGCCGTTGTGCCTTGAGAGCTGAAATCTTGTCTGACGGAGAAGAAGTCGAGCGATGGGGCTCAGTACCCAGACGGTCTTCAATGCGATTACTCCCAACTGTTCGACCTGGGGGTTGAGGTAGTGGCCAAGCCCATTTCGTTGAAGGCTTATTGTTCAGATGGCCATCAAATTTCTTTGGTTCACGAGTTGATTGTCCACCCGACGACTCCGCCACTTCTTCCTGTAAAGTAGCAATAGCAAGAGCAGTTTCTAGATCTCGAGGTCGTTGCAGAAGAACAGCATTGCGAATATCCCGTCTTAAACCCTCAGTGAACCTATGGATCAGATATCTCATACTCACTGCCGGATCATAAGCTAACAGGTGATTCATCAACTCATCAAATTTCTCATAAAACTCCCACACAGTCCCTATCTGCCTAATTGTATCCATTTGCCTAATCAATTCATCATGTTGATCCCTATCGAATTTGTTAGCTACTGCTACACAGAAATCCTCCCAAACTGGAAACCGAACATGAGCCCTCGATGATATAAGCCAGGAAGCAGCTCTACCCATGAAATAGATGGTGGAAACCCGCACCCATAGCCCTAGATAAGTGTTGTTCACATCAAAGTAATGCTCACATCTCATGCGCCAATCCTGCGGGTCTGATCCGTCAAACTTAGGGAAATCGAGTTTAGGTACTCTGTGATTGTACTGCCGATTCCCCTGATCCAAATCACTCACCCCCCATCAAAATTGAAATTCTCCAAGGATCAAAAGGGAATTCGATTGGAATCAGACGTACCCTTGCCCGGAGAATGGATCAGGGTAGTAACTACACCCGATGCCTTTCCCCGGAAATTTTGATGAAGACGGTGGCCGTTGGCCCATTTCTCCGCGCCCTCTGCCACAGCTGCTGGTGAGGTAGCCGCCGGCGTAGGCAGCAACGGGACCTTCCTTTCCTCGCCCGTCAACGGGACCCGAGGGGAAGGCGCCGCCGGTGGAGCTTGTTGCGCCTTGTTCAGAATATCCACCTGCTGACGAAGGTCACCAACTTCGTCACGCAGATCCTGCACAGCCGCCTCCACTTGTGGTCTCCAAGCACTCACGCCTTGATCCAGCTTGACGATGGAGGCCTGCGTATCCACTTGAGCTTGATTCAGCAGCACCAAGGACTCCTGGATCTCACCCAGCACCTTGCCGAAATCAATATTTTGCTTCTCCATAGCCTCCACCGGAAGCTGCTAGCGAGAGGTATAGCGTGGCTTCTCCAGGATTAACTGCTCTGATACCAATTTGTCACGGCACCCTAGCTTTGTACCGCAACAATGGAGGATTCGTGAGGATTTTTGGAAGAAATTGGAAGAAGGAAGGAAGAAATTGGAAGAAGGAAGGAAGAACTCAGAGAAGCAGAGATAGAACAGAGAAGGATTGATTTAGATGGGGAATTCTGTTTTTACATTGTTCAAAAATCACATCTCTTCTCTGCCGATCCTTATATAGCAATGAGCCATAGGATCTCTCTCCCTTACATGTGGCCCAGCCAGTTACTACTGGGTCCACTCACTCCCGTGATAGGCCGGATTGGGTCGTCGTTCACGCTGCGACTTTCTGAGCCCATCTTGGTCCGACGGAGACGCTGCATCGCTTGTCTGATGAGGAACAGGAGATGACGATGACGATGCCGTGACATTCTCCCCCCGTTGAGACGAAGCTTGTCCCCAAGCTTCAGCCGATGGAAAGCGATGCCGCAATTCTTGAGCATTCTCCTAGGTGATCACCTCAGCATCTGGTCCAGACCAAACAACCTGAAAAAATTCCACCAGTTTGGCTCCCTTACGAACAAAACGCCGATCCAAAATGCGAAGAGGAGTTGGAGAAGCATCTTGATCAGCAAGGAAAACCAGCAATTGAGATTGAACTGTTTCAGTAGGAGCCAATGCCTTCTTGAGCTGAGAAACATGTACCACAGGATGAATCAAACTAGATGCAGGAAGCGCCAGACGATAAGCCACCTGGCCGACGCGCGCAAGCACCTGAAATGGACCATAGAACCGGAAAGAAAGCTTGCGATTAGTGCGAGTGACAACTGATTGCTGGACAAAGGGCTGCAGCTTCATATACACCCAATCGCCCACAGCAAACTCTCTTTCCGAGCGCTTAGCATCAGCCTGAGACTTCATTCGTAGTTGAGCCCGCTGCAAATGCTCCCGAATCAAGGACAGCATGTGGTCACGTTCTGTTAGCCAATTAGCAAGGTCTGAAGATGGACAGGCTGCAGCTGCTGTTAAGCCAAAGTAGCGCGGTTTGTGGCCATAGAGAACCTCAAAAGGTGTGGTACCCAATGAAGAGTGAAATGAGGTATTGTACCAGTACTCAGCGAGGGCCAGCCAGCGACTCCATTTG
Source organism: Oryza longistaminata (assembly GCA_009805545.1). Classification (NCBI taxonomy): domain Eukaryota; kingdom Viridiplantae; phylum Streptophyta; class Magnoliopsida; order Poales; family Poaceae; genus Oryza; species Oryza longistaminata. The sequence goes on along the minus strand of CM020179.1, from coordinate 17,617,072 downwards.
GAAGGACAAGCATGCACAAAGCAACGCAAAAACGTTTCCAGACATTGATTAACTCGTTCGGTTTGTCCATCCGTCTGGGGGTGATAAGAAGAGCTCATCCTTAATTGAGTACCAGCCAATCGGAAGAGAGTTGTCCACAATGTGCTAGTGAAAATGCAATCCCGATCAGAGATGAGAGCTTGAGGTAATCCATGCAACCGATGTATATTTTGCATATAAGATTCAGCCACTTCAAAAGCTGTGAAAGGATGCGCCAAGGCCACAAAGTGTGCATGCTTAGAGAACTTGTCAACCACAACTAAGATGCAATTGAATGATGCGGAACGGGGAAGGCCTTCGATGAAATCCAAAGAAACCACTTGCCAAGACTGATCAGGAACCGGCAATGGTTGCAAAAACCCCGGATACCGCACATGTTCTAATTTGGCGCGCTGACAGATATCACAACTTTGCACAAATCGGACCACATCTGCACGCAATCCAGGCCACGCAAAGAGCTGCTTGATGCGTTGATAAGTCACCTGAATACCAGAGTGGCCACCAATGGCCGCTGTATGAAGGTTAGCTAAGATCTTCTGCTGAACAGAGCTATTCTGACCAATCCAAATGCGATCTTGAAAATATAAAATTCCATTCTTCAAAGTAAACTGAGGAACTGCAGCATTATTGATGCAAAGAGCCTGAACCTTACTGCAAGCATCCGGATCCTGCTGATAACCATCAATGATTTCTTGCATCCATTCCGGAATGCAAACTGACAAAGCCGACAACATAACCAGGGAAGGAGCAGAAACACGAGACAATGCGTCAGCCGCCCCATTCTCAGTGCCCTTCCTATACACAATGCGATAACGCAACCCAAGAAGCTTAGTGACCGCTTTCTGTTGCCAAGGAGTAGACAAACGCTGGTCAGTCAAGAAGGACAAACTACGGTGGTCAGTACGAATGCAAAACTCTGCATGCTGAAGATATGGGCGCCAATGCTCTACAGCCAGCATAATAGCTAAACTTTCCTTTTCGTAAGTAGATAATCCTTGATGGCGAGGACCCAAAGCACGAGACAAAAAAGCTATGGGATGATCATTTTCTAGCAGAACAGCCCCGATTCCTTTATCAGAGGCGTCGGTCTCAACTGTGAAAGGAAGAGCAAAGTTGGGCATCACCAAAACAGGGGCAGAAATGAGAGCTTGTTTGAGAGCTTGAAAGGATTCTTCAGCCACTGAAGTCCAGATGAAAATCTGACCCTTGCGCAACATATTAGTGAGTGGCTTACTGAGAATACCAAAATGTCGAACAAATTTTCGATAATATCCCGCCAAACCCAAAAAACTGCGCAATTCCTTGACAGAGGTAGGTGTGGGCCACATTTGCACAGCCTGAATTTTCTCCTCATCCGTGGCCACTCCATTTGGACGAATGACATGACCCAAATATCGATAACCTCTGCTGTGCAAATGAGCATTTACTCTTCTTGACTTTGAGCTGATGCCGAGCAAGAATCTGAAAAACAGCCCTCAAATGCTTAATATGTTCCTCCAACGAGCGGCTATAGATCAGAATATCGTCGACGAAAACCAAGACGCGGCGCCGCAAGAGCGAGGACAAAATGCTATTCATCACCCCTTGAAAGGTGGCTGGAGCACTAGTAAGACCAAAGGGAATCACTCTGAATTCAAAATGACCATGGTGAGTACGGAAAGCAGTCTTATGCTCATCGGCAGAATTCATTCGTATTTGATGATAACCCGATCGAAGATCAAGCTTGGTAAACCACTGTGCACCCGATAACTCATCAAGCAATTCATCGATAATAGGGATGGGATACTTATTCTTGACAGTAATTGCATTCAAATGACGGTAGTCCACACAAAACCGCCATGTGCCATCCTTTTTCTTAACTAACAGCACTGGAGAAGAGAATGGGCTTGCGCTAGGCTGAATTATTCCCTTATCCAACATCTCAGTAACCTGTGATTCTATTTCATCCTTTTGGGCAGGAGTGTAACGATAGGGTCGCACACTAACAGGTTGAGCCCCAGGCAGTAGAGGAATAGTGTGATCAAATGATCGGGAAGGAGGTAAACCAGATGGTTCATCAAAGATACCAGAGAATTCCTGAAGCACTTGCTGCACACTGTCTGGAATAAACTCCTGCTCTATATTGCTATGAGAGACACATAACTGAACAAGATGAGCCACTGCCTGTTTAGCTTGCAGCTGTTTCATTTGACGGCCAAGCAATAAGTTACACTGAGAAACCTGGGAAGTAATTCCTTGTAACAGAACAAATTGTCCTTTCAGTGAGATAGTAAGCTGTTTGGTGGCCCGGTTCACTGTCATGGGACTATGCTCTGTCAACCAGTCCATGCCCAAAATCAAGTCATAACTGTTAAGAGAAAGAACCCTGAGAGTTGTATTAAACACATACCCCTGAGTGCTCCATTGACAATCAGTAATGGCAGAAGTACAATGCAAGATATTTCCATTAGCCACTTGAACCGAAATTTGTTGAGGTTTTCTCTGAACATTCTTTAGATTGTCAGCAATGGTAGAATTCAGAAAACTCACAGAACTGCCCGAATCTACCAAAATGAGAATCTCCAGCCCTTGAATCTGACCTACCATGCGCATGGTGCCATCAGTTTCTGAACCCAATACTGCTTGAAGAGATATTGCCATCAATGTACCAGTGGGAGAAACTGCTGGCTCATCATCAAGAGTACTGTCAGTTTCATGTAAAATACTGAAAAGCTCTTGAACTGCATGCAGTTGCACTGAAGTAGAGCATTTATGTGTAGGAGACCATTTTTCAGCACAGATATAACAAAGTCCTTGTGCACGCCGTTGTGCCTTGAGAGCTGAAATTTTGTCTGACGAAGAAGAGGTCGAGCGATGTGGTTCAGTACCCAGACGATCTTCAGTGCGATTACCCCCAACTGCTCGTCCAGGAGGTTGAGGTAATGGCCAAGCCCCTTTCAGAGAAGATCTATTAGTCCCTTGGCCATCAAATTTCTTCAATTCACGAGTTGAATGTCCACCCGACGATTCCGCCACTTCTTCCTGTAAAGTAGCAATAGCAAGAGCAGTTTCGAGGTCTCGAGGTCGTTGCAGGAGAACAGCATTACGAATATCTCGTCTTAAACCCTCAGTAAACCTATGGATAAGATATCTCGTACTCACTGCTGGGTCATAAGCTAACAGGTGATTCATCAACTCATCAAATTTCTCATAAAACTCCCACACAGTCCCTGTCTGCCTAATTGTATCCATTTGTCTAATCAATTCATCATGTTGATCCCTATCAAATTTGTTAGCTACTGCCACACAGAAATCCTCCCAACTTGGGAAACGAACATGAGCCCTAGAAGACCTAAGCCAGGAAGCTGCTCTACCAATGAAATAGATAGTTGAAACCCGCACCCATAACCCTGGATAAGTGTTGTTCACATCAAAGTAATGCTCACATCTCATACGCCAATCCTGCGGGTCTGATCCATCAAACTTAGGGAAATCAAGTTTAGGAACTCTATGATTGTACTGCCGATTTCCCTGGTCGAAATCACTCGCCCCCCATCCAAATCGAAATTCTCTAAGGATCGAAAGGGGATTCGGTTGGAATCAGACGTACCCTTGCCCGGAGAATGGATCAGGGTAGTAACTACACCCGATGCCTTTCCCCGGAAATTTTGATGAAGACGGTGGCCGTTGGCCCATTTCTCCGCGCCCTCCACCACAGCTGCTGGTGAGATAGCCGCCGGCGTAGGCAGCAACGGGACCTTCCTTTCCTCGCCCGTCAACGGGACCCGAGGGGAAGGCGCCGCCGGTGGAGCTTGTTGCGCCTTGTTCAGAATATCCACCTGCTGACGAAGGTCACCAACTTCGTCACGCAGATCCTGCACAGCCTGTGGTCTCCAAGCACTCACGCCTTGATACAGCTTGATGATGGCGGCCTGCGTATCACCTTGAGCTCGATTCAGCGAAACCAATGACTCCTGAATCTCACCCAGCACCTTGCCGAAATCAATATTTTGCTTCTCCATAGCCTCCACCGGAAGCTGCTAGCGAGAGGTATAGCGTGGCTTCTCCAGGATTAACTGCTCTGATACCAATTTGTCACGGCACCCTAGCTTCGCGCCGCAACAATGGAGGATTCGATAGGATTTTGGAAGAAATTGGAAGGAAAAAGGAAGAACTCAGAGAAGCAGAGATAGAACAGAGAAGAATTGAATTAGATGGGGAATTCTGTTTTTACATCGTTCAATTCACATCTCTTCTATGCCGATCCTTATATAGCAATGTGCCATTGGATCTCTCTCCCTTACATGTGGCCCAGTCAGTCACTATTAGGTCCACTCACTCCCGTGATAGGCCGGATTGGGTCGTCGTTCACGCTGCGACTTTCTGAGCCCATCTTGGTCCGACGGAGACGCTGCATCGCTTGTCTGATGAGGAAGAGGAGATGATGATGACGATGCCGTGACAGCGCGGGGGCGGAGCCAGTTGTGGGTGGCGGAGGGGGCCCGAGGACGACGGTGGCCGGCGACGGAGGCGGAGGCAATCTCCTCGCGGTGGCGCGCTGTGTGGGACTGTCGCGGTGGGCAACACCTTCGCCGCCACTTGACCGGGCTCGCTGGTCCTCTCGTGTAGGGGGTCTCCTCTCGTCGTAGCGGCGGTCTCCTCCCCTCCCCGACCGCCGAATCTGGCGGCTGACTAGCGGCTACCCGAGACGGGCCTTGGCGGCGACGCCCGGAGGGCGCTGGTGGCTACCCGCAGGGCGGCGCGCCGGCGGTGGAGGACCCCGAGGCGGGCCTAGGGCGGGCGCGTAACGAGCGCCGAGGCGGAGGAATCTGAGACAACAAGGCGACGACGACGAGGATTCTGAACGTGATGGCCACCAGCACCAACACCGCCGTGATGGCCACTGACAAGCATATCAGGATGCTGAACGTGTTCTTGCCGATGAGCTGCAAGGAAATCAACCTCACAATCGTCAACAGGCAGGACTCCATTAATCGATTCGAATATCTTGCCACGATTGGGATGATTAAATTCACCTTGTTGGTCAAGAAGAAGTTGAAGGTGATGACCTCGACGATGCCCTTGGAGTTCATGAAGAGGCTGAGCGAGACGGCGTCGCGGAGGGGGATCTCAAGGTAGTAAGGTCGGCGACACCATGACGCCGACGAGCTTCCCGACCCAGGCGAGGAACATGACGAGCTGCAGCCCCAGTGCATGTGCCACACGTCGGTGCTGATCCCGGTCATGGCGTAGTAGAGCGGCAGGATCAGGCCGGACACCATCGCCTCGATCTTCTCACCGAGCGCCGTGCCGAGCGGCGGCCTATTGGGGATGGCCAGCCCCAGCATCAGCGCGCCATGGAACCAGCCGGGGGAATGCCCAGATCGACGTGGCGGGCGACACGAGGAACGCCGCCGCCGCCTCCGCGTCCCACGACGCCGAACGCCTGCCGTGCACGCCGAACGCCTACCGCTGCCGGAACCGCGAGGGAAAGAGGAAGAGTGAGAGAGAGAAGAGAGAGAGGAAGAGGAGTATGATAGGTGGGTCTCATATTTTTTTAATAAATAAAATGCTGACTGGATTGCCACGTAGGATAAAACCGCTCTGGATTGGATCGAGGGGGGTAATTTGTCCGGTATTGAAAGTTCAGAGTGAACGATGACTGGTTTTCGAGTTTAGGGGGGTAATTCAGACGACCGCGATAGTTCGGGGGCGTAATTCGTACTTTTTCTTTTTTCAAACTACTAAACGATGCATTTTTTATAAAAAGCTTCTATACAAAAGTTGCTTAAAAAATCATATTGATCTATTTTTTTTAAAAAAAGCTAATACTTAATTAATCACGTGCTAATGGGCCGCTCCTTTTTTTCGTGAGTACTGTTTCGGTTAGGAAAGGGCTGGAACGAACACAGCCAAGTGTATATGTCAGTTAATATCATTTTCTCATTTTCACGGTGCTGGTGCAACTGATATGGATCTAGACTCCGTATATGTATTTACGTATCTTTCGTGACTCTGAATCAGCTCAGCAATATTGGTATTTTGAAAGTTTTCTGAAAGTTGCGAACACGCAAGGAGTTAATCAAGGATGACAAACCAATGGACTAGCCAAATGAGTTTTACGGTATAGAGTATAGTGTATTGATGGTCCCTAAACTTTTGAAAATATATTATCTGGGTTCCTAAACTCTCAAAATACATATCCAGATCCCAAAACTTGTTAAATTGTGTTAATCCATCCGAGACTACCATGACACCTCCGGGATCCTACATGGCATGCCACATGGATGATCAGTGGCGAATCCAGCATAAAAATATAGGGTGGGCTCAAAGTCGAAGCCTTGGTAAAACTAAAATGAGGTATATACCATTGTGCAAGTCAAATTAATACATGCATGATCAAAATATAAAAATAAAATCGAGTACCATGTCTTGCTAGTAAAAAGTGTATTCTCTTATGTCTTAGCTCGCACAGATGACAGACCACAAGTTCCACAACCCTCGGTCTCCAATTCAACCCTAGCTCTTAAGCCCTCCAAATGATTTAATCTGTTTATGCACTAAAGTGACTAGTGGGCTGCCACCTGAAGTGCCAAAGTAAGCCAATTGGTCAAATGGGCCATTATTATGCGTACCGCTTTGGGTTCTCCCAAAGCAATCCCTCCCCTAGCGCTTCTGTTCTTCTTCCTCCAACTGTCTATGGCTGTTCATCTTCTCAAATGCATGTTCTTCTCAGAAATCATATGTAGTTGATATTTTTTTTTGCAAAAATCGGAGGGTAGGCTAGAGCCTAACAAAGCTACCTGGTGGATCCGCCCCTGCGGATGATGATGTGGCAGCATGACAAATCCTACACCAACTGACAAGTGAGGCCCACACAAAAAAATTCTTTTTTATCTCCTTTTCTCTCCTGTTATTTTTTTCCATCTTCTCCTTTTCTTTGTTTCTCCTTTTTTTTTCCTCTGTTCCTCCCACTGCAGCAACCACAGCCATACCCTCTGGTCGAGCACTTGAGCTCTCTCTTGGACGACACGAACAATGGCGTGGCAGCTGCGCCAATGGAGGCGCTGCAGCATGTGGGCAGCGGCGCCAATGCGGTGATGGCACGGGATGGACGGAACCCTAACGGCGATGGTATTTTTGGGGCAAAGTTGCTTGTACAATGGCATTTCATGCAACTCACACTTGTTGATGGTATTTCTTGGAATCCGATGGTTGTCAATAGCCTTTACTGGATTTTCTCTTAATACAATATATTCCTCTCTAATGCAAAATCAATGGATCAAGACTTTCTTCACAACAACATCCATTAGTAGCAAATTTAAAGGAGTTCCAGTAATAAAGGACTCACACATGCATGGATAACAGGTAAACATTCATTCCACTTATGCATATTTGTATGCTCAAACCACATCTTATAAACTGAAAACACTCAAAGCAACAATTCTTTATGAGAATCAACCTGAAGTTGTTGATTATCACGTTGTACTAAATGCAAAGCCCATAATTAACCTTCCCCGGTGTACATTGCACATATGCAACCACCAGTACTCCCTTCACAAATTTTACCTTGAACTGGCACCGCAATATGTGGAATATTAGCCATGCTTTTACGGTATACGTAGAAGGGATTCTTGCTATATCGGTTGCCCAATTCATTACCGGTGTCATATGTCTTGCCAGTGACCATGTTATAGCACAGAATCTTATCCTTCGTCTTCCATTCCTGTCTCACCCCAATATAAACAAATCTCCCATCCACCATGCCAATCGGCCTTACAAGTCGTCTCTCAGTGAGCCTTTCTGGCTGCAACCCTGAGCGCAACTGCATTGAATGGCAGAACCCAAATGCAGAAATGCTATCCTTCATCATGTCAATCCATCTTCTCTCATGCTTGATCTCCCAACTGAAGTCGGTGTTTACTCCAACAAGATGATACACTATTAGTCCACCCTTATCAATTGTAGTGCACACCAGCATTCCATTGGCAGAGGTGTCAATATCATGGTGGACAGGTCCCTTCACTTCGACACCTAGTTGAATCCATGGCATCTTCACGATGCCAGCCATATCTGTGGCAATGTCAAACCAGAGCACAATCTCTTGGTAATCCCAGTACATGATTCCACTTCCATAGGCCACCTTCTTGTTGTTGCAGTTAATTTTGGTGTCCACATAAACGGTTGTACTGGACATGGCCCAGCAGCCAGTATTTGAGGAGAAGGTGGCAAAGCAAAACTTAGTCCCGTTATCCTCAATGGTCCTAGCACCAACTGCCTTGACTATCATGAACTTGCTTACTGTATTCTCCTGAAAATTATCCACTGGGTCGAACGCAAGGCCGATGCCTTTATCAAACCTTGTGATGTGTTTAGTTGTACCAGGGATTGACTGGGCTTTTTACGTTGCTGGATTAGCTATGAAAAGGGTGGGTGCCCGTGAGTGGGAGATAAAATTAGTTGGAGTATAGAGGATGCAGACAAGCCCATTGGTTGAGGCAAGGAGACTTATAATCCCATCTTCTAGGCAGCAACCAAGAAAGTCAAAGCCTGAGGGAATGCCAACAATGTCAGGCGTTGATGATAGCACATCAATGGCTTCAACTTTGCTAGTATATGCACCCAAATGTCTGTCTGGGAGGTCCATGTGGATAAGTGCAGGGCACGGTGGGCAGAGCCTTGCTTGCCTAGCAGAGAGTGTGGCGTTGTTGGTGAGAATCCCATAGTATTTCTTTGATATGACCTTCAAACGGGTGGCCAACTTGAATGGAAGCCGTGGCAGAATGTTGCATCTTATGACATCATCTGCGATATCACTGTGTAATGCATTCTCTAATATTCTTGGAGCCATACTGTATCAGTGTGTGAAAAACACTATCAGAGAACATGAAAAAATTAAAGTGGTGCTTAATACGAAATGTTAACTATTGTGTGCATAACAAATATTGGTTAATTGAATTACATTGTTTAATTTCTAACACCATACATGCATCCTTCAACATTGTTTAGAAAACTTTGGTGCACATATATTGCAGACGGCTTTATATGATGTACATCGCGCACTAATATAAATGTTTAATACATTTCTTTCCCATTTCTAGCAATCCCATTAATTCCAAAGTTGTCCAAAATAGTTGACTTATATATACTCCAGGACTGGTGCAAATATAATGTAAAATGTAGGAGTTACACTCCAGCCTCTAATAACCATGTTAGCCCAGCTCTGTAAGTTGAGCTAGCGGTCCCACATTCATATAGCATCCCACTTCAACTTTTATTCTTTCTTTGGGTAAAAGGTTTAACATGGAGGTATATAAAAGGGTTAACACGAAGGTATTATGTTTGGAATGAACTAGCTAGCTATATTAGATGGCCCAATGCTATCTAAACTTTGCATGTGAGACTGTTCCCACCAAATGAATAGTTGGAGCTAACGAGTGTAAACCAGAACTAGAATTTGCGCATGGGCTATACCATACTATGAACGGACTGGGATATTAAAGCTGGTGTAAAATAGTGGACCATTTTATATAGCTAGTTGAATAAAACATTTCTATAAAAAGTGCAAAGCTAACCATGAATACTCTTCAAACTTACAATGAGATGATTACACAATAATTAACATATGCAATATTCATAGGTAAAATTACCCAAGAGCACCAAGTACCTTGCTTATAAACCCAATGGATAAAAATTGATTCCATGGCAGACCAGCTGTGAAATGAGAGCGGGTGATGGTTATTACTTACATACAACCCATAATGAGTTCCCCGATGACAGACTGGTTCGTCCCGATTTGAGGAAGGGTGAATGGTATACACAACGTGGTGGGGTGGAAAGTGTTTAGAGATAGATTGTAGGCATGGTTGATTCCCTCAATTTCTTGGTGGCTAACTTGGTGTTCATTCACAAATTAGTATCTAACCCTTGACCCACTTGCTAGAAACTAAACTGATTTGGTAGCAACTAATCTGTGCCTCCAACACTTAACCAACAATAATTTTTTACCTTGAATTTTGCTATTAGTTATTTTTGACATGCTTGTATACATTGAAACTATTGAAAGAATGAAAGCTATTGAAAGAATGAAACTTTGATATTTCAGATTTGAGATTCAAGTCATACCTTAATTCAAGATATTCCAATTGCAAAGGCTGCGCAAGGGACCAGTGTGAGGAAATATCAACTGCGGCAAGCTGGGAGAGCCGGGCCGATGTCTTGGTGCACTTGCCGGAGAGCTGGAGCAACGACTAGAGCATGGGGAGAGAGGGGCGGCGGCGCGGCGTTCGCAAGAGGAGGATAGGGGATTAGGGGGATTGAGGCAAACCCTAGTTGCCTTAACCTTCTCTGTTTTGCTGCCTTTGGGCCAAGGGAAATTTATGGGATCAATGTTCTAGCTAGGCCCAGTTTCTATCTCCTAGCGAACTTTAGCTTCCTTTATCTCCTAGGTAGCCCAACAATTTGCCTTGTCACCACCTATAACCAACATAATTTGGCCCAAGTAGGATTAGCTTTGACTGACTAGAAGGACTAGAGCACCCATTAGCCTTTATGCGGTGTTTTTCTAACGACCAATGATTAATCAGGCTAGTCAGCTGAATAGACGAATTTTGCACACTACAATATTTTAGAAATAGGAACTTCGTCCTCTGTGCGGTCCCTTTCAATGCACCATAAAAGTGTTGGAAAAAAGTTACATAGAGAAGTCTTCTCTGTCATTTTTTTTACTATCTACAAGCCAGATTTATTCATCATTCATCTATTGTGAGTTCACTACTACAAAAACCTCCATAAGGACCAACCTTATAGGTGCCGGTTTGGAAAAAAACCAGCACCTATAAGCCGTTTCCGGCCTAATTCCCCTGAGTGATGAGTATTGGTGCCGGTTTTACATATGACCCTTCCGCCAACGAGGCCACTAACAAAACAACTGGCACCTATGTGGATTGGTGCAGTGCAGAACAATAGGTGCCGGTTCTCACCCATGAACTGGCACCTATTTGAGTGATGTGGGGCCCTGTGCAGTTGTTGACGGTCATTACCGACAAATTCCGACTGTCAATATAACTAAAATAATGGAGAACTAGCTATGCTTACAATGCATGTTTATTTCTAAATAATATATTTTCACTTGTACTTGGAGAATAACATGTTGCAGGAATTTATCAAACAAAATAAAGAGAAAAGTGAAGAAAAACCTCACTCCTAAGCAAGCAAATGGTAAGGAGGGCCCACATGTCAGGTGTAACCTTCCAGAAACCGCCTTAACTGTCAAAACCGACAATGGGACCCACCTGTCAGCCATTATACTGAAGGGGAGGTCGGTTGGAGCCAACCCTGGTTCGGCCAAACCAGGGGCAAATCGGCTCCCCCCCCCTACACATGGACGTCCAGGATCCGCTGCTGATGGCGGTTACGAGGGTAAAATGGACATTTCGCATGGAGTAACCGTCATACTGACCCTATAAAAAGGAGGAGCTCACTTCACTTCCAAAACACACTCAAGCAAGATAATTCCTATTCATATTTTAGTATTAGTAATATAGTGCTAAGTGGAGTAGAATAGAATAGTGTTTAGATGTCCTCGGAGTCTTTGGAAGAGTTTTTGGTATGGCTCTAGCAGCTTTTGTAATCTCTTCTGTAATACTCTCCGAATTAATGAAATATCCTTCATTATATATCTTAGGTGCTTTACTTAGTTTAAGTACTGGTCTTACTTTATATCTGCTCTATGTTAATTGTGTGGGTAGACTACCAGAGAGGTGTAATGGTGCGGGTTTAATGTATGATTTATCAGTTACTCTATGCCGGGCATGCGGGTATTGAGTAGTATTTAATAATGTAAGCGTGGTGCTTAGATTATTGAGTATCATTAATTGGGCATATATGCTGCGGGACAGTAGAGGTGGGCCGCTTATGGTGTCAGCTCAGTATGGGTATTCCTCCACGTTAGTATATATTCCTAAGACAAATTCCTGGGGAGGGTACTCCTCCGTATTTAGCCCCGGTTGGACGGCCATGACAGGTTGTCGTAAGAAACTCGGCAACCCAGGGTGGTCTCTCGAAGTACCAAGGAGGACACTGTTAGGGGGTATTGGCCACATGATTGTACATTAGCAGATGTAAGTTAGGATTTGAGTGTATACTAGAAGTATAGGAATTGAGTGCTTTCTATTCCACTTAGTTAGAATTATTTTGTTATGAGGTTGGAATAGCTTTGCTTCGTATCACTCTACCCTTATATTATATTTAGCCCATGTTTAGGCTCTAACAATTATAAGTAATATATGTATAAAGTGCATTAGTAAAGTTCACTCTTATTATTTTCCCTTGGGATTAAAAATACGATACCTTGGAATACTTCCGGGTGAAATGCTACAATGGTATATCCGTGCGCTTGTGGATTAATTCTGTAACCATAAATATACCAGGACCATTTATGGTGCCATTGCTGGAATGAATATTTCTAGTAATGTCGCTAAGAAATACCAACAGCAGTGTTATATTCTTGGTGAGAACCGGCACCTATTGGGTGATGTGGGGCCCGGGCGGATTATAGGTGTCGGTTCTCACCAAGAACCGGCATCTATGAGCCGGTCAGCTTATATATACTCGCCCACACTAGCTCGCCATTTGGGAGGTCTTCTTCCACGTTAAATATCAAGTGCTTATATGATCTTAGTGCAAATGTAATAGAGGCTCTGTTTTCCATGTTATGCAAAGCATTTCCAAGTAGCAATAAAGTGCCTAAGTCATATAGTTATGCAAAGAAGACTATGAAAGATCTTGGATTGGATTACACAAAGATCAATGCTTATTTGAATGATTGCATCTTATATAGAGGGGCTAATGATAAGGCTGATTCTTCTCCTGTTTGTGGCATTTCAAGATGGAAAAATGAAGGGCATAATAATGTCTCTAAATCAAGGAGGAGAAGAGTGAAGAAAGTCCCACATAAGGTATTGCCATTGTTGACGGTCCTTAAATCATAATATTTGATCGTCAATACTTGTAAATTATGAAATAAAATATGGTATCCAACTTAGTGGTAGGGTTTATTACTAATTATTTCCACTAGTGTTGGTGAAATATGTGTATGTAGGTATTTTGAGAAGAAAACACATCCGTCAAGCGACAAACTGCACCTCCGCGCATTCAGGACGCATTTACACGGATTGGACGCCCCATAGGTCAATTAAACAACTCCAAATGGGCCCAACCATCATGCCAATGGGCTGAGGGCCTCAAAATTAGAGTCCATGAGGAAAAACGGGTCCAACTGAGCCCTCCCGGGTTCGACAGAACCACCAGTTCGACCGAACCACCAGTTCGACCGAACTGTTTCTGAGGCTGTTGATCACGAGATTCGACGTGGACGGCCCTGATTTCATCCTGATGACGGTTGGAGGGTAGTTTGGTCATTTCCCATACCTATAACCGTCATATGGAGGCTATAAATAGAGCTCCTCTCATTCATTCAGAACACACAACTTTGATCTGAATTACAAGAGGCTCTATTGTATCTTTTGTACATTAGAATAAGGTAGAGAGTGAGGGGAAGCTCTGGAGGAGTGCCCGGAAGTTTGGCGCTCATCCGACTTCTACCTCGACGAGTGTAGCTTCCTAGGAGGAATTCGGGAGGAGTACCGGAGCTGTCGGTACACTCTGCTCCGGGTTCGGAGAACTTCTTCTATAAAGTAAGCATTCGTGTTCCTTTCTTATGTTATTTAATTATTTAGTCCGTAAGATATATTTCCATCTTTGCGGGTTCATTGTTTAGTATTTATACTAAGAGCTCTAGTACTATGACTCTGGATAAAGAAGGAAGTTCCTTTACAAGTATTAGAGTAGTAATTAATAACATAGATGTGGTGTCTAGATTAGAGATTACCTTTGTTTGTTGTGTATCCCTCGGATTTGTCAGAAGTAGGCGGTAGGTGGTGACAGCCCTAAATCCCGTCCAAGTAATCTTCCCCGTTCGGATACATCATAGAGCTATATAGCCGGAACCACGCTGGCAGACCAGCAAGGGTCGGTGCCCGAAGCAACAGATAGGAAATTACCTTGCTTAGCGTAGATAATTAAAACACATAGAAAGACCTCTCTAGCCTAGTCAGCCTACCTATAGTTGTTGTCCTTGGATAGCCTTACCCTTAGATAGATTACACACGTTCCCTGAGTTTGATATCCTTTTGGGGTCACCCGAAGGTGAAGTGCTACAGCGGTATTCCGTGCGCTTGCGGATTTATCTATGGTCGTAAGAAATACCAACAGCCATACTTCCCATTGGTACCGAGGTTAGAACGGTTGTACTTGTCTACAAAACTTGCAACACATGCGATGGCACACGGAGAAGTTAGTAGATGATGGATATATGAGACATCCTGCTAATTCAAAAGAATGGAAGGACTTCGATGGGAACTTTTCTTCATTTGCATTGGACGCACCGAAACATCCAACTTGGGCTTGCTAGTGATGGATTTAACCCATTTGGAAATATGAGTTCCTCATATAGCATCTGGCCTATAGTTCTTGTTATATATAACTTGCCACCTTGGATGTGCATGAAAGATCCATATATGGTGATTTCAATCATAATTCCTGACCCAAAAGCACCTGGTAATGACATTAACGTATACTTGCAGCCATTAATTGATGAGTTGTTGCAATTGTGGGATGGTGTGGAAGCATATGATGCTTTCGCAAAGTAGACTTTTAATTTACGTGTTGTTTTGCTTTGGACAATTAATGATTTTCCAGCATTTGGAAACTTGTCAGGCATGAGCACAAAAGGTAAATATGCATGTCCTTCATGCCACACTGAAACCTGCTACCACAGACTTGTTAATGGGCACAAATATTGTTATATGGGACATCGCCACTTCCTGCCGAGGCGACATGCCTAGAGGAACAATGAAACTTCTTTTGATGGCCAAAAGGAAAAGCGAAGCTCTCGAAAACCATTGTCAGAAGATGATATTATTTCTCAGTTTGAGAAATTCGAATAGGTTATTGCTTCCATCTTATTATTGAATCTTTTTGTGTGATGGTTCTAAATTAAAAAATCAAACTATGCATGATGATTTACTTACTAGATGTGACATGATAATACTATTAAATTGATTTTGAGGATAGTTTGTCCCTGATGCAAATTTAAATACAGAATAATTTATTTGTCTCATTGGTTTGGAATATTAAGCTTTCATGCCCCTTCACTATGACTAATCTTTTTTTAGAACTATGACTAACCATATGAATTTAGTTTTAGCACCTTACTATTGCTGCCATATGTTTATTTCAGGTGGAGTTTGGGAAATCTGGGAAGAAAAGAAAACGCTCTAGTACATTGTATGGTACTTGGAAGAAAAAGAGTATTTTTTGTCCAACTCCCATATTGGAGCAAACTGACTATAAGGCATAATCTGGATATCATGCACATTGAGAAGAACATTTGCGATAGTATCATTGGCACCTTGCTAAATCTAGATGGCAAGACAAAAGATACAATCAAATATCGCTTTGATATGGAACTCATGGGAATACGTCGTGAACTTCATGCAAATATTAAGTCCACCCTGCTTGCTACACCATGTCTTCACATCAGAGAAAAGCATTTTGTGAATTTCTTACACAGATCAAGGTCCCAGATGGTTATTCTGCAAAGGTATCTCATTATGTAAATGTATCTCATCATGTAGATGCAAAAAGTTCTAAAATATTTGGGATGAAGTGCCACGATTGTCATGTTTTTCTACATAGGTACCTTCCATTGTCAATCCATGGCGTGTTACCAGTAGATGTATATGAGGCAATAATTGAGTTGTGCAACTTTTTTAGAGAACTTTGCTCCAAGAAGTTAAACATGGAGCTCCTTAAAAGGCTAGATTCCTCCATTGCAGTAACTCTTTGCAAATTTGATAAAATATTTCCTCCTTCACTGTTTGATACAATGATGCATCTTCCAGTCCATTTAGCTAAAGAAGCTATGGCTGGTGGACCGGTGCAGTACCGATGGATGTATCCCATTGAACGGTATCTACGGAGGTTGAAATCGTTTGTTAAAAATAAAGCCTGCCCAGAAGGATCAATTGCTGAAGCTTATATTATGCAAGAATGTGTTACTCTCTGCTCATTGTACTTGCATGGAGTTGAAACAAGAATTAGCAGACCAAAACGTAATGATGCTGATGAAAATGGTACTGGTAGTGCACAATTGTAAAAATTTGCTAGAGTTGGCAGGCCACTTCTTGGAAATAAATATTGTGAAATGGAACCAATTGAGTTAGAAAAGGCTTGGATATATGTACTCAAGAATTGTGAAGGGTACGCAAATTTCTATTACTTTATTTGAAATATGGACATACATCTTTATTAAGACTAAAATTTGTCACTACAACTATTTAATATTTTTCTGCTATCTGTATAGAATTTACGATGAATATGCAAGTAGACAGTGCATGACCAAATTGCATCAGTGGTACATGAACTTGTCAGGTGGGTGCAATCTAGTACATGAACTTGTAAAATGTTTGTTTTGGTGCACGAACTTATCTGGTACGTGCAAACTAATGCTAAAACGACACGACTAGACTGATTTTTTCTATGTTGAACATTATAAATTATAAATTAGTAGATGACGTCCATGCACATAGTAGAAATGTTATATTTGTAAACTTAGTTTCCACTTTATCTTTCTTTGTGTCTATCCTTGCATCATTACTTGGATTTTTATTTTTTTATGCATTCATTATGCCTTATTATATGTTTATCTTTCTTAGACACATGTTTACATACAATTTAAATCAATGATAAAATCAGCAAGATTAACCTTGCCGTGCAATTTTGACCTTGTTTGCACGCACCACACAAGTTCATGCACCAAAACGAGCGTTTTACAAGTTCATGCACTAGATTGTACCCACCTGACAAGTTCGTGTACCGCTGATGCAATTTACTCAACTATATATTTCTAAATCTATTGATTGTATTTGAGATATTGGAACAATATTCCAAGGGAGATCGTTCTATCACAAAAGAGATCTCTGATCTAGCAAGTGGCCCTGATTCTCGAGTTACTCATTACTCGAGTTATATGATTAATGGATGGAAATAGAACATAAAAGAGAGAGACATGTTACTTCAAACACAGAATAGTGGGGTATATGTAAAAGGTGATGAAGAGATTGGAAACAAAGATTACTTTGGTGTGCTCACAGATATAGTAAAGCTATCATATGGTAAGTACCATGTCGTACTATTCAAATGTGATTGGTGGGATGTGAATACTGCATGGTGAATTAAAAAAGACCGGCACAAGTTTACCCTGATAAATACAACACGGAACTTGCCGGTTGACGAGCCATATGTTCTAGCGTCTCAAGTAGAACAAGTATATTATGTCAAAGATACGATAGATCCTAAATGATGTGTGGTGGTAAAAACTAAACTCGTGATATGTATGATGTACCTGAAGAAGAAATTAGTTTAAGGGAATCAAATAACGTTGGTTCTCAAGCATGCCAGGAAAATGAGGAGATGACTGATGCATCAAACTCAAATGTAATAGAAGATGATGCCAACAGGTCAGTTAACAACCTAGAAGTTGAAGGTGAACAAGTTGAGGCATATCGAATAAATCCAGATAACAGGTGGGCACCTATAAAAGTTCCCGATGGTTTGGCCCAACATTACGTCGGTTTGTCCTGACTTGTGGGCCCCTCATGATTCGCGGAAGTGTGTTTCTTTGCATGCCGGCTTCATTTCTCCTTCAATTTGAGGTATAATTAATGCATCCATGTTAATTCTCTTACCGTAATACAACTACATTATTTATTATTGGTATAGGTGTAAGAAATACTAATTTTCCCTTTATTCATTGTGCTAGTTGGCTGTCGAAATTGGTACTTAACGACCGTCAATACTGATATTTGGAGCACTCCTTCTGGAGCTTCCCCTTACTTTCTTCCTAAATTCTAACACTACTAGGGACTAGCCTAACTTTGTAAATGAATTATACTCCACTTGTTGTGCAATTTGATAGTGAGAGCTTCTCCTCCTTATTTAGTGTTGTAATAATTGTTTGGAGGTCGAGTAAGCCCGGAAATCAAGCATAATTGTCATTGGACCTTCAGGATCTTGCTCCACGTGTTGGCTGACAGAAAGGGGAGGCAAAGGCGATTTGGGCGACCTTGGGTTCAGCCGACCCCTTTGGCCCACCTCCAAGACACTCCTGCTGGGAGGCTGCTTGGTGGGCCCTGTACATGTTATACTTTGGTTGGGCACAATGGTACGTGGTTTTGATTTTTTTTTTTTTTGCGGAGAGTAGGTGGCTTTGATTCTCATGTGGGGTCTCCAATCTATGTATTTATGTTCGACTTTCTGGAGGTGTTTTTTGTCGCATGGCGGGTGGTTTTAGCCCATAATTCACCTGCATACAAATATTCACTAACACTTGTACAAATTATTAGTAATAACCACCGCTCTAAATTTGGTATTCCATTTTGTATTCTTTAAATTGCTTTTATGCTGGAATTGACGATGGAATTTGGTAGTTAAGGACTATTGTCGGTGAAATGGGCCCGGGGATATGCACAGTAGAGGGAAGTGTCCTTCCCATCTAGTGGCGTGGCTACGCGACCTTGCTTCTCCCCGCCCCTCGGGTAGCGCTGAGGTGGCCAGGGGGCCTCAGGGTGCACGTCGCACCCCTCGGGCTTTCGGGGCGTGCCACCCCGAGGCCCTCACCCGACCACCACGTGGCAGGGAGAGCGGGCGGGGCGAAAGACACTACTCCGCGCCTTTGATGCGTGGCGCCCCAACCGCCCCACGCCGCATTTAATACGGCGTGGAGGGACGTGCGGCGCCGCTCGATTGACCCATGTCAATCGAGCTTGACCAGCCTGTGACTGGTCACAGGCGACGGGACGGGGCAGTGCCCCCACGATCTGCCCTGTCTCAGGCGGAGTGGGGGCGGGTATGCCCTGTCCCATCGGCACGCTGCTAGGGGCGCCCCACGCGCGTGGTGAGCCGCCGGAGTCTTCATACAATTAATAGGGTATGACAGGGATGTCCCCCGTGTCAGGCGGGGGGCGGCGCCGGGCCCCACCTAAAGCCAGGCGACCATGTTGCTTCCGGTTGAAGCAAAGGATAGCGGTATGAATAGAGCCTTGTGGGCCCCCCTCCCTAGGTGGGGTAGGTGCAAACGGTGCATGTGGTATCCCCTTGAACTATGAAAGGAGGACCTCTCCCACCAAGAAAAGGGACGATTCTAAGACAACTGGAGCTCGAGAAGGAGAACAGCTAGGTTTCCCTCCAGAGCTCAAAACCTCTTGTAAGAATTCACCATAATCCCACACACAGAATAGGTATACACCCTGTGAGCGGCCCGAACCTGTATAATCCTAGATCTCCCACACAGCCACGAGGGCGATCTAGCGGTTAGACGGCAAGCGGAAGCAACACCTTGATCATCGCGCCATTTTCCCCGGCCGAACTCACAAAGGGGATCTCATGATCACCCGCTAGAGAGGATCACTCCTCGACAAGCTGGCGCGCCAAATAGGAAGATCCGCGCGCTGAGAAGGAAGTTGTTTTCTTCCACCCCAAGTTTCTCTCCATCCTCAGTGACCATGGTTGAGGTGGTGGAGCAGGAGGCGGTGGTACGCACCCCCACTCCTTTCGGGAGTGAGATGCAAGCGGGAGTCGCGATCCCCGCCACCGTCACCAGAATTCTCCGACTCCTCCGCGTCGCAGTCCCCGACGGCGGGAGGACCCCGATCATCTAGGGGCTCGGCCCCTTCCTCCGCGCCTGGCAAGCGGAGGCCACGCCGTGCCGGGGTGTGTCGCCGCCTAACCTACGGCGACGGAGGCTCGCCCCATGGCGCACTTCAAGCGGTGGGGGCTCTTTTGTGGCACCCTGCCGTCAACCCGGAGCCGGAGACTCCCATCCAGTGATGGTGGACTACGTGGCCAACCTGGTTACCGCCGCTCTGCGGCAGCTAGCCGCCGAAGGCCGGCTCGAGACCACGGGTACCTCGTACCCCCACCACCCTCTCATCGTCTGCACGAAGGAGAGCCCGTCGGTCAGCCTTGACCTCGAGGCGATCGACAGCTCCGTCGTCGTCGAGGCCCCCGGAGAGCTGAAGGCATGACGGCGATCTCTACGGAGAACAAGACGCTCGGTCAACATCAAGTGCCGCAGGGACGAGCGTCATGCGCCCGCATGGAGAGGGCGCCTCCTCGTCGGAGTGTTGCGCCTCTCCGCGCAAGGCGGCTCGCTCCCCGCGTCCATCCTGGTGGGACCGGGTGCAAGGCTTTCAGTCGAGTCTCCGGAATGTCCGGTGGCCCCTAAAGTTCCGCCTCCAACCTCACCGAGAAGTACGATGGCAGCGCAACCCCTCTGAGGTCCTCCAGATCTATACCACGGTCATCATGGCGGCGGGGGAGATGACTGGGTCATGGAAAATTACTGTCCCATGGCACTTAAGGGTCAGGCGCGCAACTGGCTCATGACCCAGCCCCCGACTCCATCCACTCCTGGAGGACCTCTTGCCAGCAATTCGTTACGAACTTCCAGGGCACGTATCCCCGCCTAGGAGAGGAGGCGGATCTACACGCCGTGCAGGCGAGGGATGAAGAGTCCCTCCGCTCGTACATACAGCGTTCTGCTAGGTCCGCAACACCATCCCCGCCATACCGGCCCACGCGGTCGTTTATGCATTCCGGACCGGCGTGCGGCACAACCGCATGCTCGAGAAGATCCTTCCAAGGAGCCGAAGACCCCGCCGAGCTTTTTGAGCTGGTGGACAAGGTGGCTTGGAAGGAGGAGGTGTGGGCCTGGAACTCCCCTGGCTTTGTCGGCGGCTGCAGCTGCCCCCAGCCCCCGAGTCCTCTCCCCGCTCCAAGCGGCGGGACAAGAGGAGGAAGAGGGAAGCCGGCCCACTCTGACAACGAGGGCCACGTCCTTGCCGCGGACGGCCCCTCTCGGACCTTGCGCAAGGATAAGGCCACCAGCGACAAGCCGAATACCACCCTCCCCCCGGCGAAAGCCGTTCGATGGATAAGTGGTGCTCGGTGCACAACACCTATCGCACAGTCTCGCCGACTGCCGCACGTGTAAGAACTTGGCTGAGCGGTACACAAAGACCGATGGGAGAGGCGGCAGGGTCGCCGGGAGGGCAAGCCCCAGCGACCCCCGTTGCAACCTGCGAGAGGAGGCCAAGAAAAGCCCCCGCCAATGACGACACGACAACGAGGACCTGGAATTCCAGGTACCTTAGGGGACTGTCGCCACACTCGACAGGGGGGGGCTTGTGCTCACACCTCCCATCGCAGTTTCAAGGCCATGAGGCCCGAGCTTCTAGCCCGTCCCAACCCACGAGGCGGCGCGGCAGGCGCGCTGGTTGAGTGAAGCTCACTTTCGACTAGAGTGACCACATGACGTGGCTCGCCCGTGTAGGGAAGCTGGCCCTCGTGGTCTCCCCGACCATCCATAACGTCAAGATGAAGCGCGTCTGATCGACGGGGCCAGCCTCAGCATCATCTCCCCGACGGCCTTCCAGCCCTCAGCCCCGGGAAGAGCTTCAGCCGTGCCAATCATTGTGCGTGACCCGGGCACACGTGGCTTGGCCACGTCGAGCTCCCAATCAACTTTGGCGACTCCACCAACTTCCGCACTAAGCGGATCGACTTCGTGTGGCAATCTCAATTGCCCCAACAACGCGGTCCTGGGAAGCCCGCGTTGGTGAAGTTCATGTCCGCCACACACTACGCCTACCCCAGATGAGATGGCGAGCCCCAATGGCCCTATCACTGTCACGCCCTGAAGTTCCCCTTTCCAGCTTTAAAATTTTTAAAATAAATCGTCCGAAGAAATTGTTCAATTTAACCTAGAGCTAATTCCTCAAATTATAAATGCAAATAATAATCGAATCGGCATGGAATTTTCTTGGATTCTACATGTCAAAATATGCTAACAGGATTTTATGAATTTTAGAGCCCTAAAAATAATTTTAACCAATTAAAAATGAGCAAGTGCAATATTTAATCCTAGGAATTCATTTCCTTTTTTCCTCCTTTTTCTTTCCATCTTTTTCTCTTTTGGGCCACTGGGCCATCTCCTCCCGCGCTCGGCCTCCCCTTCGTTGGCCGGCCCACGCCTCTCTCTCCTCTCTGGGACGCCGACAGGTGGGCCCCACCTGTCGGTCGTCTCCTACCTTCGGCCGTTGGAGCCAGAGCTCCAACCGCCCGCGCCGCCACGCCCCACGCCGCTCCTCCCCCCCGCGCCGCGCCGCTCCCGCTTCTTCCCCCACGTCGCCCGCCCACGCCCGCATTCCCGCCCGCGCACGCGCGCCAAAAAAGGATTCGGTTTGAATCCCCCCACTCTCTCTGTCCACCATCCCCACTAACTCCGGCAAAATTGAGCCCCCACCCGGCCACGATCGGCTCCTCCGCCCCTATATAATCCATCCCCGCATCCTCCTCTACCACGCCCGCGCCGAACTCCTCTAGCGCCGCCGCTCGCCGCCGTGCTCCCGCCGCACGCGCCCACGCTAGAGCCGTCGCCACATCGCGCCGTCGCCGCCGCCGGGTTCGCAAGCTTTGCGCGTACCCCGTCCGCCGTTCCCCAGTCAATCCCCGCTGGAGCTTGCTTCTCCTCGCGGCCGGGTGAGCACCACCACTTTCGCCGCCTTCGGCCATGGTTTCCGCTCGCCGTGGACCACCCTCTCCCTCTAATCCCTTCCATTTTGTCCCCTGGTGGTCCCGCGAGCTTGTCCGCCCATCGCCGTCGCCCTCAGGTCGCTCACCGTCGCCGTTCATCGTCGCCTCCTCCCGCGCCGGCCAACTCACGGTGAGGCAACCCTCCCCCTCTTTCCCCCTTCCTCTCCCTCCTAGCGTCGAGCCAGGCTGAGCCCCGCTTCGGCCCGTGCGCCGCCGCTTCGCGCCGCCGCCATCCGCCGCTGCCTCCCACCGCCGATTGCCGTCGCGATAACCGCGTGCCGCCGCAAGCTCCGCGCCCCTCCCCTTGAGCCGAGCCAAGCCAGGCGCCTCGCCCCTCCCCTTGAGCCGATGCCAGTGGGCCTGCCTGCCAGTGCCCCCTCCCTTCCCCCTCGAGCACTGTCTAGTGGGGCCCGCCTGTCGGCGCCCTCCTTGATGACGTCAGCCCTGGATATATTGCGCAATAAATAATTAAGGTTTCTCTTTATAGTAAAAACACAGATAATCTTCTAAAATTCATAACTAATTCATCGAGCTCCGTTTAAGTCCATTCAAGTCTCAGTAAATCAAGAAAAATGCAAAGAATCAATTAAAAATAGTTTTGTTTCCTGTTTCAGTAGTCTTATAGCATGTTTTGCTTGTGTGCTTTGTTTGTCGCGTAGATCTCGGCTGTGCTCGATCCGCGGTTTTCAAAGACGTTGCTGTGGTCTCATCAGTGCGAGAGCAAGGCAATCATACATTACAATTGATCATATTGTACCCAATTTACCAATGTCCCGCGTTTCTATTAAATATTGCATGTGTTTACAATATCATTGTGGATGGGTCCTATTACTCAGCTATATGTTGTTTCCCTTACGCCATTGATAACTTGGGTATTAAGATGACTAGATGTTGGTTTAGGAGATGCTTAGCCATGCTTAGTTCAACTAGCCCACAAAATGGGGAATCACATTAATGCATAGACTTTGATTATTAGGCATAGCTTTGGAATAGTGCCACCGCAATGGTGTTAGTTAATTAAAATACACTACATGGTGGGCTGTGGGT
Organism: Oryza longistaminata; assembly: GCA_009805545.1. NCBI lineage: Eukaryota > Viridiplantae > Streptophyta > Magnoliopsida > Poales > Poaceae > Oryza > Oryza longistaminata. Next base: position 17,593,291 of record CM020179.1, on the reverse strand, counting down.
GCAGGTTTTGCTAGTTGTGCCCATGGCGATTAAGGACGTCGCGGGAAACCCTGGAAGAATTTATTGTGCTTACCACAAGCCAGCGTGGCAACGGCTGGGCTTGTAGTGTAGCTTTCCTCTAGCCGACGTACCCAGGCGAGGTGGCGTGATGGAGTTGGGTCGGCCGGGTGTACGGTTGATCGGCTTCCGGATTCACACGCGGCACGAGAGGGGCTGCCCGTTGCCTGCTAGGGACGGGGCGAACCCTGAGGTGTGGTGCGATCGGTTAGAGGGGGTTATGCGAAGGGTCCTGTCACGGCCTCTTTTCCGGTATGTCGTGGTGACATGTCGGCGCACGGGAACGTGTCTGGGGCTGTGTCTTGGTTACAGTTGTACACCTGATCAGAGTAAAACTATTCGAATAGCCATGCCCGGTTATGGGCGGTCGGTCGGATTCACCGTGATTAGTCTCACCCCTAGTTAGCTAATGGAACTGGTTAGTTCAGTGGTGGTTTGGGCCTGACTCAACGTGGTGTAGCGTTGAGCAGTGATCGGTTATTATTGATTAATTACTACAACTGTTTTACAGCTTTCAACTACTGCTTTTAAATGCCTGCTTTATGCAAAAGAACTTAGCCTCCCTTGGATATATCCTGCATATACCTTCTCTTCTGGTATGACTTGCTGTGTACAGTGGTAGTACTCAGTCTTGCTCTCTGTTCTCCCACACCAGAGATGAAGTCCTTCTCAGTTGGAATGTTCGAAGAAGTTGGTTTCGTCGCTGCCGTCAAGGATGCCTGTGGAATGGAGTCGCCTCGCTGCAGGAGTCAAGTCTTCAGGCTTAACTCATTTTTACCTTTTCCGCTGCATTTGTAATCTTTTATATTTTTGTAAGATGTGGATCTGTATGTCAACAATTGTCGTTTGTGTACCCTGGCTGGTCCTGACAGGGGTTTAATGCACATTCAGCTTAGAAATTCTGATTCGTGAATTTCTGGCGTGACAATCACCGTCTCTGGCGATGTCAAGATCGCCTTGGCGTGTGCGGAGCAGCGCGCCGACAGCTTGGCGGCGGCCACCGAGCCGGTGGAGGCCGCGGATCCCCGGAGCCTCCGCATCCCGCGCCTTCAAGAAGCGCATCACCTCGGGCGAATAGGTACCCGTTAAGGAGATCCCTCTTGGCGATGATCCGTCCAAGACCGCCAAGATTGGCGGCAACATGGACGCCAAATAGGAAAGCGCTCATCTCCTTGCTGCGGGCGAACTTCGACGTCTTCACTTGGAAGCCGTCGGACATGCCCGGGGTCCCCAAGGAGGTGATCGAGCACCACCTCGCCGTGCAGCCGACGCCCGACCCATCCGCAGAAGTGCGGGCGCCGGCCCGAGCACAAGCCTTCATCCGCGAGGAGGTGACGCGGCTCCTGGAGGCTGGCTTCATCCGAGAGATCATCCACCCGGAGTTGCTGGCGAACCCGGTGGTCGTTCCAAAGGCCAACAGCAAGCTCCGGATGTGCATCGACTACACGGACCTCAAAAAGGCATGCCCTAAGGATCCCTTCCCTTTACCACGCATAGATCAGATAGTCGACTCCACTGTGGGGTGCGACCTTTTGTGTTTCCTAGATGCTTATTCAGGATACCATCAGATTCGCATGGCTAGGGAAGATGAGGAAAAAACTGCTTTCATTACTCCTGTAGGCACCTTTTGTTATACAACTATGCCTTTTGGTTGAAAGAATGCAGGCCCTACTTTTCAGCGCATGACTCGCATTACGTTGAGTAATCAAATATGGCGTAATGTAGACGCATATGTCGATGACTTGATGGTAAAGACGCGCCACCAAGATACGTTGTTACAGGATCTAGCCGAGACTTTCGACAGCCTTAGGTCCACGTGCATGAAACTGAACCCCGAAAAGTGTGTGTTCGGTGTGCCGACGGGCAAACTTCTCGGTTTTCTATTCTCATCTCGAGGCATAGAAGCTAATCCCGAGAAAATACGCGCAATAGAGAGGATGCGCCCCCCAGTAAACTTAGGGATGTGCAGTGTGTCACCGGATGCATGGCCGCCCTAAGTCGATTTTCCTATTTTTTATCTTAATTTTCTATTTTTTATCCAAATGTTTTCGGTTTTGTAGTTTTAACTATTTTAACCCTTGTTTTAACGATTTTTTTATTTTTTATCTTAAATATCACAACAACTGTGTCTGGTGACATATTTTTGGCAAATAGATAACATTTTTTTTGTAGTTAGTAAGGATGATATTGTTATAGTTTTAAAATACCAACTTACTGCATTCAAGGCTATATAGCATTGTTTTTTTTTCACTGGAAGGACTGCAGGGCTTTGCCTGGCACTATATTTTCATTAAAGAAGGAAAATATTTACAGGGCTATATAGCATTGTTGATAGCTGAAAAGTTAAGTTGCTGAAAATCAGGTGTATATGCTTTAGAAAAGTAAGAAAACAAAAGGTAATGGAGTTTGGGGGCACACGTCCTAATACAGTAAAAGTTAATATAGAGGTAGTTAATATAGAGGTCAATCTATGCAAGCAAAGATCTTCGAATATTCATGGAGGGCCATGTTTGGAATATTTGCATATAAGAGATCGGTGTAAAAATATTTAAGAAGATTTTATAAATCATCCAATGAGATTGTTAGAAACAATTTATTATAAACATCACAGCTCTAAGGAATAGTTTACCAGACCACACTGTTGTTCGTTCTACAACTCTCTACTTTTAGCATTATCACTTTCTTGATATGTTGAGCACACTTTCTCGTGAATGTGTGAAACACACATTTCTATATGAATAGAAGGAAAAAAGGAAGGTATACTCGAGATATGTGTCAGCTTTGCCCTACACTGGTTTGAATCTTTTCTTGTCCTTTTTTGAAATAGAATGATGATTTGTGTAATTATAATGTAAAATGTAACATACCCAAAATTTTCAATATGGAAGTTTGATTGCGCTGAGAACATTAAGACGTGTCTTAAGATTTCTCCTCTGCGATTTAGGGGGAAAATGTAAATTTGTTATGGCCAAGTCAAAATGTATATAGATAAAATAGAGTAGGCATGCCAAAAATTTCATAAAACTTGTAGTGCTACCGTAACAAGCTCAACTTACTCATAACTTTAAATTCAAACACTACCACAGAAAAGGCCATTGGTGCCAGTTGGGAACCCAGCATAGGTGCCAGATATGTCAGGTTCCCAACCTGCATCACGAAGACGGCGCTGATGTGGAAATCAAATAGGTGTCGGTTCTGGTGTCGTTTTAGAACCAACACCTATAATGATGAACGAGCCAAAAAGAATGCCGGCTCTGCTCGAATCAAGCCGACCTGAGCACATCAAGAACTTCAAGAACACTTCAAGAACACCATGAACATAGAGCACAAATCAGGCCGACCCGAGCACATCAAGAACACATCAATAACTTCAGTAATACATCAAGAATATCATGAACACATTAACATCATGGTCTAAAAGGAGCCTCTTCCTTCGCGTCGCTGGCCGTCACCTTGTCCTCCACGCCGGCCTTCTCTAGCTCCTCCACCGTCGTCGGATGGAGATGAGGAGGACGGCGCCGCTGCCTTCCACACCACCACCACCACTGCTGCCGCGGGAAGCCGCCGATGTCGCGGTCGTCCGATGGAGAGGACGAGGTGTGAGCCTTCCTTCCCGCTGGATGTAGTGGAAGGAAGAGCATGCTGCCGCCTCCGCTCCCGCTGTCTATTCTCCCTCCTGATCTGGCGGATGGAGGGCGCCACCGCCGCCTCCCCTCCCGCCGGATCTAATAGAGGGCCACTGAGAGAGGTAGAGAGCAGTGGGGGGAGAGAGAGAGAGAGAGGGAGAGCTGAGAGGAGAGATAAGACTGAGGGAGAGAGAGGATGCGTGGGTGAGGAGATAACAGGAGGTGGTAACCTTATCTCCTCGCGGGTTGTGGGCCTTGTCAACTATCACAGGCTTATCCTCTCACCAGCTTGGCTCGATTTTTAGGTGCCGGTTTTTAAAGACGACACGTATAATATATTATAGGTGCCAGATTATTTAAAACACTGATACCTATCTTTGCTTAAATGTGCCAATTTTATTTATTTATATCCTTTCATGGTGAGAAAAACACTATAGGTGTCGGTTTTAACTGTTCTGACACCTATACTGCTGACCTCTATGTGCATTTCTGTAGTACCACTGATGATAAAAATGTGAAAACCTTTTTTGAAGGTTCACCCACGGGGGCAAGGGACGGGGTGGGGTGGGGGTGGGGATAGGTAGCTGGTGCCGGCATTCGGCATGCTGAATTTCATTGAACCTTAGAAAAGGTAGGCGACTTACATTAGTGTACGCGTCTTCCACTACAGGTGCAGACGAGAACCAGAGAAGAGCAGGTGTTTTCTGGGTGTGTCTCTATAGGCCGGGTCAAATTACGTTGAGTGTTCCCAGCCCTCCAGTGCGTGGGCTCTTCTACACACAGCTGTCATACCTCCTTTTATCAGTGGACGACGCTGCTCTGCGAAGACCACTCGTCGGGTCTATGATCCTTATTTGTACTATAAAGTTAGGACCCAGCTGGCCTCCTCAACTTCGCCCCCGTCATACCACATTATATGAGCCACCGTATCGATCAAACTACTTTCTCATCCAGATATACTCGACCCATCTTGAGATCTTCATTTATCCTACAAAGAAAAAAAAGCCAAATTGCGCTAGGCTCTTCGGCCGCAGCTAGACCCCACCTCCACTCCCGCCTTCCCATGGACCACGGGCAGTTAAAGTGGAAACAGTCCGCCTAATCGTCACAGTGTGAAGTCCAGCCCACATGCCCGACATCCGTCTTTCAATGTTTTCGCCGATCTTCACAGCACAGGCTCCCGCACACATTTGCACGGCGCCGCGGGCCAGGGTGACGATCTCCCCGGAGGCGTTTCCTCATTTTCCTCCAGGTGCATCCGCAGCCCGTTGTGACTTCTTATATGCATCTCCCACACTAGTAAATCCTCATAACGACATCTCCACAATACAGCACTCTAATGATCTAAACAACTTTATATGGTTAGCTAAATATCATGCTTTATCAGACAAATCAGCCATACAAGAATGATGTCCATATTTCGTGTTGAAACAAAGAAGAAATCGCCCCAAGTGAGATATCAGAATGTTAACTCTGCTTAACTCGATTGGTGTGGTTTCCTCTCCTTGTGTTAGTTGGCTAGAACTGTGGGTTTCCCGCAGCTAGTTAATATCATTTGCTCATTTTTCAAGGGTGCTGGATGCAACTGATATGGATCTATACCATACCTTAATGATACTTCCCTCTACGTATCTTTTTTTTGTGACTCTGGAATCAGCTCCACGCTATATCATTGGTAATTCTTGGAAAGTTTTCTGAACGGTCTACGACACCGCAAGGAGTTACATCAGGGATGAGAATTTATTATATTTCTAGCTTTCTCATCCTGATTAATCCTTGCGTGTATATTTAAACACAATCTGCATATATTAGTACGATTATCACCTAATAGGCTGGGGAATATAATCATGCGCGGATGCAGCATGTTAGTTTTTTTGATTGTTTTACCTAGTACGCATTATGATTCCCCACGCTATTAGTGATAAAACGTGCTAGAGTTTCAACTATAGGACTTGATGAGTGTTTTTTCGTTGCGATTCTATAATTTTGCATCGGTAGTTCATCCGACCAGGTTCTTGCTACCATGCCTTGACAGCACAATTCGTGGTTCATGGGTATCCGCAAAACACACGACATGTTGCTTTCTAATGTCGCATCTACTGGCATAATTTATATCATCTCATATACGTATATTCTACGTTCCTGCTTGAATGTATACTTGCTGTACATTACATATATGACCTACTGCGCTGAGCATCCGGTCCATTTTTTTAAATAGATGACGCCGTTTTCACACTTTCTTCTCTGCTCACCCATCATTTGATCTCAGTGTCGGTGGTGTGCCATTTGAAAAAAACATTTACGGCGTAATGTATAAAATTTATTCTTTTGCTTTATGAGCTTGTTTTAATTAATACCTCATCGTTACTTATAAAAGTGTGATTTATATAACTTATAACCATTTGCCATAAACTCTTTTTGATATAATAAGACGACCATGGTCAAACATGTGAGAACAAAGCTCACAGCGTCATCTATTAAAACACCGGTAGGGAGTTAATGATATTCTACCTCAGCCCCCAGGCATCTTTATCACATGAAACTTTATTACGCATTCTATTACAAGGTTAACTATACCTGGGGTTCTAAAATCTTATGCTGGAGAAGAGGACCCAGTCGAGAGGGTGAGCGCTCACTAGCGAAACCGAGCTCAATGCAAATATCTAAGCTTAGTACTATGAAAGTCATCCATGAAATATACAAAGCTTATCAGTCGATGAGGTATGCATTACAGTACACCTATTTTTCCTTTTTAGGCTCAGTTCATATAGCAACATCATAACATAATTCGGGAATATATTTTATTCATGTGTACTATTTTTTCAATCTCATACGAGTTAAGCAAGCCTTTATTTTGTTGTTTCGATATTGCTCTATCCATTCAGGCAGCTATGTATTTCAGCTGGCAATTATCTATGCACCACACCAAACCTCCTGCACTCATGCCTCGGCTTGTTATAGGCCTCCGACTTTCTGATCGACGAACACGTCTATAGCAGAGGTGTTTTTTCATAAAAACTCTCACCTCGCATCATCCTACAAATTTTATAGAGATGACCTTGCTATTCTTCTCGCCTCTGTCTCCGTACCCCTCCGTAGATCAATCCGCCATTTCAAACCTTCAACTACTAGTAGTTTTTTCATCTCAATGCTATGCTCCTATTGCAATGTTTTGAAAATTCTCTATCATTTCGTCAGCACGCGCGAGAGAGATAGTTTATATCTAGTTCCAAAAGACTATGCCAAAAACATAGCTTCGGTACATAGGTCCTGATAGGTTCGTAGACGAGGATGATTGGCCGGCGGTTAGCTGACCCATGTCCACGCATAGAGGAGATACTTGGGTGGATCCTAAGAGCAGTCCAGCCAGGCTTCTTTGCAAATGGGTCACCTAGTTAGAAGAGGTGATCATGCGTCTCGTTGCCCTGGTGAAAGACAAGTCACACTCCTTTACATCGGAGACCATCTTCTTTTTTTAGCCAGATTTTCATTTAATCGGATTAGCCTATTACTGCTATTCAAAGTGTGTTTGCTTAAGAATCTTGTGATAGAAGTGTTTGGCCACATGAGGCTTTATTCTGAATTTTAATAATTTCAGAAGATTATTGACCGAGTGGTTTCTGGAGATGATAATAGAGTTCAGGTGATGAACCAGGATTGTTGATGTTCTTTGACTGGTTTCATGTCAGAAGGGAAGAACAACCAGACTAGGGTACGGCCCAGTCAAACGGTTGTTATGCGTGCGGGTCGAGATCAGCTAGCTTCGGCGGTTTACCGGCCGGCTACTGTGTTTGGTTTTCGGCTTTCCGGGTTGTTCTCTTTGGAATCCCATAGAAAGTTCATGTTTAACTCGCGCTTTCTAGATGGATATTATCGCCATATGTAACTCCACTGTTGGTGTGGACAAATGAGTTAAGTGGAGAACGAACTGAGAGCCTCAGATAGTGGTATTGTGGTGTGATGCACTGTGTAGGTTGAGTCTTTTAATGCTTCGGGAAGAGTGGTTGCCTGGGCATGACGAGAGTGTAACTCTGCGAGAGATAATTGTGTTGCGAATGATAGCGATTAATAGGGATGGCTTAGGCTAAAGATCATACATATGGTTGGCCGAAGATCTCCCATACAATGGCATACGAATGGAGATATTCCGTGTGCGTATGCGATGGGAGTTCTGAACTTTCGGAGGAACGCCCCATTTAGTACAAATTGGGAGTCCTTGTAAAGCTTCGCTTTCCTGTATGGCGACATGTTTTTCATAGGGATTAGGATTCCTTGTCCCAAGCGTTCTGGTTGATCGGCTTCTAGCCGCGCTACCATTCGGATATAAATAGGAGGGCAGGGTGGACCTCCCAGTACGGTTTTGAGAGAGTCCACGTTCTAGGCGGAGAAGTTTAGGGTCTTCAAGTTTAAGTCACAGATTTTTCTTGAGGAGATGACTTGTTGTTGCAACCTGAGAGATCTTTCCATTTTGTGTTTGTCCTTCGGGTGTGCCTGTCTCTCAACATAGGCGGGCGCACCCTCTTCGACGATACAGACCGATGGCATCAGGCGTGATCGGCCTACCGGGCGGTGGTGGACAGGCTGATCTTGGCGCGCCGCATGCGGGCGGTCAGCACAGGAGGCTACCTCATACCCCGCCACACACCAGGTTCCGGTCGACGGAGGTCATATGGGCGGTCAGAACGGCCGCATCTACTTCCGGTCAGATCGATCTTACATCGAAGCACAGGGTAACTTTTATCCACTAAAAGTTTGGTTTTTGGATCTACAACTTCAACCTTCCTCCCTGTGGTTGGCTTATGTTTTTGTGCAGTTTCCGACTCCTACATAATTCTTCCCATCAAGCTAACTGGGACAAACTATCTTCGAAGTAGGGAACACGCATTGGTAGCCATACTCCGCCCCCGAATCCCAGCTTTATGGACACTGCAGTGTGGCTTTGTCTGTGGTCAGGTGGCTGGTAAGACCACGCGGATCGCCTGCGAGTGTAAACGACGTACTCACCGGCTGGCACGCGGCCAGAGTACACCTGCAACTTGTCCATCACACCTGTTTTATAGCTGCAAGCTCTCTAATGATTTCTTGAACCTTGTCCAGTGCTTCCCTGAAGCTAAGCCACGAGGAAAGAACACCAAGGCACAGGAATGTGTGGACATTGGGCAGTTGGGGCCAATATTAGACATCTGCCGCACTCCGACGCATCGAGGTTTTGACGAGAGGTGCAGCATATATAGAGCTGGGACAGGTCTGAGTATAGCCATGAGCTTGCAAGAACAGACAGACGAGAGGCAGAAGGACGTGCGTGTTTCTCTGTCCCCGACGCTGAGATGACTATTGGTAAGCCCGCTCGTACGTCCGTTAGCCTTTGATCCGCGATCTGGTCTTTCAATGCACCAGCCGAGGAACCCTTTGCGGATGTTGAAATACCTCCATGCTTGGAACTTGATTCCTATACGAGCTCTTTGCTCGTGCAATGCGTGAATTCTCTTCCTGAACAGCACATTATGTTTTTGTAGTTTGCTGGATCTCGTGATTCCTAGGCCTGACCCGCTTGCCGTGTTTTGGAAGCACAAAGTCGTTCCCACAATACGCAGGCGTTTTGCTCTGAACGACGTTGTCCTGCGCGCCCAGACCACAGCGAAAGCTCCTTCTTTCTTTTTTATCGATTTTTTGGTCAATCATCACGTCCTTGGGGCAGTTTTCCTAGGCAGTTATCAGACATAGATTCTGGGCACGACTGTT